>CM050523.1:1237500-1300000 GCA_027563665.1 Antrozous pallidus
ATATGACATGTCATGCAACACTTCTCAATGTGGTGAGTGTTAATACTCAGCGATTTCAGGCAAGATGCGGCTGGCTGATCCTTGTCTCTGACCCTAATGGGGTGTGCCTGACCCTATTTTCTGGCTGAATTAATAACTGCATTTTGGTGGGCAGACATGAGGAGGGCAAGGACGACGGGCCAGGCACAGAAGGTTACCAGGTGGACAGCCCTGGGTGTCTAGCAAAGGACAGCTCTAGGGTGGGACCTCATCCCCTGGGTGACCTTCCTCCCCAAGCATATTACTTTAGACCCCTGACCTTTCCTCCCCAGAGGTAACAGCTAGGCCTCAGTTGTAGTTCAGCTCCAGGCCCAGAAGAGCAGCAAAACCAGACAAGTGACCCCACAGCTGACGTCAGGCCCAGCTGGGAGTGACCCCCTGCCCTGGTGCTGACCACGGTGGAGACCATGACCCTGGAAGGACACAGCTGGGAAGCTGCTGACTATCCTATTGAGATCTTCCGTGGGACCTCTTTCAAGATTATCCTAACACACTTAGGTCTGAGGACCCAGCACTCTGTTCCTCCAAGGAGATGCCTGAGCCTTTTCCTCTCCCTTTCCATTCCTTCCCCCCCTGCTTTCCCCACTTCCCTCCCATCCCCCAGGTGACTTATCATTATCTTTCTTGCTCCCAAGCTCCTAGGCCCTCCCTTTGCCTCTATAACTTGTTTCCTAAGCCCATTTATTTTAGGAATTGCTCCTTCTGTCTCTATGGTTTTATAAAGAAAATGTTCTCTGATAGTTGGAGTCTTGGCTTCGAATTCTTTCCTAGCCTGAACTCAAGTACCAAGGTTGCTGAACTCAGGTCCGGTCCAACCCCACCAGTCTAACACTGTGGCCGTTCCCACCACCTACAGCACCGTTACTCAAAGGAGGCACCGTCTAGTCCCAGAGATAGAATTAATTTTGCAGAGACTAGTTGTTAGGAAAAGGGCCCTCCAGAGCTTGCACCAGGATGCAGAGTTAGATTGTATATTTCTTTGGCTCCTGAGACATATAATATTTATTTATTTAACTCTGAAGATCTTTGGACCTGATGGAATCATACTCTCATTTTCAGGTACATTCTTTCTCTTCCTGAGAAATTACGCCTGCTTGAATACCACTCTCCTCTCATGGCTTTGTGACTGCTTCGTCACAATTTTCCCATCGTTCTGCTGAAGCTGCGATTCAGTTGGAAACTGCTGCCTCTTGCCAGGCGTCCTCGTGGGAGTGACATCGTCTGTAAACCCTGCGTGGCGACCCCTGATGCACCGCCGTGATGCCCAGGGAAGTTGGGGCGACCTGGAAGTCTAACTACTTCCTTAAGATCATCCAACTTCTGGATGATTATCCAAAATGCCTCATTGTGGGAGCAGACAACGTCGGCTCCAAGCAGATGCAGCAGGTCCGCAGGTCCCTCCGCGGGAAGGCTGTGGCGCTGATGGGCAAGAACACCCTGAGACACAAGGCCATCCGCGGACACCTGGAGAACAACCCAGCGCTGGAGAAACTGCTGCCTCACATCCGGGGGAACGTGGGCTTCATGTTCTCCAAGGGGGACCTCACCGAGATCAGGGACATGCTGCCGGCCAACAAGGTGCCAGCTGCTGCCCGTACTGGTGCCATTGCCCCGTGGGAAGTCACGGTGCCAGCCCAGAACACTGGTCTGGGGCCAGAGAAGACCTCCTTCCTCCAGGCTTTAGGCATCACCACTAACATCTCCAGGGGCACCATTGAAATCCTGAGTGATGTGCAGCTGATTAAGACTGGAGACAAAGTGGGAGCCAGCGAAGCCACATTGCTGAACATGCTGAACATCTCCCCCTTCTCCTTCGGGCTGATCACCCAGCAGGTGTTGGACAAGGGCAGCATCTACAACCCAGAAGTGCTTGACATCACAGAGGAAACTGCATTCCCGCTTCCTGAAGGGTGTCCGCAATGCTGCCATCGTATGCCTTCAGATTGGTTATCCAAGTGTTGCGTCAGTACCCCATTCTATCATCAATGGGTACAAGCGAGTCCTGGCTTTGTCTGTGGAGACTGATTACACCTTCCCACTTGCTGAAAAGGTCAAGGCCTTCTTGGCTGATCCATCTGCTTTTGTGGCTGCTGCCCCTGTGGCCGCCGCCACCACTGCAGCTCCTGCTGCTGCTGCAGCCCCAGCCAAGGTTGAAGCAGAGGAAGAGTCGGAGGAGTTGGACGAGGATATGGGATTTTGTCTCTTTGATTAATTACCAAAAAGCAACCATCTCAGCCAACTCTATTTGAGAAACAAGGAAATAAAGGCTTACTTCTCTTAAAAAAAAAAAAAAAGAAAGAAAGAAAACTGTTAAGAGGCTGCCTGGAGAGCTATTCAAGGCTGATTCCTTGGAACACATGTGGATGATTAACTAGAGAGCTCCTTTTGTAAGAGCTGGTCATGTTTTCCAAGCCACCTTAACTGGTCATTTCAGCCCTCATTTTTAAATCTTTGCTATTGCCAGACGTAAATGTCTGGGATCATCCTATATAATAAAAGGCTAATATGCAAATCAACAGAAGGCAGAAAGACCAGTTGCTATGACATGCACTGACAACCAGGGGGCAGATTCTCAACTCAGGAACTGCCCCCTGGTGGTCAGTGCGCTCCTACAGGGGGAGCACCGCTCAGCCAGAAGCCAGGCTCATGGCTGGTGAGTGCAACGGTGGTGGTGGGAGCCACCCCGGCAGCACTAAGGATGTCCAACTGCTGGCTTAGGGGAGTGGGCCTAAGCCGTCAGTTGGACATCCCCTGAGGGCTCCCAGACTGGGATAGGGTGCAGGCTGGGCTAAGGGGCCCCTGCAAGTGCACAAATTTTGTGTACTGTGCCTCTAAGTGTTAAAATAAAGCTCAAGTGAACAGAAATGCTCATTGTTTTGTTTCACAACGAAGTATTAGCTAGACTCTGAAATTCCAGGTAGATAATGAAAAGTGTCCTCTAGGAACAAAAATTTACTGATCTTATAATCAGAAAAGTAGAGTTAGGGAGTCGTCCAAAGATAGGGTAGAACCCAATGGTAAGATGAGTTCTAGGTACTACGGGTACAATGGAAGACAACATCAGGAACCAAGCAACATGCCACCACCAACCAACCAACTGAGCAAAATTGTAGCAAAAAATAAAAAATAAACTAAGCACAAGTGAGTTTAGTCTCAAATGACTAAATTACCTGGGTTTTAATCCTTGTTCTTTCACTTACCAACTGCATCATCTTAGGCAGGTGATAATTGCTCTGATTGTTACTTTATTTATTAAATGGAAACAACACCTACCATTCAGATAGAGATATATAAGCCAAAGGGCACCAGAAAAGAAGAGCTGCAAAATAAAGTCTTGGTTTGTTAATGTGACATTTTATAATTCAAAAGAAAAAGGTTTAATGTTATAATAAGAAAAGGAATAATAATTCTACTATATTTCCTAACATATTTTATGATGAGTTTTATAATTTTAATCTTGTGTTCATCATATATATATATATATATATATATATATATATATATATTTAGAGAGAGAGAGAGAGAGAATATATATATATATATATATATATATATATATATATATATAGAGAGAGAGAGAGAGAGAGAATATATATATATATATATATATATATATATAGAGAGAGAGAGAGAGAGAGAGAGATCCATAACACTACCAGAGACCATTATCTGGCTCAGTCCCAAGAGTTATATGAAAATTATATATGTGAGAAAATTAAAAGTTTGGTAAATACAATAGGTGACTGATAACTTTCAGTGTGAGACAAAATATTAATATAAAACAAGAGTGTCATAATTGCTTTGCTCATCCTGACCTGCCGGGGAAATTTATCCTTGACTAATGGCATTCAGGCCTCCCTTAGCTACACATTGTTTCCTGGAGCTTAGTATGCAGACTGTGTAAAGAGTAAGGAGTGAAAACTTAAAAGGAAGAAAGACTACTTGTTGCAGAGAAGAAAGATTACATGTGGAAAGAAACAGAAAGTATGAGAAAGGAATCTAGACCTTGCATGGTGAGCTTTTGGGAGCCTTGTATGAAAGAATGATTTTGAGTACCAGCATACTGTGGCAGGTCCTAAGAAGAAGAAAGATATGCAATTGAGTTTTAAAGTGTTTGATATAGAGGAGAACCAAGATGGCAGCATAGGTAAAACACCTATATTGCCGTCACACACAGCAATTTAAAAACTACAACTTAACAAGAGAACAAACAGCATCCAGAATCACCAGAAAGCTGGCTGAGTGAAAATTCCACAAATAAAAATGAAGATAAGACACTGTGACTCGGAGGAGCGGTTGAGGACAGCATTGAAGATACATGCGGAGAGAGGTTTGGAGGAGTGCGAGCGCCAGCGGATAGGGCAGGCGGCTGAAAACTGGCCAATTTTCTAGAATGGGGGAGACAAAGTCGTCCCACTGGACTGATTCTCCAGCTCTGGGCGAAGTCCAGGGAACCCACTATCATACAGGGTAAAAACTGGACAGTGGGAGGGCATGCCGAAGCTTGGGTGCTGCAGGGGTCTGCTGGCTTGTGGAGGAGGCGAGCTTGTGTGGAGTGCACATGAACTTGGGAAGAGTGCAGCTGCCTGACCGTGCAGAGAGCACTCGTGACTTGCTCTTTCATTCCGGAAACCATCAGACTGCTTTGTTTTACGACCCTGGGTGAGACGTTGGGTGTGCAGACTCATTTGGGGAGAGTCTGAATTCCCCGGCAGCCGGTGGAGCTCGGCAGCAACTCTCTCTCAGAGGTGCTGGTGGCCATTGCCCCCAGCACAGAGTCCCTGGGGCTGCATAGGGCAGAGCTGACACTGTCTACTTGGCCCAGAGACTCCACGCATCCAACCTGAGCACAGCTGAACTTCACAGACAATTGGCCTGGAGGTCAACCCCTCCAAGTGCTAACAACAATTAACCTGAGCTTAACTTCAGCAAGACTGTGCAACCAATATCCACCTCAGGTAACTGCCACTGTCCCTAGTAGGAAGTCTACCACACAAAGCTAATTGACCAACTCAGGGAGGCAGCCACCATGCAGGGACATGGAAAGAAATCATATGTGAAAGAAATGGAGGGGATAACCAAGATGGCGGCATAGGTAAAACACCTATCTTGCCGTCATACTCAGCAATTTTAATACTACAACTTAACGAAAGAACAAACACCTTCCAGAATCACCAGAAAGCTGGCAAAGTGAAAATTCCATAAATAAAAGTGAAAATAAGACACTGTGACTCGGAGGAGCGGCGGCGGACAGTGTTGAAAGATTCACGTGGAGAGAGATTTGGAGGAGCGCGCGCGCTAGCAGATAGGGCGGGCGGCTGAAAACCGGCCAGTTTTCTTGAACTGGGGAGACAAAGACGTCCCACTGGACTGATTCTCCAGCTCTGGCCGAAGTCCAGGGAACCCACTATCATACGGGGTGAAAACTGGACAGTGGGAGGGTACGCCGAAGCTCGGGCGCTGCAGGGGTCTGCTGGCTTGTGGAGAAGGCAGCTTGCGTGAACAGCTCAGCTGCATGACCATGCAGAGAGTGATCTGCGACTTGCTCTTTCATTCAGAAAACCATCAGACTGCTTTGTCTTACGACCCTGGGTGAGACATTGGGAGTGCAGACTCATTTGGGGAGAGTCTGAATTCCCTGGCAGCTGGTGGAGCTCGGCAGCAGCTCTCTCTGAGAGGGGCTGGCGGCCATTGCCACCAACACAGAGTCCCTGGGGCCGCATAGGGTGGAGCTAATGTTGTCTGCTTGGCCCAGAGACTCCGCCCACCCAACAGGAGCACAGCTGAACTTCACAGACAATTGGCCTGGAGGTCAACCCCTCCAAGTGCTAACAACGATTAACCTGAGCTTAACTTCAGCAAGACTGTGCCACCCATATCTACCTCAGGTAACTAGGGAGGCTGAGCCACTGTCCCTAGTAGGAAGTCTACCACACAAAGCTAATTGACCAACTCAGGGAAGCAGCCACCATGCAGAGACATGGAAAGAAATCAGATGTGAAAGAAATGGGGGGGGAAAAAACGACTGGACATGGAATTCAAAACCACGGTTATAAGGCTTCTCAAGAGGCTCCAACAAAAGGTCAAGGCCTATAAGGAAATAAGCAAGACCACAAAGGAAATGAATGAGTCCGACAAGGAAATGAACGAGACCTGCAATGATATGAATGAGACCTGTAAGGAAATGATCAAGACCAGCGTGGAAATGAATGAGTCCTACACGGAAATGAAGAAGACCTTCAAGGATATGAACGAGACCTGCAAGGAAATGATCAAGACCAGCGTGGAAATGAATGAGTCCTACACGGAAATGAAGAAGACCTTCAAGGATATAAAGGAGACTCTCAAGGATATGAAAAGGGACCAACCAGAAATTAAGCATACACTGACTGAAATAAAAAATATTATACAAAGACCTAAAAGTGCTCTGGAGCACCTCAAGAACCAAGTTAAAGATTTGAAATACAAAGAGGTAAAATCCACTCAGCTGAAAAAGCAAGAAACCAAAAGAATCCAAAAAATTGAAGATAGTGTAAGGGGTCTCTGGGACAACCTCAAGCATACCAACATCCGAATTATAGGGGTGCCAGAAAAAGAGAGAGAGCAAGACAATGAAAACCTATTTGAAGAAATAGTGACCGAAAACTTCCCACACCTGGTGAAAGAAACTGACTTAGGAGTCTAAGAAGCACACCGAACCCCAAAATATAGGAACCCTAAGAGGACCACACCAAGGCACATCATAATTAAAATGCCAAGAGCAAAAGACAAAGAGAGAATATTAAAAGCAGCAAGAGAAAAACAGATAGTTACCTATAAGGGAGCACCCATACGACTGTCAGCGGATTTCTCAACAGAAATGATGCAGGCCAAACGGGAGTGGCAAGAAATATTCAAAGTGATGAACAGCAAGAATCTACAACCAAGATTACTCTATCCAGCAAAGCTATCATGCAGAATTGAAGGTCAGATAAAGTGCTTCGCAGATAAGAAAAAGCTAAAGGAGTTCATCACCACCAAACCAATATTATATGAAATGCTGAAAGATATTCTTTAAGAAGAGGAAGAAGAAAAAGATAAAAGTGTAAATTAGGAACAACAAATACACATCTATCAACAAATGAATCTAAAAATCAAGTGAATTAATAAGCTGATGAACAGGATAATCTGGTGAATGTAACAGAATCACGGACATAGAGAGGGAATGGATTGACAACTCTTGGGGAGAAAATGGGTGTGGGAAGGGCAGCAAGAGACTGGACAAAAATTATGCCACTATGGGAGAGGACAGAGGAGGGGGATGAGGGCGGAGGGTGGGATGGGTACCAGATGGAGGGGAGGTATAGGGGGTAAAAAGGGAACACTGTAATTAATAAACTGAACAGTAAAGATTAAAACAACAACAACAACAAAATGTACATATGGAATGCTAAACGCTAGATGTTTTCTATCTATTATCTCCTTTGGTTTCCACAACACCCCTATTTGGCAGGGCTGTTATTATCTACAGTGCTCAGGTTGAAGCAATAATAATAAATACATAAAAAGGAAAACAAAACTGTGGCTAGGGATGTTTAAATAACTTGTTCAAAGTGACGGTGGATCCATAATAATAGCTAATTCCTGCTTTAAAAAAGTGTTTGATATATTTATCTTTAAATGTTCTTCATATTTAACTTTTTACAAGAGAAAAGCAAGAGCAAAATTATTTTTCAGTTTTTAAAAAAATATATTTTATTGATTTTTTTTTTTTTACAGGAGGAAGGTAGAGGGATAGAAAGTCAGAAACATCAATGAGAGAGAAACATCCATCAGCTACCTCCTGCACACCCCCCACTGGGGATGTGCCTGCAAGCAAGGTACATGTCCTTGACTGAATCGAACCCGGGACCTTTCAGTCTGCAGGCCGACGCTCTTTCCACTGAGCCACACCGGTTTCGGCGTCAGTTATTTTTTTTTATTGCTTGACTATTTATTGTATCTTTGACTACAAGTCTGTGGTGGGATGAGTTTTGAGGTCAGAACAAGCCATTTTGGCTTTTTGTAGGTTACATTATTGTAATTATTTAATTCCAAATACACAGAGAAAAGCAAAAGGGTATTATGGAAACTACGCAGGGAAAGAAAGTAAATTCAGACAATTGAAGAGAAGCGCATCAGAATGAAAAACACTTAAAATAAGGCATAGATCAGTTCAATGAGCATGGGCTGAGTATCTGCTGTGTTGCAGGCATGGGGATAGAGAAGGCAATGCTTATAAACAAAGGTCATTCCTTCGATCAGTATCATTGTGAGTCCAAAGGAAGTTTGAAAGAGGCATATTTTGTTTGGAAATAATCATAGCAATTAACATGTGTTGAGCAGTTACTACTGATGAGCAAAACCTTATATGCTTTCCAGGAAGTATATCTCTTATTTCCCAACAACTCACATGCCCGCCATCATCATCTTTGAGATGGGAAATGAAGATTAATTTCCCAACATTATAAATGTAAAAGCTGGTATAAAAACCCAGGTAGTCGGACCCCAGAGCCCACACTCTAAACCACTAGTCTATATCTACCTCCTCCAAAAGGGACATTTTGACACCTCCTCTTCTTGGCACTTATTCCCCCATGTTTGATCTCAGCAATT
Source organism: Antrozous pallidus (assembly GCA_027563665.1). NCBI lineage: Eukaryota > Metazoa > Chordata > Mammalia > Chiroptera > Vespertilionidae > Antrozous > Antrozous pallidus. Next base: position 1,246,174 of record CM050523.1, read on the forward strand.
CTTGTTACATTTCCTTCTTGACACACCACTTTAAAAGTAGGCCCCAGCCATTTTTTTGTTTCTTGAGGTAGGCCTGCAGTGCTATGAACTTCCCACTCAGGACTGCTGTGTCTCATAGATTTTGAGCCCAAATGTGTGTTCATTTTCATTAGTTTCTAAGAAGCTTTTAATTTCTCCCCTGACCTGATTGGAAACCCATTCACTATTTAGTAGCATGCTATTTGGTTCCTCCATGTGTTTGAATGTTTTTTTACTGTAGTTGATTTCTAGTTTCATGCCATTGTGATCTGAGAAGATGCTTGGTATAATTTCAGTCTTCTTGAACTTGTAGAGACTTGATTTGAGATAGCATGGAGGGACCTAGACAGTACTATGCTAACTAAAATTGGAGAAAGGCAAGTATCACATGATCTCACTCATATATGGAATCTAAGGAACAAAATAAACTGATGAACAAAATAGATCCAGAAACAGAAATATGGAACAGACTGATGAATCTCAGAGGGAAGTGTGGAAGGAGATGGGGAGAGATTAACCAAATAATTTATATGTATGTATGCACGATAGAGACAATAGTATGGTATGGTGCAGGCCTGGGTGAGGGTTTGGAGGTAGGGTGGAAAGGGTGTAATTGGGAAAAAGAGGGGACATTTTCAACAATAAACATAAATTTAATAAAGTAAACTCCAGAAGTCATAAGGTATATGTATCTGAGTAAACTTTCACCAAATTATGTTCAAGTATATTGTCTATTTATATATGTGTAATTGGGTGAGTGGCAGGGGATGAAACCACACTTTTAATACAAAAATTCTGACTATAGAATTATTTGCAAAATACTGAGGCACATATTTTTTAAACATCATATAAATATAAAAACACTCTTCTCATTTTTCTTCCATCCTTTAACAAATACTTCCCCACCCTGTACTCAACCCCACACTTTCCTTGTTACCAGCCTATAATAGGATAGGTTGTTAGGTTTTCTGAATATGTTTTCTTATTGCTCTTTCTGAGTCATATTTACCATTCTTATTTTTGGTTTCCTTATTCTCCTTTGTATGAGATATCTAAGTTTCACAGAAACTCATGCTCATTTCCTTATCTTATACAAAGCCAAACATTCCCTCAGAACATTTACAAAGTCTTATATTTAATCAAGATTGATGGAGCAGAACTTGATCTATATGGCTCCTTTATCTGAGCATGTTTACGGGAAAGCTGAAATCATTTTGCTAAATGTGTTAGGCACTATATCAGGTTTTAGAGGAACAAAGATGAATAAGACTTGGTAGTGAATGATTCAGTGGCAAATTTGTTAATGTACCTTGTGTATGCCACACATTTAGCAAATGGCCTTGGAAGGGAAACCCAGGCAGAGAAGCAAGGAACCTATCCCTGCAGGAGCCACAGCTCCATATATGAAGATGGAATGACTTGGCCATTTGTAAAAATAGCCAATAACAGTTGAATGCCTACCAAGTGACAGACATAGTTTTAGGGTCTTTAAGTTTAATTTTTAACAATCACAACAATCTTATGAAGTAGATATTATTGCTATTATCATCTCCAGTCCATATAGAAAAAACTGAGACACAGAGAAGAATGTAACTTGCTCAGAGCCACCTCGCTGGCAGGGGATGAATCCATACTTTTAATACAAAAATCCTGACTGCAGAATTTGCATTTGTAACACCAAAGTCGCATGCTTCCACTAACTGAGTAGTCTCAGGCAAGTCATTTTATTTTATATTTTATTTTATTTTATTTTATTTTATTTTATTTTATTGATATATAAGGTATTTAATGACATGTAAGGGGACAATGATACATAAAAAGGAAAATATATAGTACAGAACTCAAGCATTAAGATTGTTTACAAAAAATTAATAACATTAGACAAATACTTGTAATGCTAAATGAAAAATGTAGATACAAATATTGTATAATTGATAATGGAATAAAATGTTATTTTGATTGAATAAAGTGTGATTTTTACTTTCTTGAAGGTAGATAAAGAAAGTAGAAGGGCCCTAACTGGTTTGGCTCAGTGGATAGAGCATTGGCCTGCAGACTGAAAGGTCAGGTTCAATTCCAGTCAAGGACATGTACCTTGGTTGCAGGCACATCCCCAATACGGGGCAAGTCATTATATTAAAAGTAAAAGAATCGTTTTTTCTACGTTAAAACAGTGATCACAATAAATTCAAGCACTGCATTACTCTAACAAAGCAACAGTAAACCTTGCACTCATTGGAGTGCCACTTGGCAGGCCATATATCAAGAAGCCTAGTTAGATGATATTCAATCCTTTATTTATAAATCCATTCAAGAATGATTTACTGGACATTTATTACAGTTCTGATCATCTTAGCTAAAGCTAGCAGAGAAATCCATGTACACAGCACTTCTAGACCTCATGAAGATTACACTATAGACAGAAACAAACAATAAATACATGAATAAGCAAATAAATTAACCTGCTTATCATGGTATTCTCTGCTTTTACCACTATCACCATATTATAAATATGTTTTTCATGTTGTAAAGATGTAATGGATTATTTAATTTTTAAAATTTGAGATATGCATCATCCTTCAAAAAGCAGTGCATTCCCGTGATGTGATAGCCACCTGCTATGTCAGACATCACTCCAACTGTGCCCCTTGTCATTGAGACAGAGGAACGGGGCTCCTCCAGCCAGGCCCCTGGTGTGGCGCTGGAATTGGAAGGGAGCAAAGGGAGGAACTTGGTCTGCTGACACTCCTGTTGACTGATGAAGGCAGTGATAAGCAATATTCTTTGGGGACTGTGAAGGCCAGCCCCTGATACAAAAGTGGCATCATGTTAATGTGTTTGAGTTCCAGCAAAGTCCTGGCTTCCAGCAACACCGTGATGGCTGCAGCCAAAAGCAGCAGCAGCAGGAGCAGCAGCTTCCCATAGGCCCTCTCTGGGAGCTGTAGACATCCTACATGAGCATTTAACCCTAAGCCTGTCTCTCTGTCTCTCCCAATAATGCTAGGACCTATAGAACAGCAATTAATATATTCCCATAAACTAGATAGTGAACTCTGTGGAGAGTTTCTGCCCAGAGACCTGGGGCATGTGAGACAATCCCTTCTAACAGAGAGGACACATGTTTGCACCTCTCATCATTAAGAAGCAAGCAGGAAGGCTGGTGGACAGGCCTCTTTGGGTTTTAGAGCTAGGGTATTCCTCAATTGGGAATACTTATCTGACCCAGCTGTCAAGTGTCACAGAGGGGTGCCAAGTGTGAGTGGGACTTAGTCAGAGAAGAGCTCTCAACAGTGCCAAGTGGGGTGCCCTCACAGAGGAAGCCCGTGGCAGTACAGATCCCTGTTGCAGGAAAAATGTGATATGGAGTCTATGGCAAGACTGTTGAAGAGCCACAATTTAACAACCGAGCCATACCATCTGTGGTAGAAAATTTCATGTTATTTTTAAAACAGCTTTTTAAAATCTTGGTGTCCCACTGTGATCCTAGAGCATCTAACCTTGGGACAGCAAATAACTGTGCTGCCAACATGTCTGTCATGAATTGAGTTCCATCAGATCTCCATTGAGCCAGAAAGTTAGGTGGGCTGAACAAAATGAAAAAAATCAAATCAGCACATCTGGGACCAAGCCTGACAGGGCCCTATAGGCACAAGTAAACTGCCCACGCAGGTGGCATGCGACTGCACCTCTAGGTCCTTCAGTACAGGGATGCAAATGACTCCCCCTTTGCTAGCCCCACCTTGTTGACATGTCTAACTTTGTCTTCAGCTTTATAAGTAGATCCTTCCTCAAACAATCATTAATGACCAATATTTGAGGAACTCATGGTTTCCTGAAAGAATCCTGAGAAGCACAGGGAGGAATCACCTGTCTCAGACAAGTCATCTCCAAAATCTCACTGATGCAGATGACCCTCAACTCTTCAACAGGTGGATCTCCCATTCTCTTAAAGATCTACTTCTTAATAAGACAGCCAAGATCCTTGCTACTTCCAGATCCATTAACCTTATCAGCATGTCATTGATGTACTGGACCACTATGTCCTGCAGGATGATAAAATAGCCAAAGTCCTTGTAGCCTAACTTATGGAATAAAATTGAAGTGTTATAGTTTAAAACAAAATGGTGAGCCCTAGCTGGTTTTGATCAGTGGATAGAGCATCGGCCTAAGGACCAAAGGGTCCCAGGTTCAATTCTGGTCAAGGGCACATACCTCAGTTGCAGCATCCTCCTCAGCATAGGCCCTGGTCAGGGTTTGTGCAATTCTCTTACATTGATGTTTCCCTCTGTCTTTCCCTCTCTCTTCCACTCTTCCTAAAAATCAATGGAAAAATATCCTCAGGTCAGGATTAACAACAACTACCACCACAACAAAAATAAATAAACAAAATGGTACAACAAAATCTGATGACGTTCACTCTTTCATCACTTGAATCCACTTGTCTTATATAACAAGGTAACCCTATCTGAGAACATCTGATCCAAGGTTCTGGGAAAATCTTTAAAGAAGAAGGCAGGTTAGTGGATAAATTGTGGACCCCACTCCTGCATCGGTCTTAGGTTTGTAACTAATATCCTACCTATGTTATTGTCACATAAAATTCTGCAAATCTAGGTAGCTTTTTTAGTGGGGGAAGCTCAGACCCACATTCCTGATGGCTTTGGACCATTGCTCATTGTGCTCTTCTAAGGCTGTGGCTGCTATTAGATATAGAGGGCAAAGAAATGGTGATAGGGATGCTCAAGGATCTTCATGAGAGCTGCAAGGGACTTAGTGAGAATTTCAAGGGTCTTAATGAGAATGTCAAAGACATGAAAAAGAACCAGTCAGAAATTGAGCATACACTAACTGAAATAAAGAATATTATACAGAGATTCAATGGTAGAGTAGAGGATTCTAAGACTCTAATCAATGATTTGGAATATGAGAAAGCAAAATACACCCAATCAGAACAACAGAAAGAGAAAGGAATCAAAAAATGTGAAGATAGTGTAAGAATCCTTTGGGATAACTTCAAGGGTACCAACATTCACATTATGGAGGTGCCAGAAGAGGGAGAGAGTGAGAGCAAGATATTGAATATGTATTTGAGGAAATAATGAACAAAAAACTTACACTACCTGATGAAAGAAATAGACTTACAAATCCAGGAAGCACAGAGAGTCTCAAACAATAGGAACACAAAGAGGCCCACACCAAGGCACATCATAAATAAAATGCAAAAGGTTAAAGACAAAGAGAGAATTTTAAAAACAGCAAGAGAAAAACAATTAGTTACCTACAAAGGAACCCATACAACTGTTAGCTGATTTCTCAACAGAGACTTTTGCAGGCCAGAAATATTACCACTTTTGTAGTGGCAAGAAATATTCAAAGTGATGAATAGCAATAATCTACATCCAAGATTACTCTACCCAGAAAAGCTCTCATTTATAATTGAGGGTGAGATAAAGAGCTTCACAGACAAGAAAAAAGCTAAAGGAGTTCATCACCATCAAACCAGTATTACATGAAATGTTGAAGGGTATTCTTGAAGAAGAAGAAGAAGAAGAAGAAGAAGAAGAAGAAGAAGAAGAAGAAGAAGAAGAAGAAGAAGAAGAAGAAGAAGAAGAAGAAGAAGGGGGAGAAGGAGGAGAAGGAGGAGGAGGAGGAGGAGGAGGAGGATGAGGAGGAGGAGGAGGAGAAGGAGAAGAAGAAGAAGAAGAAGAAAAATATATGAATAATTAAAGGCAATAAATATAAATCTATCAACAATTGAATCACAAAATAAACACACAAGGAATCTAATGAATAAGATAAATGGAAGAATAAAATGAAACCAGAGGCACAGAAACATGGTACAGACTGATGAATCTCAGAGGGAAGGGGAGAGGGAAGCATTGCCTATAGAGACAGAAAATAAGGTGGTGAAGGCCTGGGATGGGGTGGGAACCAAGTGGAGAGGGATAATGAGGGGGAAAAGAGGACATCTGTAATACTCTCAATAATAAATATTTGAAAAAAATACTCACCAAAAATATATTACAGAAACTCTCAGTAACCAGATGAAGAAGAATTCAGGACAACAGCAATCCCAGTTTCTTTTATTATTACTTGGTAATTGCATGGAAAAATTTTCATGAAAACAGGAACGGAAACTATGTATGTGCTAAATAATGGGAAATTTTCTTAACCAAAACTAATTTATCACCAGTCTTGAGTGCTTCACTTGTGACCAACCCAAAGTACCCAATCCCAGGATATTGTCCAGTTTATTAAATTGAAAATCTTTTATTGTGAAGTAATGATGATTTAATCTCACTTGATAGCAATTTATTGTATGTTTCCTCATGTGGATTTTAGTTATATCTAGTGTCCTTTCATTTCAGCCTGAAGGACTCCCCCTTTAGTATTGTTTGAATGGCAGGTCCACTATCAATGACTTCTCTCAGTTTTGTTCATTTAAGAACATCTTAATTTCTCTTCATTTTTAAAAGGCAGTATTGAGGGGTTAAAATCTTTGATTGACAGGTTATTTCTTTAAGCACTTTGAATATGTCATACAACTGCCTTGGACCTCCATGGTTTATGATGGGAAATCAGCTGTTAATCTATTGAGGATCCTGTGTATGTGATAAGTCATTTGTTTCTTTATGCTTTCAGAGTTACCTCTTTGTCTTTGTCTTTTGACAATTTGATTAAGATATGTCTCAATATGGACATCTTTGATTCATCCTACTTTGAGTTCTTTAGTGTTGGAATCCTTTTCACATCCCGTGTGGTCCAGGGTTCTGGTTCTGGAGAAGGCCCCATGTAAATGAACAAAGACTCAGAAAAGCATTAATTTGGAAAAATGGGGGGCCAGGCGGCAGCCCATCTCTAGTGGAAGGACTACCTTTTGCCTTGGCCTTGCCATTCCTTTCATTTAGGTTCTGGGAATACACCCATTGCCCTTAGACAGGAAATAAGCAGATTATCTTGTCAGGAAGGATTTACAGGATTATCTGGTGGGGAAGTTGCCACCCTTATTTCAATTAGATAGGGAGTGGTTGGCTCTGACCTTTCAGAGCTTCAAGGTTGACTAAGCCTGTCGGGTGTCTTGTCCACACCTTTCTGTTGTTGAGGTAATGGCGGGTTCCTGGCATCTCCCCCTTTTTTCTCTACTCTGAAAAAATCTTGCATCTGTAGACTAGAGTCCCAGTTTCAATGTCCAACAGTTTAAAATCCCAATATCGATGTTCAACAGGTCCTTATATGTACATGTTCACAATGGTATCCGGATGGTGGAAAAATGGTGGTAATGCAGGTCCGACCCTCTCTGGTTTGGTCCTGGGCAACCTGTAGTGAAACACAGCTGCTTACTGCCAGCACGGCAAGGCATTGTCAGTGTCCTCCATTGGTGGACTATTTCTCCTCCTGTCTTTGTGGTTGGAGCAGATGTGTAAATTCCCCTCTGTTGCAGGAATCCACATGGTTTTGAAGTTGTTTTCTAAAAATACACAAACATGTTCTCAACCAAAAGTTAGTAAAGGAATCTTTTGACTTGGGATCCTATTTATTTTTCCCTCAAATGAAAATTATTTTAAAGTAAAAAAATTTTTAATGTACTTATATGAATAATTTTCTTACATGATATTGCATAATAGGTTCAGTGCATGTTAAGCAATTTTACCATGAGATGAACTACCAATAGAAATTTTAGTTAATACTTTAGAAACAGCTTTTTATCCAGTACAATTAAATTTCCTAGAATATTCACTTATTTCCTTTAGCCAAATTAAATTCATCTGAAAACTTGGCTGCTATTTTACTGTTAAATTTGATAATCTAACAATAATCTTAGTTTACCCTGTAAATATTAATGGAAAGGATTGCTTTCATTCTTGAGTAGGCCCTGAGCATCCCTAGTGCTAGATATAGGGTAGCTGCTGTTATCCATGTTTCTGTTTGATGCCTCGGCCCTGATCTGGGCTGGTCCAAGTCTCTGTCTGCTACCTGAGTTCCAATCTGAGCTGGGCATGGGAAGTGAAGCAGCCATGAGGCAGGAGGCCTCCATCAGAAGGGGTGAGTATTCAAGCCCCTGCAATGCTGGGGGGGTGAGGTTCTATGCCCCACCTCTATTGGCCCCCATGTTCTCTCCTGATGGCCCCTCTGCAACTGTGCCTGTCTTAGGTTGTTCCTCCCATGAGGAATCTTACCCGTCTTTGACTAACCAGCCATCCTCCGGGCCAATCAGGGTGATGTGCCTCCACACCCAGTGCCTGCCTTGGGATACCCAGATTTTGAGACAGATCCATGGTCCCAGTCACCACCAACCTCAGCATGAACAGAAAACTCAGGCAACAGCTGTGGGTAGAAGAGGATCCCTTCTTGGCAAAAGGGCCAACAGAATGCTCAAGTGCCTCCTACCCAAGGGGCCTTCCACACAGTGGAAGGGATTAAATCCTTTTATACTTGTTGCCAATCATTCAAAGAATTAGTTTATAAGTATGTTTGAAATAATTGTACAATATGCTGTTGTAAAATATCAAAAATTATAATGACATTGTAGAATAATATCATGTAAGGATATTCTTTGCTTTAAGCTATGGCAATTCAATTTCAAACTGGCTGTTAATTTCTTTTTGTAAAGACAAGGTTTAATTATAATTTTCTGCACCTCTCCTAGGAGCAAGTAGTGATAGTAGATGTGTTTTAGCTTTTGCCTACCCTCTTTTGGTGTCCATGCAAGCCAGAAGCCTTTCTTTAATTTTGCACACAAAGGAATAATGGTTTGAATTTGTATCAATACAAAAGGGAAGCTGGGTGGCAACACCTATGTAATTATACTTTCTTTCCCACCCCTGTTGCTTCTGGATGAACCAAGGTGTTTGGTATATAGGTATCAACCCACAGAAGGGGTCTTACCCATGAAGGGTCAGGAACATAAGTCCAAAATACTTCCCCATTTTTTGTGAATTAATATTACCGTACAGTTGATTACTGCTATTATGGCCAGAAAGATGTTCTCAGGCATCTGTACCATCTTGTTTACCATGCCCTAGGTGGTCTCTGGGCTGTTTGTTGTCCAGCTCGTCCTCCTGCTGCTCTTCATCTTCAGTGGATTGCTTGGAGTCGCTGCTCTCTGTGTCTGAAGTATCTGATTGTCTGCAGCTGCATGGTGTGGCTCCAGGTGCAAGGTCCTCATAATTCTGGCTAGTTTCCCTTTTGGATCCCTGATGCAGTTTAATATTTCTAGTAGGGATCCACACGGGTTTGGAAAAATTCTCTGGAAATATGCAAGCATACTCTCTGCCAAAGGTTAATAATGGATCAGGTCCCTTCCATAAACCAGATTCGGGATCCTTCCATTTAACTAGACCATTTTCTTTTGTTATATTCTGGTGCCAATGGGTCTCCATAGGCGTTTTCCCATTTTCGTCACAAGTGAAAAGATTTAAAGTAATTAAGGCTTGGTGCAGCCTACCCACAGGTGATTTCTCCATAATCCTCCCTTGGGATTTTAACTGCTGATGCTGTCGTTCAATAATGGCCTGTGCGTGAGAATTATATGGTATCCCTGTAATGTGCTGAATTTTCCACTTTTTACAAAATTCCTGGAATTGACATCTTGTATAAGCAGGCCCATTATCAGTTTTAATAATTTTTGGAACTCCCATGACGGCAAAAGCAGCTAGGCAATGATTAATGACCTGTTTTTCCATATCTCCTGTAGATGTAGTAGCCCATAGGACTTTTGAAAAGGTGTCTAGAGAGACATGTAATGCTCCAAGGCGTCCAAAGGGAGTGTAATGGGTTACATCCACTTGCCAGATATGGTCTCTTAACAAACCTCTAGGGTTGACTCCTGTGTTAGGTGCTTGAGGTAGATGTAACATACAAGTGGGACATTTCTTAATAATCTGTTTTGCCTGTTGTCGAGTGATTGAAAATTGTTTAGACAGCATTTTGGCAGGCTGATGTAAAAGCTGATGAGATTCTGAGGCTTCTTTTAATAAAGCAACCAATTGATCAGCCTGCGCATTTCTTTTTGTTAAAGGACCAGGCAGGACACTATGAGCCCTGATGTGAGTGATATAAAATGGATACTGTCTCTGTAATATAATCTGCTGAACTTGTTTAAATAATAAAAATAAACTTTGGCCACTAAGTCATTTCAACTGGGCAGTTTCAATTATATTCACCAAGTTTGCAGCGTAAGAGGAATCAGAGACAATATTAAGAGACTCTTGGAAGTCCTGCAATGCTGCCTTAATAGCTTCTAGTTCAATTATTTGTACAGAAGTATGACTGGTCGATATGACTCAGTCTGAATTTATTGTGTGATAGGCAGCTTTCTCATTAGATGACCCATTGGTAAAAACAGTTAAAACTCCGGGAATAGGTTCCTGTCTAGTAATTTTTGGTATAATGATGGAAGTATTATGTAAAAATTGTAGTAATTTATCTTTTAACTAGTGGCCCGGTGCACAAAATTTGTACACATTAAAAGGGTATTAATTACAGGAAATAATTTAATATTGCTATTTGCTCTTTCTCTATAATAGAAGTGTCAGAGACTAAAGAAAATTAGTAAAATGTATATGAAAACCTTCCACCTGTCAGAGTCTGGGGCGCACCATGGGGCCCAGAGTCAAGTCCCCACTCACTCACATGTGCCTCAAAATCACATGAGACCCAGACCCAGCCGCCCTCCTCCCCACCAACATTGGGGTAGATCCAGACCTCGCCAGTTCCACTCCTGTCAAGCCACCCAGGGCAGGGTGTATCCTCAGGTTCCCTGGCACAGCACAAGGACAGGGGATGTGGCCTGAGGTCCCCCATCAAGTCCCACCAGGTAGAAGACATGACCTGAGATCCCCTGTCAAGCCCAGCTGGGAAGGGGGCATGGCCTGAAGTCCCCCGTCAAGCCCCGCCAGGCAAAGGAGCACAGCCCCAAGTTCCCCAGCCCAGCACCAGGATGGAGGCGCAACCTCAGGTCCCCCATCAATCCTCACTGGCATAGGGGCACAGGCTCAGGTCCCCTGTGAAGCCCCGCTGGGTGGGGGACACAGCCTGAGGTCCCCTATCAAGCCCAGCCAGGCAGGAGGGACACAGCCTCAGGACCCCTGGTCTGGTGCTGGGGCAGAGGGTATGGTCTGAGGTCCACCAGCCTGGTGCAGGGGTTGGGGTGTGGCTTGAGGTCCCCTGTCAAGCCCTGGTGGGTGGAGAGAACAGTCTGAGGTCCCCTAAACCAGCAACAGGATAGGAAGCGCACCTTGAGGTCCCCTGTCGAGCCCTGCTGGGTTGGGAGTGTGGCCTGTAGACCCCTGTCAAGCTGCACCAGGTGGGAGACACGGCCTGAGGTCCCCCAGCCTGGAGCTTGGGTGGGGGGAGCAGCCTGAGGTACCCTAGCCCAGCACCAGGGCGGGAAGCACACCTTGAGGTTCCTGTCAAGCCCTACCGGGTGGGGTGTGTGGCCTGTGGTCCCCTGTCAAGCCCCTCTGGATTGGGGGATGGTATAGGCCTCCTCTCCCTCGTGCTGCAGCCACACCCCGTATCGGCCTCCCATCCAGCTGCCATGACCACCTCAAGCTCTCCATGAGCAGGTAAGCATAGGGAAGGCTGGGCCAGGATAATTGGGAGGGGATGATGGGGGGCCAGCATCCTGGGTAAGCTGGGCCTCACAGCCTCTCTGCTTCAGCTCCCAGCACCCCAGACCTAAGGAGTAGTGCTTTCACAGGGGCCGGGCAGGCACTGGATATGGCGATGCCTTAAAAGCAGAAGAAGCCCCCTTTAACTCTGGCTGGAAGTGCACTGGGAACTATGGTCGGGGGAAGCAGCCCAACATCAGGGCTGAAATAAGACCTTGGGCAGCCTCCGGAGGGGGCAAATCAACAGTAAAAGGCATCTTTGAAACAAAGACATTTGAATGTACGTGAATATTAGGTGATATATAGAATTACCTTAACTTTTCAAGGTATGACAATGGCTGAATATTTACTTCTTTTTTAAAGATATTCATCAGAGGATATTTAAGTGGGAAACAACTTTCTTTGAAAGTATGGTGGTGTCCTGGCCCAGCCCTCCCCGCACCACAGATGCCTCAAGGACAGAGCCTCTCCTGCTTGCTCTCGAGGCCCTCAAAAACACCCTGTACAGAGGCATGGTCCCTGCTTCGTTCCCCGCCCCCATCAGCGTGAAGCTAAGCGTTCCCAGCTGGTGCTGGTGTGAAGCGCTTCATTCCCTGCCTGCTCCAGTGTGAAGCGAAGGGTTCCCCACAGGTTTGAGCACTTGAAGTGCTGGCATGGTGAAAGGAAGTGTTTACTAGCTTTCAGGCAAGCCGTGGCCACGCCCCAGTCACGCCCCCTGCTCCTGATTGGCTGGTAGCATAGCCAACCAGGAGCCATAGTAAGTCACATTTGCATGTTACTTTTTTATTAGATAGGAGGATAGGATTGTAAAACCTTTAGAAGGAAATGAAAATGTTTTGTGGGCCACTTGTTCCTTCTTTGTGTGTGACAATTATTAAGTTATTAGTTTTTAAAATCAGTACTTTTTAATGGAAACACACTCAAGCAGAGGGGCTTTTCAGAGAGGTCAGGGAGTCTGATTGCAGTGTAAGGATCACCAGTTCCCCCATGCCACCTTCGTTGGCAGGAGGAAAGCACTTTTCTCAGTGGAAACAGAGAGAGGATAGCTAGAAAACGCTGCCTCCCTCCAGTCACCACCTGGGAACTCATCCACTCCAGAGATTGTTTTTCGTAACTGGAGGTGGAAGGCGAGGAGGAAAATTCCCTTGTGATTCCCTGCGCCCCAGTGAGACCCCAGAACCTCTGGTAACTCCTTGGGACACTTTTCACCATGTTCTGTTGAGGGACATAAGGCAGCAACTAGAAATTCCCCCATTCCCCTTTTCAGGCTTATCAGAAACGGAGATCTTTATCTCTAGGGAAAAAATGTGGCAGTTTAGAATACAGGCAGCTGGAGATTCCGTCCTCCCTCTGCCTTTACAATACTGAAACACGTTTAGAAATACTTAATGGAAGGTTTGAGGCATGGTTATGCATTTTTGAAGGACATAGAAAGAAGGTTTGAAGGCTAATTTGAAAGTGTGAAGGTTTGTGCATGTGATGAGAAGGGGAAGGGAGAAGAGAAATAATGGGTAGGAAGCAGTTAGGAAAGAGTCAGTGTGCTTACTGTAGAAAGCAGGGGCATTGGAAGAGAGAATGTCCTGGCAAGTTAGCTAGGGAAGCAAAAGGGGAGACTCAGACTCCAAGAGTCAGAGGAAGAGGATTGACAGGGCTGGTGCTCCTTTCCATTAAGTCTCCCAGGAGCTCTGGGTAATCTTACAAGTGGGAGGCAAACCTGTTAGTCTCCTGGTGGACAGTGGGGCAGCCTACTCAGTCTTGACAGATCTGATGGGACCCGTAACCTCTAAGGAGACATCAGTCCAGGGAGCCACTGGACAAACTGCCTGTTTTCCTTGGACATCATAAAGGACTGTGGACCTTGGAAGGAATATAGTAACGCATTCATTTCACGTGACCTTCTTGGACGTGACCTCCTACAGAAACTGCAAGCCACCATATCCTTTGAGGGGGATGGAGCACACCTCACAGTGGATCCAAGGAACCCACGTCTGGTTGCATCCTCCCTTGCCTGTACTCTTTTAACCTGTCCTCTCTCAGAGGAAATATCTCTTGCAGGAAATGGAAAAAGCAGTGCCAGAGGAAGAGCATAAGCCCTCCACCTACTTGAAGGAATTACAGCATCTCTCTATCCCATGGACTGGGCAGAAAACAACCTCCCGGGATTGGCAAGTCATCAAGCTCCTGTAGTAGTCCAATTGCAAGCCACCGCCACACCAGCTTGGGTAAGGCAATACCCCCTGAGTTTAGAAGCAAAGAAGGGAATTGCTAAACACATTTGCCGGCTGTGGGAAGCGGGACTTCTAATTCCCTGCCAGTTCCCCCTGGATTACCCCCTTACTTCTAGTTTTAAAGCCTGGGACTGAAGACTACAGGCAAGTACAAGACCTAAGGGAGGTGAACAAGAGGGTTGAGACTATACATCCCACAGTCCTGAACCTTTACACTCTTCTAAGTCTTCTGCCTCCAGAGAGACAATTCTACACAGTCTTAGATCTAAAGGATGCCTTCTTCACCATACCCCTGGCCCCAGTCAGCCAGCCTATCTTTGCATTTGAGTAGAATGACCCAGTGGGTAGATTCTTAGGACGATTAACCTGGACTAGACTGCCTCAAGGTTTCAAAAATTCTCCCACCCTTTTTGATGAAGCCTGGAGCTCAGACCTACTTGCCGTTAGGCAGGAGCATCGGGAATGTACCCTACTCCAGTATGTAGATGATCTGCTGGCAGCAGACACTGAGGAAAATTGCCAGTGAGCCACTGAGGGCCTGTTATGCACCCTACAAGCACTAGGCTATTGGGTGTCAGCCAAGAAGGCTCAGCTATGCTCCTCTGACGTCACATACCTGGGGTACAACATTAGCAAAGGCAGATGGACCCTCTCCCTAAATCAAACTGGGGGAATGCAACTGCTGAACTGGACCAATGTGGAACAATGGGCTTTTGAGGAGCTAAAGAAGGCTCTTATCTCAGCACCTGCCCTAGCCTTGCCAGACATCACCACACCCTTCCACCTCTACGTGAGTGAGGTAAGGGGCATTGCCAAAGGGGTTCTCACAGACTCTAGGTCCCTGGATGAGACCTGTAGCCTATCTGTCTAAGAGACCAGACCCTGTGGCAGCAGAGTGGCCAGCGTGCCTCCGGGCAGTGGCCACCACAGCATTGCTGGTAAAGGAGGCAGATAAGTTGACTTGGGTTCTGATAGCACCCCGTGCTGTGGAGGCCCTCCTTTGAGGTGCTCTGGAGAGATCTATATTAAACACCAGGATCACCCAGTGCCAAGCTCTTTTCCTGGACCAGCCCCTCATCCGGTTCCATAAGACATTGGCCATCAACCCTGCCAGCCTGCTCTCAGATGATGATCCGGAAGAACCCATTCATGACTGCTTAGAGGTAACAGACACAGTACAAACAGTTTGCCCAGAGCTGACAGATGTCCCGCTATCATCACCAGATAAGGTACTGTTCACAGATGGGAGCAGTTATGTTCAGGATGGGATCTGATATGCAGGGGCAGCAGTAGTCACCCTGAACCACACCATTTGGGCACAGTCCTTGAACAGGGGGAGATCAGTACAAAAAGCCAAACTTTTGGCCTTAATCCAGGCCCTCCAATGGAAACACAATGTCATACCCCAGGAAAGAGGGTTACCAACTTCAGCTGGAAAGGACATTAAAAATAGGGAAGAGATTTTTTTAATCTTTATTGTTCACTTTAACAATTATATTGTTCCCCCTTTTTTATTCCCCTATAGCTCCCCTCCACCCTGTACCCATCCCACCCTCCATCCTCACCTCCCCCTCCCCACTGTCCTCTCCCATTGTTGCAAGATTTTTGTCCAGTATCTTGCTGTACTTCTCAAGAATTGTCATCCATTCCCTCTCTATGTCCATGTCTCTGTTATATTCACCAGTTTATCCTGTTCATCAGCTTATTAATTCACTTCATTTTATATTCATTTGTTGAGAGATGTATATTTGTTGTTCATAATTTATATTTTTACCTTTTTCTTTTTCCTCTTCTTAAAGAATATCTTTCAGCATTTCATATAATATTGTTTTGGTGGTGGTGAACTCCTTTAGCTTTTTCTTATCTGTGAAGCACTTTATCTGATCTTCAATTCTGCATGATAGCTTTGCTGGATAGAGTAATCTTGGTTGTAGATTCTTGTTATTCATCACCTTGAATATTTCTTGCCACTCCCATCTGGCCTGCATCGTTTCTGTTGAGAAATCCGCTGACAATCATATGGGTGCTCCCTTATAGGTAACTAACTGTTTTTCTCTTGCTGCTTTTTATATTCTCTCTTTATCTTTTGCTCTTGGCATTTTAATTATGATGTGTCTTGGTGTGGTCCTCTTTAGATTCCTGTATTTTTGGGTTCTGTGCACTTCTTGGGCTTTTAAGTCAGTTTCTTTCACCAGGTGGGGGAAGTTTTCAGTCACTATTTCTTCAAGTAGGTTTTCATTACCTTGTTCTCTCTCTTTTTCTGGCACCCCAATAATTCGGATGTTGGCATGCTTGAGGTTGTCCCAGAGTCCCTTTACGCTATCTTTAATTATCTGGATTCTTTTTGTTTCTTTCTTTTCCAGCCGAGTGGATTATGCTTCTTTGTATTTCAAATCTTTGACTTGGTTCTTGTGGCCCTCTGGACTGCTTTTAGGACTTTGTATAATATTTTTTATTTCAGTCAGTGTATGCTTGATTTCTAGTTGGTCCTTTTTCATATCCATGAGGGTCTCGTTCATATCCTCAAAGGTCTTGTTCATTTCCTTGTGGGTCTCATTCATTTCCTTGTAAGTCTCATTCATTTCCTTGTAGGTCTCATTTATTTCCTCGTTGGTCTTGTTTATTTCCTCGTTGGTCTTGTTTATTTTCTTGTAGTTCTCATTAAGTTCATTGGCCTTTTCTAGGAGCCTATTGAAAAGCCTTATAACCATGGTTTTGAACTCTATGTCTAGTCGTCTTTTTTCCTCCATTTCTTTCACACCTGATTTCTTTCCATGTCTCTGCATGGTGGCTGCTTTATGTAGTAGATGTCCTCTAAGGGACAATGGCTCAGCCTCCCCAGTTACCTAGGTGGGTACTCTTACTGCAATCCTACAGTATTTTTGAATTTAAGCCCAGCTTGTTGTTGTTAGCCCTAAGAGGGTTTGACCTCCAGGCCAATTGGCTGTGAAGGGAGACTGTGTTCAGGTTGGATGGGAGGAGTCTCTGAGCTGAGCAGGCAGCCTCAGTGTCAGCTACGTCCTATGCGGCGCTCGCGCACGGGTCTCTGTTGGATGGGAATGGTTGCAGGCACCTCCAAGAGAAAGCCGCTAGTCTCTACCCCTTGCCAGACAACTCTGCCTCTCCCCAAATGAGTCTGCACACCCAAAGTCTCGCCCAGGGTTGTAAAACAAAGCAGTCCGGTGGTCTCCGGGACCAGGGAGCAAGTCACCAGGGAGCAAGTCGCGCATCTGTGCTGTCACAAGGGAGCAAGTCGCCAGGGAGCAGTTTACGCGCGCAAACTGCTGTTCCGAGCAACCTGGATTCTCAGACTAGGAGACCTCTGCCATGCCCGGCTTCCAGGGTGCATACCTCGGACCTCAGACCTTGCCTGGCACTGGGGAACCCGTGCAATGGGACATCTCCGCCCTCCTCGTTGGTGAAATCCAGCCTGGGTTGCTGCTGCCAGCCCTACAGCCCGCGTGCGCGGCCACAGCTCCTAACCTCTGGTTCTGTGAGTATCTTCAAGGCTGCGCTCCGCCGCTCTTCTGAGTCTCAGTGTCCCCCCTTTACTTTCATTTGTGGAGTTTTCACTCAGCCAGCTGTCTGGTGATTCTGGATGATGTTTGTTTTGTTGTTATGTTGTAGTTTTTGAATTGTTGCGTGGGGCAGAAAAATAGGTGTTTACCTATGCCGCCATCTTGGTTCCTCAAAAATAGGGAAGAGATTTTAGCCTTATTAGAGGCCATATGGCTCCCAAGGACAGTTGCAGTGCACTGAAAAGGACATCAGAAAGTGGAGACAATTGAAGCCAGAGGAAATAGAGACACAGACCAAAACTGCCAAGTAAGCCACCCAAAAACCAGTGGGGCCTTTACAAGTTTTGGTAAACCTGCTGGACCCCAAACCTACAACAGACCTCCTACACCAAGCAAAAGGAGGAATTGGCAGAACAGAAGCAAGGCATCAAAGGACCAGATGGTTGGTGGACCCTACCAGATGCCAGACTGTTGGTCCCAGAGGCTCTAGGTTGGACATTAGTTGCCCAATGACACCAGCAGAGACACCAGGCTACCCACCTAGAAGTCACCAAGACTTCTGAACTTCTGCGAGGCAGGTACTACATACCAAGCTTAGGTAAGGTAATTAAAAGCATAGTCACTAGAAGTACTGTCTGTGCACAGGTAAATGCTAGGCAAGGTAAGAATTCCCCTGGGAATTCAGGCCCCAGGGAAATTCCCTAGGAGAGCATTGATAGGTGGATATCATAGAAATTAAGCCACCAGTGTCAGGGAATAAATACCTGCTAGTTCTTATAGACACCTTATCAGGTTGGGTTGAAGGACACTAGGACAGAAGCTGTCTCTATAGTAGTCAAGAAATTACTCCAGGAAATTATACCTAGATTTGGGCTGCCAGTAGTCATAGGATCAGATAACAGCCCCACCTTTGTAGCCAAGGTATCTCAAAGTATAGCTCAAGCCTTAGGCACAAATTGGAAACTCTGTTGTGCATACTAGCCACAAAATTCAGGACAGGCATGAGTTTAGTTAAATTTGTCCTAGAAACCGGTGAAAACTGGACAAACCTCTTGCTCTTCGCTTTCTCATGGGCCAGGTGTATCCCCAACCAGGAGGGGATCCACCCTTCTTTTTGGGATCATGTATAGTAGACCTCCCTCCATCCATTCAGGAAGAAACTGAAAGCTGGAATTCATAACCATTCCTTGCCCAAGTCCTTACAGGCTCTGCAGTATACCCAGAGAGCCACCCATAAGCTTGTTTGAAGCGCACTGCCAGTGCCCACTGCGGACCCTGTACATCCCTTTGAGCCCAGGGACTCAGTGTGGGTAAAGAAGTTCACTGCCCAAGGACTCTCCCCAATCTTCAAAGGACACTACACTATTATCCTGAGACGCCCATGGCTGTTAAAGTAGACAGCGTCCAGACCTGGCTACACTACTCCCAGCTCTGGCACTAGGAAACAGCCTGGATCTTGGCAACCAGCAGCCTCACCCGTGAGATCCCTAGTCTGAGCCCTATGCAAGACAGGAGGAAACTTGACACCTGCAGGAGGGGAACTGAACTTCAGTGAGGACAGTACTAACAGGACCATGGGTCTTGGGACCTTGTTTAACTGTGGGAACCTTTTTGCTAGCCAATGAGAAAGTACAGGGTCAAGTAGGGCTAGATGTGCTAGGGGACAGGAGAGCAGGAACTGAAAAGAGAATCCCCTTAAAGAAAATGGGGTGAATAAATAGAAAACCAATTGTGCCAAGCAAGCAGTTTAGAAAAATTAATGCAGTCAAACTACCTGTAGTTAGGGGGCAGTATGAACATCTCCCCAAATGAGTCTATGATTTGACTCATGCACAAAAAAAACATTGGGGAATGAAGTATGGTAGCAATTGTCTTAGATAGACACTACAGTTTTAGTCTCAACCTGCTATTTGGCTTCTGTATCCATTTGCTTGCTTGCTAAAATAGTAGAAGAGTTATTTTGGTTTTCTGGAACTGTGTATGCTATCCAATGCTCCATTGGAGATGGTTTGGGTGTCCCCATTGATTGTGACCTCACTGGCTACTGAAGGGCACTCTTCTGACAGCCAGGGCAGTTCATTGTTCAGAATTGCCTAGGTGGTCCCAGATAATGTGTTTTTGATGATTTAGTGATTACTAACTTGCTTTATCTTTACTTCTGTAAAAACACCTTTTTTGCAAAGCAGGTTCCTTATTCCAGACCCAGAGATGTAATCAATACTTCTGTGATAGTCCGCCAATATAAGCCAGATGTGTTGAGCTATTCAGGGCTCGGAGGTTGGAAGAGCATTAGCCACTTGTATGCCGCCAGCTTTTTAAATAAAATGACTCTATAATTTGACTTTTTTTAAGGCGTCCTCTGTAAGATGGGGGTATATCACAACAAGTGTAGACAATAGAGCTGGAATTTCTACAGTTTTACTACTGGGCACAAGGAGTGTCAGGATCTCTGTTAAAAAATATCTGGAGAAATAATGAAAGGATTAAATGAATATCTGAAAAGTAAAAAGCATCTATGGGGAATTCCTCAAAGCTGAATGAGAGGAACTAAGCCATTTGGATTGTCCTCACAAGCAATGTAGTGATTTTGTAACAACTTGAGTAGGTGGGATGAGTTCCTTGGAGGAAAAAAGGTTTGCTTGTGATCACATCACACTGCTTGTGATCACATCACACCACTAGACCCTTCCTGCATTTGAAGGACTCAGGAAAATCCACACATTTACACTTGACACATTATTTGCAAGCCTTCTAGACTAAAAGCTCTTCAGATGCCCAACACAGAGAGCCCTGGGGACGCGATGCTGCATTTAATGGACTAAGTCCCAAGTGGTCAGATGGTGGCTGAGTATGCCAGGCTCAGTTCTTCCAGTGCTTCCAGTTCTCCCAGCAAGGGCTGTTACCTGGTGGTACCACCTGTCTAGGGATGACCCAGCAGCCAACTCCTCCCACAGAGTGACAAGGAAGAATTCAGAATCGGAAGGCTGGGTTGGAGTGCCAGCTCCATCCCTTGTGCGTGATGCTGCCCCAGCCCTTTGACCTCTCAAGTTAGTTCTTATCACTAAGTTGAGGGTAGACATCTACTCTATCTCCCTCTTGAAGTGGTTCTGATTCTGGAATGAGGTCAAGAGTTGAGCAAATTCAGAAGTAGAGAGCCATGCTTCAGTCTTGAGCAAACAGGAGATGTTGGTGTCTATGGTAGAACTTGAAGAGGAAAGGGGTGAGAGTGTGTTTAAACTCCCCAGGCTACTAGAGAGGCAATTTTCCACCTTTTTAATCTCATGGCACATAAACCAATTAGTAAAATTCTGCGCCACATCAACAAATATGTTTCGGGCTGATCTGACCAAGAAAAGGTATAATTTTGATTCACTTACACTAAATGGCTATGTTATGTTGGCTGCTGTCACTTTTTATTTGACAATCTAAGAGATAAGGTCAGTGCCCCTAACTAAATAGTCAAGTGTGGCATGTTTTAAAACCACATCCAGCACACAGGTTGCAAACCACTGCGTTAGCATGTTTGTGATATAGTCAGTGCAGACTAAACCTACCTCTGGCCAGAGTCAAAGTACTGGCATAGTTTGTCATTAGGGGGTGGGCTCTGGAGTCAGACTGACTATGCCCATGATGGCGAACATATTACATGCGTGTCAGCACTGACAAGCATAGACATTTTTGATGACATGAGGCTGCATACGGTCCCATACAGAGGGGTATGGGGCCACATGCTGAGAAGGATGTTTCATCCTCAGCTACTGCACGGCCAGATGCAGTAGCCGAGGACGAAACATTTGCTGTAGTGTAGTGTGGACACTCTGTGCCGGAGGTCTGTAGGCCAAAACATCAGAACTCTGGCACAGAGCATCTAGTTCTGGGACTTCCAATTAGGCCGTTAGGGAATCTTTGACCTCACATTTGGCCTACACAGCAGGAAGCTGCAGAATGCCATGGGGGACGCATCTCTGGGGGCCCTGTGATCGCCATTACCAGCAACCAAATAACCATAGCAACCACCATCCAATCTACTGTTCTGGGGTGTCATGGATTTTTAATTGACCATCATTACTGAGATAAGTGAGGGAGAGGCTGGGAAAGGCAAGCGCTTATGCTATGGGTGCCATTTCCCACCATTAGAAATAGCAGCAGCCATCTTAATTTATATAAGCAACGCCATTTTGCAGCATAGTGCAGACTCCATTTCACCACTATTGCTGTTGTGCATCTTTATTAACCCCTATTTCTGTTTATTAACCCTGCCCTTTCCTAAAAGAGAGTTACATGTGCCATCTTGTGGTCAATTAGGCTAGTTAACCCCTAATTGTCTGCAGGGCTAACAGGCTATCTATAATTCTATCTTCTGTCACTGCCCCCCTGATAAAGAACCCAAAAAATAAAAAACCAAGGTTAAGTAAAGGAAGTGGTAGTAGCCAGAGCTGACCCTTTCAAGAGACATGGACCAAGATGTATGGCATTATAGAAAAAAAATGCAGATCATTTTGTGTTCTATGAACTGAAATGGTAGTAGTAAACAGAATGTGGAATATAAATAGACATTTTGAAACTAATCATTCTCAGCTCTTGAAAAAAAGTGAGGATGAAAGGAAGGAATACATTTCCAGGCAGCTACACCTTTATAAAAGCCTA
Organism: Antrozous pallidus; assembly: GCA_027563665.1. NCBI lineage: Eukaryota > Metazoa > Chordata > Mammalia > Chiroptera > Vespertilionidae > Antrozous > Antrozous pallidus. The sequence continues at coordinate 1,268,197 of CM050523.1, forward strand.
TCTAATTCCATCCTTAAATTTATAAAAGGCTCTACAAATTTAAAATCTGCAAATCTGAGCATTGCTCACTCCATAGCTCATCATGGAAAAGCACTCAGTGAGGGAGAATTTATTAAAGAAACTCTCCTAAGATGTGCACCAGTTCTATTTCATGATATGCAAAATAAAGATGCAATTATTAAGAAAATATCTGAGTTACCATTCAGTAGAAATACCATAAAAGTCTGAATAATGAGACTGAACACAAATGTACAACATCAATTAAAGAGAGACATAAGTAATTGTATATATTTTTCAATCTCTCTTGATGAAACTACTGATGTCACATCACATGCTCAGTTGGCCATTATTGGTCGATATTCTGATGGTCTCACAATGAGAAAAGAGTTGATAAAGTTAGTATCAGTGCCAACAAGTACACCAGGAAGCAAAATATGTAAGGATGTTACACAAACATTCCGTGACCTAAGCATTGATATCTCTAAAGTTGTGTCAGTGACGATAGATGGGGCAGCAAACACGGTGGGGAAAAAAGTCGGATTTGTCAAATTGTTTATGGAAGCTATTGGACATCCGATTGTGCCTTTTCATTGTATTATCCATCAGGAGGTTTTATGTGCCAAGGCAGGATTCACTGACTTAAACAACTTAATGTCAGTTGTTAAAAAAAATAGTTAATTTAATAGCTGCTCACCCCCTTGACAAACGAGAATTTTCTGCACTTTTATTGGAGGTTGATTCCACCTACAGTGGACTGCTGATGTACAATAACGTAAGATGGCTGAGTGAAAGCAAAGTTCTTGAGAGCTTTGTGGGGTGCTTTGAAGACATTAAGGTATTTCTTGAGGATAAGGATCTGGGAAACTTTTCTCAGCTCAATGATGATAAGTAGGTCAACACCCTGATATTTTTTATAGATCTCTCTGTTCATATTAATGAACTGAACTTAAAGTTACAAGGTTTTGAAAAAGTATTGATGTTATGTTTGAATACATAAAAGCTTTTGAAAGTAAACTTAAAATTTTCAACGAGATGTAGAAACTAAACTTATAAGTATTTTCCTCAAGTAACAAAGTATTTTGAGAAGGCCAGTGCAGCTATACAAAATGAAATGAACCCTTGCATATAATGTACCAGCATGTTTTAGACTCGTTACTTGACTAGCTCAGTGATAGATTTAATCAATTTAAAAGACTAGAATAGACCATAAAAATAATTAAGTATCCTGATGTAGTAGTCTGCAGTATTTTGGAATTAAATGGTTTCCAATGGATGCAAATTGATGATTTGGAGATGCAACTTGCAGAATTTCAAGACAGCATCTGGGCTCAGGTGTTTGTTGACTTGAGGTCAAAGCTTGAGAATCTGGAAAGGTGCCACTTGGAGAATCAAGAGGAGTGCCACTACCAACAGGAAATTTGGAGTGCCTGGAACCGATTACCAGACACTTTTAGCACCCTGAAAAATATATCAATGGCTTTACTCACAAATTTTTCCTCCATGTACTTTTGTGATACCTTATTCTCAGCATTAAATAATATCAAAACCAACAAAAGAAACAGGCTGACAGATGAATTTAGTAGCGCTGGCTTGGGCTTGAAGTGTACAAAATACCAATCTTCAATTGAAGGTTTAGCCAATGAAATTCAGCAACAAAAATGTCACTAATAAGCAGATTAGTTAAAGAAGTCCCCCTCCCCCTCACTTACCTTAGTTCATGGCACCCCACACAAGTTAAATAATATCAAGACCAACAAAAGAAATCGACTGACTGATGAACAAAGAAGTCACTAAGCAGGTAAGTTAAATAATTAGTTTTTGTTTTATTAAATACAGTTATATATTACAATTATACATTTTTGTTATTTAAACTGTAAATATTGCAAAATTATGGTGTTTTTTTTTTTTCTCAAAGTGACACACCACCTGAGTTATGCTCAGTTTTTTGGCGAATTTTGACATACCAAGCTCAAAAGGTTGCCCTTCTCCGGACTATACCCTGGGAAAGCATATTCTATCTAAAAAGCAAAATTACAATTTTTAGAAATAAGACAAACATTTGTTAAAAATTGTGTTTAACTCGTTAATTAATGAGGATACTCATACAAGGTTTCAAATGAGAATTCAAAGTGCATACATGTATAGGTAGCCAGGAATGTTAAAATGGAACTATGCTGACGGGGGTAAACACACTTTTAACACAGTGGGAAGAGAAGGCAATTATCTCCCCTTCCTGACAGAACCCACTTGCATGTCTAGGGACAAAAATTATTTGCAAGATGATCAGTTTTCTTAAGCTACAGAGTTGTAACTGAAACAAATAACTCAAAGAAAAAGGCCAAAACAAAGTGCTTAGAGCAGGCTGAAATGAACAGAAATGAGGAAAAGTGACTGCTTTGTTTTGACCCTGATATATTGTTTTGATCTAACTTTCCATGGCTGAAAACAGAGTACTATAATGCAGAAAGCTCCTGTTTCAAAGGCAAGGAGATCTGCCTCATTCAGAGGATTTCTTGCTGCTCAAATTTGCATCTAATTCAAATTTGACTCCTTTGTACCTGCTTTCAATAGATTTGTCACTTAAAGAAGCCACATACCATCCCAACCCAGCTGGTTCTGAATGATATCTGCAGATCTCTATTCATTTTCACTGCCTTTGTCGGCAAATGTCTTATGCTGTATACTTAAAACCCTTCCTTACCCCATGAATTGTCTTTTTGTTTGCTTTTAAACTACTTCCAACTTTTGCAAAACTGTTCTAAAATTTCCAAGATTTCTTCTATTCTATTATTTAAATCTAGAGGTCCAATGCACAAAATTCATGCAAGGGTGTTGTATCCCTCAGTCCAGCCTGCACTCTCTCCAATATGGGATCCCTCTCACAATCCAGGACTACTGGCTCCCAACCACTCTCCTGCCTGCCTGATTGTCCCTAATTGCTTCTGCCTGCCAGCCTGATCATACCCTAACCACTCCCCTGTCAGCCTGGTTGACACCTACCTGCCCCTTTTCAGCTCGATTATCCCTAACTGCCCTCCCCTGCCAGCCTCATCACCCCAAAGTGCCCTCCCCTGCAGACCTGGTCACCCCTAACTGCCCTCTCCTGTTGGCCTGGTCACCCCCAACTTCTCTCCCTTACAAGCCTGGTCTCCCCAAACTGCCCTCCCCTGCAGGCCTTGTCCCCCCCAACTGTCCTCCCCTGCAGGCCTGCTCCCCCAAACTGCTCTTGCCTACAGGCCTGGTCACCCTTAACTGCCCTTCCCTGAAGGCCTGGTCTCCCCCCAAACTCTCCTCCCTTGCGGACTTGATCGCCTCCCAACTGCCCTTCCCTGCTGGCCATCTTGTGGCAGCCATTTTTGACCACATGGGGGTGGCCATCTTGTGTGTTGGAGCAATGGTCAATATATTACTCTTTTATTAGATAGGATACATTTCATTTAATGTGCTTGATATATAATATTGGTTTAAGATGTGGTTTAGCTGTATAACATTCAAACTGTGGTAATTTAGACAAGTTACCATAATAAATAAGTGATGCATGTAAAACCCCAGGCAAAAATACATGTAAAATCTATTGGGGCCAAATAAAATAAGAAACAGCTACCCTTATTCTTTATTTATCCAGGAACATGTGTGTGTGTGTGTGTGTGTGTGTGTGTGTGTGTGTGTGTGTGTGTGAGAGAGAGAGAGAGAGAGGGGCGAGAGAGAGAGGGGGTGAGAGAGAGAGAGAGAGAGGGGGGGGGGAAAGAGGGGGGGGGGAAGAAAGAGAGGGGGGGAAGAGAGAGAGAGGGGGGGAGAGAAGGGGAGAGAGAGAAGAAATTAATATTTTCTTTGTATAACTGGTTCAGGAAACTCTGACCTACTTCCTGAATGAGATTTCCCACAGGCCCATTGACCTATAGGGATTGAGTGTGAAATAGGAAAGATAGCAAATATGGACAGTTTTCCTCATACTTCCTAAAGAGAGGAAACTATTTAATTGTTGACAGCACTGCTAAAATTGAACCAGTAATTTTGCATTTGTTTTTGCTACCCTTCAAGATGAAAAACAAAATAAAATAGCAATGAGCTCGTTGGTATAAGATAATACATTATAACCTAACTGGAACTTGCCCGGCCCTGGGGATCGCCTGCCTGTGTAGACTTCTCTGCTCTAGGTCACACAGCTCCCAGTTCTGCACCACTTGCTTCAGTTCACCTATTTTTTTTTATCACTGTTTAAATTTCTTTTGTGGGTGCTAGGATTAAAAGAACAACTTTCTAATGTCAGAAATTGTAATGTAGACAAAACTAACGAAAAGACTATAATTAGTTGAAGACTACAATTATCCATCCCCAGCTTCAGTGAGTATTAATGTGGACCAGCTTTACCCTTATACCTCGGCATCTCATCGTCCAGGTTATTTTGTGGAAAAATCTCAGCTAGCACATCAATTTACCTGTGAACATTTCAGTATTCATCACTAAAAACACTATTGTGAGAACCACGCTTTAAAAAATCTGTTAGCACTTTACATAGAGATTGACTAGGATTTGATCAGAGTTTTAAAAATTTAAAGGTTAAATTAATATATAATTCTTATCTTTTTCTATATGACAGCTATGGATAAAACATATAACCCATTTGAAAAAACAGAACAATTTTTACATCCTTGCATGAGTTCTTTTTTAATCCCAATTCCTGCTTCTCTACTGTGCCCTGTGATGGCCCATGTTCTAAATTTTACATTTACTTTTCTATGGTTATGCTTTTATTCCAAATGCGTGCATTCTTATATGATATATTGTTCCACTTTGTTCATTTTCAAACTTTATAAAAGTGCTGCTATGTCACGTGTAGACTTTTGAAACTGATATTTGTTTACTACATATTATGTTCCTAAGATACCTCTATATTTTTATATTTAGCTACATAGTGTTCTTGTTATTTCATATTTATACTATTATTTGGTATTATTGGACATTTCCCCTCTAAAATAAGCATACCAGATCATTTTAGAGAAAATTATGAAAATTGTTGGGAAAAATTAATAAGGACTCAAAGTTAGAAGATAAATAGAAATACTCAACATAGTCCTATATAATGAGGAGCTAATATGCAAATGGTCATCATACCCTCACGTTGTCATGCCCTCAGACCATCACGCCATAACTGTTCAGACACTCAATGCTGGGGAAAGAGAAATGGGGACCAGCCAGGCTGCATCCCAGGAGAGGGACAAGCTGCCCACCTTGTGATGCTGGGTGCCAGTGGCTGAGCCTGCACCTGCAGCCCAGAAGAGAGACAAGCCACCTGCCCTGTAGTCTCCTGCAGCTGTGGCCAGCCTGGGTGAAGCCGGCCCAGGTCCCGGGTGCCTGCAATTGGCCAGAGGAGGGAATCCTGGGTCCTGGGTGCATGGTGAGGCAGAGGCGGCTAGGGGTGATCAGGCCAGCAGGGGAGCAGTTAGGGGCAATCAGGCAGGCAGGAAAAGGGTTAGGGGCAATCAGAAAGGCAGGCAAGTGAGCAGTTAAGAACCAGTGGTTCCGATTGGGAGAGGCAGTTGGACATCCCCCTAAGGGTCCTGGATTGGAGAGGGTGCAGGCTAGGCTGAGAGACCCCTCCCCCTGTGCACGAATTTCATGTACTGGGTCGCTAGTAAATATAATAATTCTTCCTGACAGCATCTATCCTGCCTAATAAAAGAGTAATATGCAAATTGACCGCAGCTCCACTACACCCACATGCCATGCCCACAGCCACACCCATCAGCCAATCAGGAGCAAATATGCAAATAAACACCAACCAAGGTGGCTGTGGCCACTGAGAGCAGGAAGGAGGCTTGGGTTTCCATAGCAATGGAGGAAGCCAAGCTTTCTGCCTGCCGTTGCCAGTCTAGGCCTTCACTCAATGCTACAAAGTTTCAATTATAGAAGATACATAATCCCAACAGAAATGGCAGCAGCCACGGAGCTGGAGAGAGCAGAGGCTAGGGTTGACCCGGCGATGGAGGAAGCCAAACTTCTGCAGCCCTGGCAGGCATAGGCTTCCACTTAAGGCTACAAAGTTTCAATTATTGAAGGTAAATAAACCCAAACAGAAATGGCTGCCATTACGGAGTGATCAGAAGGCTTGGCTCTGCTCCAGGCAACAAAGTTTCAATTGTAGAACATAAATTAATTCCAGATACCAGGACCTCTGCTTGGGTCGTCAGGGGGTGTGGCCAGCCAGCAAACCACCACAGAACCCTCATCCAGGCTGCCCCATACCTCAAGGGAACCCCCACCCTGATTTGGGACACCCTTTAGGGCAAACCAGTTGGCCCCCACACATGCACCAAGCCTCTATCCTATCTGTAAAAGAGTAATATCTAGATTGACCATCACTTCAACACACAAGAGAGCTGCCCCCATGTGGTCAAAGATTCTGCCCCCATGTGGACGCAAGAAGGCCACCACAAAATGGCCATCAGGGGAGGGAAGTTGGGGGTGATCAACCCTGCAAGAGAGGGCAGTTAGGGGTGACCAGGCCAGCAGAGGAGGGAACTTAGGAGCAAACAGGCTGGCAGGGGAGCATTTAGACATCAATCAGGCTGGCAAGGGAGTGGTTAGGGGGTGATCAAGCTGGCAGGCAGAAGGGGTTAGGGACAATCAGGGAGGCAGGCAGACAAGTAGTTGAGAGCCAGCAGTCCTGGATTGTGAAAAGGATGTCCAATTGCCCATTTAGGCCCGATCCTACTGGGATCTGGCCTAAACAGGCAGTCAGACATCCCTTGAGGGGTCCCAGATTGGAGAGGGTGCAGGCTGGGCTGAGTGACACCCCCCCCCCCGTGCACAAATTTCGTGCACTGGGCCTCTAGTATCTTTAATAAAATTTAAATAGAAATCTAAACATATTCAATATTTATAAAAATTTTAAAGTTTTAAATTTAAAAGAATATTTTACATTTATAAAAATTCATAAAAATGCAAATACTCAAGAATCAACAAGACACTGAAGAAGAAGGAGGAGGAGAAGGAGAGGGGAAGAGAGCTTACTCAGTGAGGAACTCTCTGTCTTCAGCTTGGTCATCAAAAAGAATCAGGAGCAATTGTTTAATATTGTACCTGCCCAAGGATATTCAATACCATTTGAATAGAAAACAAGAACTAGCCAAAAATTTTAAAGGAAGATCTTGGAAATAGGATACTGATAGGGACTTTTAAAGCTATGACATTCCTGGGGATTTAGAAGTCCCCACACATGTGTACAATAGACCTGAGAAAGTCCCAGTTATTCTGGTCATCTTAAAATTCCTTCACAAGCAGGAAATAAAGGCTGTAAACTGCCTGAGCATTGAAGGCATTAGTCAACAAATAAACAAAGTCACCGGAAGATTTGCTAGCTTGAGGCATTTGTAGACATTTCTGACCAATTATCACTAAGACAATAGAGCAGAGACTTCAATGGCTGCACACTACAGGAAATACATACTTTATCAAATAATCCAGGGAACTCACTAAACAAACAGCCAAAACAATTAAACAAAAACCCTGAAAACTGCAACAACAAAAATTTTGGATAGGAGGGATTTTCAGAGTTGACACATTGGCTACCTGAAATGTCTGGTTTTCAACAACAACAACAAAATTATGAGACACAAAGAGAAACATGAGGTTATATACTGGGGAATAAGGAGTTACCAAAATTATCCCTGAAGTGGATCTAATGTTTCACTTACTAGAAAAAGACTTTAAATCAGCTATTATGTTCAAAAAGAAAAAGAAAAACATCACTAAAGAATTAAATAAAATATGATAATAATATTTAACTAAATACAGACTATCACTAAAACAACAGAAATTATTATTGTTAAAAAGAACCAAATAGAAATTTTGGAGTTTAATAGTATAATATCCAAAATGAAAAATTCACTAGCAATAATCAACAGTTGATTTAAGCTATTAGAAGATAAAAAGTCAGCAAATTTGTAAATAAGTCAATAAATATCATCCAATATAATGAACATAAAGAAAAAAAATGAAGTAAACAGTTCCTCAGAGACCTATGGGACACCATCAAACATATCAAGTTATGAATAATGACAGCTCCAGGAAAGAAAAGAGAAAAAATATTTTAATAAATAATTACTGAGACTTTCCCAAATTTAGTGGAAAAACATTAATCTACACATTCAAGATGCTAAAGTGCCAGGAACTAGTCTCAACAACAGAAAGGTGTGGACAAGGAACCCGAAAGGCTTAGTCAACCTTGAAGCTCTGAAAGGTCAGAGCCAACCACTCCCTGTCTGATTGAGACAAGGGTGGCAAGGGCAACTTCCCCACCAGATAACCTTGTGAATCCTTCCTGACAAGATAATCAGCTTATTTCCTGCCTAAGGGCAACGGGTGTATTCCCAGAACCTAAATGAAAGGAATGGCAGGGCCAAGGCTGGAGGTAGTCCTTCCACTAGAGATGGGCTGCTGCCTGGCCCCCCATTTTTCCAAATTTATGTTTTTCTGAGTCTTTGTTCATTTGCGTGCGCCCTTCTCCAGAACCCGAACTCTGAACTGGAACCCTGAACCACACGGGATGTGAAAAGGAGTCCAACATCTGGCGCCTGAACAACAACAACAACAAAACAAAAATTAAAAAAAAAAACCCCACAAAAAACAAAACAACATCTGGCACCTGAACTCGGCCAGTCTGGAGAAGAAGATATTTTCGCCTAAGAGCGAAGGAGGAGATGATGTTTTTCGCCTAAAAAGAGAAAAGGAGGAAATACACCGGTGTGGAATTTCAAAGCCCGTGGACTAACTGCAGAAGCCATGGTCTGTAAGTAGGGTGGGGAAGGTCTTTTTTAGCCAGGCTAATTGGGGAAGAATTAGAATTTCGGTTTTTTCTAAGGAATTAAAACTTTATAGTTTTTGTTTCACGTTATATAGCATAACCTTTTGTTTCCTAAAGAAGGCACATTTAAATCTTGAGTGTTGGGCAAAAAGGTGGTCAAAATTTGAAAAAAGCTCAGCAGCAGGTAAAACCTTAACTCAAAAAACAAAACAAAAAACAAAACAAAAAACAAAAAACTGTTTCTTCATGGGTAACATCCCATTCACCAGAGCCTTCTAGAGAGGCTGAGGAGGAGTCTCCTCCCCTGGTTCCTTCCGCTCCTCCTAGAGAGAAGCAGGGAAATTTGGAGGAATGGCCTTTATGGCCCTCTCCACCTTCATGTCCTAATCCCCAAACATTTAATTCGCCACCAATAGAATAATCCATCCAGAAAGTCACCAAAGAAGGGATGAAGGACGTGTTGGTGGAAGAAAGGCTTGCTTTTCCTGTTATACAAGTAGCTGACCCACAGCTACCAGACAACATGAAAAACTTGATTTTAAAATGATATAAGCTTTACAAGAAAGCATTGTTCAAAATGGTCCAACTGCTTCTTTTACGGGAGAAATTATGAATAATATTTCCGAAGCATTCTTAACTCCTTGTGATTGGTATTCCCTGGCTCATGCAACTCTGGATGGAGGAGATTATTTATTATGGAAGGGAGAATATTTGGAGAAATGTCAGCAGCAAGCCCGTGTAAATGGAGGGCCGAATGCTCAAATAACTTATGAAATGCTGGCAGGACTGGCACAGTATGAGGATATACAAAATCAGTTACATTATGTGCAACAGGCGTATGAGCAAATTAGACTTTGTGGGAGGAAAGCCTGGTGGGCTTTACCAGCAAACGGGGACCCTCAGGGAGCTTTTAGCACATGTATGCAGGGACCTGCAGAGTCATTTTCTGATTTTGTGGCTCGCCTCACTGGAGCAGTGAGAAGACAGATTCAACATGAGAGGGCAGGAGAAAAGATTGTCTTAAAAGTCTAAATGACTTTCAGAAATTATTAGGGGACATTAACTGGTTAAGACCTTATCTGAAAATCTCTACAGGAGAATTAACAAATTTATTTAATTTGCTTAGAGGTGACTCCAGTCTTTCCTCTCCTGGAACTTTAACAGATGAAGCTAGGAAGGAGTTGCTAAGAGTGGAGCAGGCAATCTCCTCAGCCCAAGTAGGGTGGGTCCAACCCGAACTGCCTTTATTGGGACAAATTAACCCTACTGCATATAGTCCCACTGGAGTCATCTTTGAAAATGAAAATTATCCTACCATTATTGAATGGGTCCACTTAGGACATCAATCCTCTAAAACGGCAATAACATATGTAGAACTAATAGCTCAATTATTATTTCAAATTAGAAAACGCTGTAAACAGCTTAGAGGGGAAGAGCCCCAGTGTCTCTACCTCCCCTTCACTAGGAAGCAATTAGAAATGTTATTTCAGACTGATATGAATTGGCAAATTGCGTTAAGTGGATATTCAGGGAAACTCAGTTGTCACTTATCCTATCTAATAAAAGAGTAACATGCAAATGTGACCGTACTTTGACTCCTGGTTGGCTATGCTACCAGCCAATCAGGAGCAGGGGGCGTGACTGGGGGGTGGCCACGGCTTGCCTGGACGAGAGTAAACACTTCCCTTCACCATGCCGGCACCTCAAGTGCTCAAACCTGTGGGGAAACACTTCACTTCACACCAGCGCAGGCAGGGAATGAAGCGCTTCAGGCCAGCACCAGCTGGGAATGCTTAGCTTCACGCTGGTGGAGGTGGGGAACCAAGCAGGGACCACGCCTCTGTACAGGGTGTTTTTGAGGACCTAGCGCACCAGCGGGAGAGGCTCTGTCCTTGAGGCATCTGTGGTGCGGGGAGGGCTGGGCCAGGACACCACCATACTTTCAAAGAAAGTTGTTTCCCACTTAAATATCCTCTGATGAGTATCTTTAAAAAAGAAGTAAATGTTCAACCATTGTCACACCTTGAAAAGTTAAGGTAATTCCTTAATATCACCTATTATCTACTGTACGTTCAAATATCTTTTTTACAAAGATGCCTTTTACTGTTGGTTTGCCCCCTCCAGAGGCTCCCAAGGTCTTATTTCAGCCCTGATGTTGGGCTGCCTTCTCCGACCATAAGTTCCCAATGCACTTCCAGCCAGAGTTAAAGGGGGCTTCTGCTTTTAAGGCATTGCCATATCCAGTGCCTGCCAGGCCCCTGTGAAAGCACTACTCCTTAGGTCTGGGGTGCTGGGAGCTGAAGCAGAGAGGCTGTGAGGCCCAGCTTACCCAGGATGCTGGCCCCCCATCATCCCCTCCCAATTATCCTGGCCCAGCCTTCCCTATGCTTACCTGCTCATGGAGAGCTTGAGGTGGTCATGGCAGCTGGATGGGAGGCCGATACGGGGTGTGGCTGCAGCACGAGGGAGAGGAGGCCTATACCATCCCCCAATCCAGAGGGGCTTGACAGGGGACCACAGGCCACACACCCCACCCGGTAGGGCTTGACAGGAACCTCAAGGTGTGCTTCCCGCCCTGGTGCTGGGCTAGGGTACCTCAGGCTGCTCCCCCCACCCCAGCTACAGGCTGGGGGACCTCAGGCCGTGCCTCCCACCTGGTGCGGCTTGACAGGGGACTACAGGCCACACTCCCAACCCGGCAGGGCTTGACAGGGGACCTCAAGGTGCGCTTCCTATCCTGTTACTGGGTTAGGGGACCTCAGACTGTTCTCTCCACCCACCAGGGCTTGACAGGGGACCTCAAGCCACACCCCAACCCCTGCACCAGGCTGGTGGACCTCAGACCATACCTTCTGCCCCAGCACCAGACCAGGGGTCCTGAGGCTGTGTCCCTCCTGCCTGGCTGGGCTTGATAGGGGACCTCAGGCTGTGTCCCCCACCCAGCGGGGCTTCACAGGGGACCTGAGCCTGTGCCCCTGTGCCAGTGAGGATTGACGGGGGACCTGAGGCTGTGCCTCCCTCCCGGTGCTGGGCTGGGGAAACTTGAGGCTGTGCTCCTTTGCCTGGTAGGGCTTGACGGGGGACCTCAGGCCAAGCCCCCTACCCAGCTGGGCTTGACAGGGGATCTCAGGTTGTGTCTCCCACCTGGTGGGACATGATGGGGGACCTCAGGCCATGCCCACCATCCTGGTGCTAGGCCAGGGGACCTGAGGACACACCCTGCCCTGGGTGGCTTGACACGAGTGCAACTGGCGAGGTCTGGATCTACCCCAATGCGGGGGTTGGGGGGGCGGCTGGGTCTGGGTCTCACATGATTTTGAGGCACGTGTGAGTCAGTGGGGATTTGACTCTGGGCCCCATGTTGCAGCCCAAACTCTGACAGGAGGAAGGTTTTCATATACATTTTACTAATTTTCTTTAGTCTCTGATACTTCTATTATAGAGAAAGAGCAAATAGCAATATTAAATTATTTCCTCTAATTAATGCCCTTTTAATGTGTATGAATTTTGTGCACCAGGCCACTAGTGTATTATAGTCGTTAACCATATTAAATTCAAATGGCCAATTGAGACAAACAGTTCTGAGACTGCTTCTCCATACTGATTAAGACTGGGGGGTCGCAGGTGTCAGAAATAAGATTCAGTTACTTTTCTGAGTTTTCTGGGCAGGCTTGGTGACTTTGCCAGTCCAGCTTCCTTCTTATAATTACTTAACTTTAGAATTTGGTCCCTTTAAACCCCTTCAGACCACAATTGTTACAATTTTATACCTTCACTAGTGGCCTGGTGCACAAAATTCATGCACGGGGGGTGCAGAGGAAGGGTGGTATCCCTCAGCCCGGCCTGCAAAGACGCCAGCATCTTTCACCCTGGCCTCTAGCAAGAGGTTCCTCTCCTCCTTCCGCACAGCCTCTGGGGAGATGCTTGTCCTGGGGCTTCTAGGGCCCCGGCACATGACGCCCTGTCGAATACTCGGGGGCTTGGGCTTTCAGGTCTGGCTTCCCCGCCCGGCATGGTTCCCACTTGCTGCCATGGGAGCAGTGTGTCAGGAGTCGACCCTTTGGACCATACTACTTGGAAGTGTGTGTGGGGGGGCGGCTTCAGCAGCAGTGATTTGATGCTTGTAGTGTGCCCGTGGGAAACCCTCCCCACCCCTCTGGCCAGCCCCTTTGCCTCTCTCTGTGCCCACGTGGCTGAGCCCGCTGGCCAGGGGTGTGGCGCAGACCCTGTGCTGGGCTGGCTGGGGCCAAAGCACAGACACTGCGCTCGGGCCCCTTTGCCTCTCTCCTCCTGCCTGCCGTGCTTGGTCCTATCCCCCCCCCCCAACACTTCTGATTGGTGAAGCTTTAGGCCTTGGGCACTCAGCCACCTCTCTGCTCAGCTCAGCTCCTGCTGCCTGCGACCACCCTGCCTGCTTACCTCAGCTCCAGCATCCTGGCTGCTTGCCCCACCCCCTGGCTGCCTCCCATGCTCACCGTGCCCCGTCCGCCCAGCTGCCACCAAGCTCTGGTGGTGGTGGTGCTCCTTTGCTCACCCCGCCCCACCCGCCTCGTGCCCCAGCTGCCTCCAAGCTCAGGCGGCCTGGGCGCGCTCACCGCGTCCCCCTCCAAACTTGGGCGGCCCAGGCGCTGCTGCGCTCCTGTGCCCCGCCAACCCGGCCACCTCCAAGCTTGGACGGCCAGGGCACTGTGGCCCTCACTGCTACTACTGCTTCCTCTCCACCCCCAGGACCCAGCCCTGGCAAGGCTCGGCCCCACCCCTCGGCCCCGCCCCCCTGCTCTTAATTGGCTGGTAGCATATCCAATCAAGAGCCAAGGTATGGTCACATTTGCATGTTACTCTTTTATTGGATAGGATGTTAATAAACATAGACAGAAATTTTAGGTGGGCCAATTTCCTCTCAAAGAGAGCAAGCACCCCTGGGAAAAAGGAATCCCAGTGGCCACTTGGGGTGGTTTGCTACCTGTTGGAGCACTCGGCCTTAAATAAACCAAATGTTTCATTTTTTTTCTCATAGACTTCCACACTTACATGAACAAATAATTATACTCAGCCAGACAAACAAAAATACCAAACATACCCATGTTTCAGCAAAACAGAAATGGAACTCATGTTGGACAAAGGAAACAAGACTAATAGATGCAACCAACAAATAAATGCCCCATCCTACAACCTAGGAAGTTTCTCGGGAACTCGGTCTGCCTCCCATATTGAGGGCTCAGGCCAGGAGGGGTGGCACAGCGAACACCCTGAGGGAGGGGAAGGGCGTGCAAACACCGCAGCTGCCGCCGCTGCCACCACCACTGGGCAGGACCAGTTTTGTGAAGGAAAAAAAACTTAAAACTATTCCTGGAGTCAGTCAAGGGCTGTGATGGGAAAGTCGTCCTGCACTCCTGCGTTGACCTGGGAAAAAGAGTGCTTAGTTGGGGAGGGGCAGGTTACACATAGAGGGTTATTTCAGGATAGGTAAAATCCTGCAAGGAACCTTGATCAGTAATCCAGTCACACAGTCAAAGGCCAAACAGGAAGGGAAGAACCACTCAATGTTCTCCAAGAGGATTTCAACAACGTGACAGAACCCTGACAAATCAGAACCTTGACAAATCAGAACCCTGACAAATCAGAACCCTGACAACTAATACATACAGGGCTCAGTCATGACCACACCAAACAGAAAGACAAAGAACAAACAATCCAGAGAACAATCCATCCAGAAACCAGAAAACAGGAGTGCCTCTGATGTCTCAGGGCGCTACTAGGAGGGGGAAGTCCCGGCTGCATCCAGCCCTTCCCGCCATCCCAACCAGATGAGCAGTCCACCAGAAAACAGAACTCACCTCCAGGTGGGTTTCCAGGACTCCAAAACAAATTTGTAGGGGTGTGCCAATGTTCCCTGTCCGCTGGCTGGATTCAAAGGGAAGTTCTTCAGGGCCCTGTGGCTTCTCAGAGTGCATACACCTGAGAGAGCCCTCAGTCTCCATGACTGGTCCAGGGGAGACTGGCCTCCCTTGGTGTCTGGGCCAGTGCCACCTTGTGGCGGATCTCACTGGGTCCTCAAAATGTTGTGATGTACCCCCATCTTACAGAGGACGCCTTAAAAAAAGTCAAATTATAGAGTCATTTTATTTAAAAAGCATACAAGTGGCTAATGCTCTTTCAACCTCCGAGCCCTGAATAGCTCAACACATCTGGCTTATATTGGTGGACTATCACAGAAGTATTGATTACATCTCTGGGTCTGGAATGAGGAACCTGCTTGGCAAAAAGGTGTTTTTACAGAAGTAAAGATAAAGCAAGTTAGTAATCACTAAATCATCAAAAACACATTATCTGGGACCACCTAGGCAATTCTGAACAATGAACTGCCCTGGCTGTCAGAAGAGTGCCCTTCAGTAGCCAGTGAGGTCACAATCAATGGGGACACCCAAACCATCTCCAATGGAGCATTGGATAGCATATACAGTTCCAGAAAACCAAAATAACTCTTCTACTATTTTAGCAAGCAAGCAAATGGATACAGAAGCCAAATAGCAGGTTAAGACTAAAACTGTAGTGGCTACCTAAGACAATTGCTACCATACTTCACTCTCAGAACCTGAGATCCAGCCCCAGGGGTGTGGGTGTAACACAGTCCCATGTCAGCCCAGGCCCAGGCCCAGGCTCTGACACTGCCTTCCTGCTGACTCTGGGCCACTCCCAGGGGCATTTTCCAGGTGACCCCTGTCCTTTTGTCCCCTTCTTTTAAGAATATCCCCTTATAGGAGGACAAAATAGTGAGTGTTTCAGATTGGTTGGTTTTGCCCTTCTTCATTTATACCTTTGGGGACAGCCTTCTCCCCATGCATAGCATCACATGGGCAGTGGAGCTGGAAGCAGGCCCTGCTGGGTTCTCCAGCCTGACTCTGCAGAGGGCGCTGCCGGTGAGACCTAGGGGATACCCAGCCCACTTCCACTTGCTCTCTGTGGATGAAAGGGGCCACATGCTGACCTGACAAGCTCAGGGGAGGCCTGCATGGCGGTCCTGCAAACCCAGAGACCTAAAGTCCCCACAAAAGATGGTCTGAAATGAAACTTTAACTGAAAGCAGTTGTGGTGGGCAGTCAAGTATCTTCCCGGATAAGGCCAATCTTTACCTTAGCTGAGCCTATTGTCTTTTTGCATCCTTGATAACATAACCTTAAAATGTCAGGGTAACTTGTAACTTTTCTTTTTCCGGACCCCTTGGAGCACAACCAAATGCCCTGGGCACCAGGGGAGAGACCACAAATTCCTTCATTGTTATTGTTATCCTGTTAATTGCTGACTGTTAACTATCCTGCACTTACCTAAATAAAAGAAGCATGTGTCTATCATTTTACTTTTTATCCAGTCTCAGGGGTTTTCCTGTTTTGCTTTTTCTAATCCATTTACCAATGAGTTTCATGTAACCCACCTACGTCCCATTCTTTGATTGCAATGTATAAAAATAGATGAAAAATACCTGCCTTTCTCCTGAGCAATATCCGAATTCACTGAGATTTTGCTTCCCGGCAATTGTTGACAGTTTGGCTCAATTAAACTCACAAAAATTCTTTACAGGTTTCAGTGGTTTTATGTTGATAACTCAGTCACCCAGAAAATCCCAGCAGGGAAACCAAATATAAGAAGCCTGTGGGGTGGTACCTCCTTCCCTCTAAACTGTTCCAGGGTCGTGGTGCTAAGGTGAGCTCTTATTTTAAAAGTGTCTAACTGATTCTATACTATTTCCATTAATTCAAAGATAAAATCCAATAGCAATAAAAACACTGAAAGTTTTAAAAAACGGTTATAGTGACTATTCTCACTTCCTTATACTTAATCCAAGATGCAGGCTTCTGACCATAACTACTCTGGCTCCCAGCTGTCGCTTCCCTGCCAAGGAAATGGAAGGGATGGGCGGCAGTGCCCCCAGGAACAACCACGTGGATGATGGCCAGGAACACTGAGATGGGGCCATGATCACGCGTTCACTTGCGGGTAGCGCGGTGCATCCTGGGCAGCAGCTGTGAGCCCAGTGGGCAGCGTCAGTGGGCAGTGGCTCTGGAGTGACACTCTAAATGTTAATATGCTTCCATTTGTGTCCTTGATGAAAAACTATTTTCTGAGACTCAATTTCTTCATCTATAATAGTCCTATCTAATAAAAGATTAATACGCAGATTGACCATCACTCCAACACACAAGAGGGCTACCCCCATGTGGTCAAAGATCCTGCCCCCATGTGGACACAAGATGGCCAGCAGGGGAGGATAGTTGGGAGACTTCAGGCCTGCAAGGGAGGGCAGTTATGGGCCATCAGGCCATCAGGGGAGGGCAGTTGGGAGGGACCAGGCCTGCAAGGGAGGGCAGTTTGGGGCAATCAAGCCTGCAGGGGAGAGCAGTTAGGGGTGACCAGGATGGCAGAGGAGGAAAGTTGGGGGCAAACAGGCTGGCAGGGGAACATTTAGGCATCAATCAGGCTGGCAAGGTAGTGGTTAGCAAGTGATCAGGATGTCAGGCAGAAGGGTTAGGGGCAGTCAGGGTGGCAGGCAGGTGAGCAGGTTGGAGCCAGCAGTCCTGGATTGTGATAAGGATGTCCGACTGACAGTTTAGGCCCAATCAGATCGGGCCCAAATGGGCAATCGAACATCCCTCGAGGGGTCCCAGGTTGGAGAGGGTGCAGGCTGCACTGAGGGACATCCCCCCCGCCCCCCGCCCCCCCGTGCACGAATTTCATGCACCAGGCCTCTGGTCACTTCATAAGATTATTGTAAGAACTAAATTTTTAAAAGCATGTACATAAAGCTCTTAGTAAAAAGCCTGGCACAGCAGGTTTTTGAAGAATGGCATGTTGCTCCCCCTGAGCTCCCAGGCGAGGCTGTGGTCTTGGCCCTCAGTATTTCCAATTGTCAGCACCCGTCACAGTGAAGTTTCCAAGCTGCCACGACTGCGAGATTGTCTGCTTGGAGATGTCAACATGAAACATTGAAAACTGTAAAGAATTTTTTGTGAGTTTACTTTAGCCAAACTGTCGACAATTGCTGGGAAGCAGAATCTCAACGGATTTGGATAATGTGCCATAGAATGCCAGGTTTTCGCCTTGCTTTATACATTGCAATCAAAGGAGAGGATGTAGGTGGGTCACATGAAATCCACTGGTGATAGATTAGGGAGGTGGGAGAATGCAAAGGGAGAAACCCCTGGGATTGGATAAAAAAGCAAAATGATAGACACATGCTTCTTTTACTTAGGTGGGTGCAGGATAGTTAACAGTCAGCAATTAACAGGATGACAACAAAAATGAAGGAAGTTGTGGTCTCTGTCCTGGCACCCAGGGCAGGGCATTTGGTTGTGCCCTGAGGGATCTGGAAAAAGGGAAGTTATAAATTACTCTGACATTTCACAAGGATGTAATCCTAGATGCAAAAGACAATAGGCTCAGTTAAGGTAAAGGGACTGTGGTCAGCAAACTGCGGCTCCCAAGCCACATGCGGCTCTTTGGCCCCTTGAGTGTGGCTCTTCCACAAAATACCATGGCCTGGGTGAGTCTATGTAGAAGAAGTGGCATTAGAAGAAGTTTAAGTTTAAAAAATTTGGCTCTCAAAAGAAATTTTAATCGTTGTACTGTTGATAGTTGGCTCTGTTGACTAATGAGTTTGCTGACCACTCTAGGACATAACTACCCACTATAACTGCTTGTAGTTAAAATTTAATCTTAGACCACCCTTTGTGGTTACTTAGGTCTTTGAGTTTGCAAGACTGTCATGCAGGCCTCCCCTGAGCCATTAAGTTAGCACATGGCCTTCATTTTTGTCCACAGAGAACTCATTTGATAACCAAGAACTACGTTTTTTGAAAACAACATCTAATTGACACAATGCAATATATATATATGATGTACTAAAGAATCATACACTGGAAATCTATGTAATTTTATCAATCAATATTACCCCAAAACATTTAATAAAATAAATAAGTAATAAATAAAATCAGACAGAATACTTATTTGTCTGAAAAAATAGTACTCATGACATAAAGGATCAATCCCATCATCTAATTTTAGGTCATCGCTTAAGTTGAAAAATCATATTTTTGAAACCTTATTGTCTTGCACTGAATCAGTTTGCCCATATTCTAGCAAAGTTCTTTCTGATTAGATGGAGATTCTGCTCTTCCCACAGGTTCCCTCTGAGGTGAGGAAGAAGCGTGTGGAACTGAGTCATTAAATTCCCAGCTCTTCTCAGGGAGCGGTTTAGTTTGGTGGTTATGAACCAGACAAACCTGATTTCCAGAGTCTTCCTTGGTAGCAGGGTGATCTTGCACCTGTTACTGAGTCTCTCTAACCCTGCCTCTTGTCATTTTAGACAGTGTGAGGCTGCACTGCGTATGTGAAGCATCTGGAGTGGTGCCTGGCATAGAGCAGACGCTCTATAATGTCAGCTGTTATTCCTGCTCTAGTCAGGACTGATTTCCCAGATCACATGGTGTAAACCTTGCCTCAGGACCACCCATTTGACCTGAGTCTGTATCTCTGCGCCGGGAAATAATAAGGGCATCTGGGTTGTTTACCTCCTGGTTCCAGTTACTTGCTGAACAAACCCTAACTTGAAGAAGGCCAGGCAGTAGGAAACTTTATTGCTAACCTTTCCTACTTACGTGAGCACTCCTAGCTTGGAAGTTCATTAGTGTCTCAGAAAAAGACTTATTAACAGATGTTGTGCAGAGATGAAACCACATGTCACTCGCTAATGAAGGGCGAGAACAGCACCGTTGCAGGGAGCTGTCTGTTCTGTTTACTGCTCAGCTAGCCATGAACAGTGACTGGTGCCTGAGGGCGCTTACCCGCCTGCCTTCCTGGAGGAGTTAGAAATAAGCAGCCTGACAGAGTTCAGTCAGGAGAAATTAAAATCCTATATAATAAAAGCCCAGTGATGGAATGGCAGAATGACCAGAATGACTGTTTGACCAGACGTTCAATGCAGAAGCTGCTCCCTGGTGGTCAGTGCATGGTGCTCCCAGAGCAAGAGCAGCTGCTCAGAGGGCAGGTTCACACCCAATTGGCTGACTGGGATGAGCAGAGCTCCCACACTGGGCTGATCCTGTAGGCTACCCCTCACCAGTGTATGAATTACAGCACTAACAGCTAAGCACTGTCCTCGTGGCAGGCAAAAGCCACACTCTCCACGGAACCTCAGATAATCCCAGAACTTGCCTCACAGGGTTGATCTAAGGGTTTCTATTCATAGCTTTAAGGATGGAATGAGATCATCAGCTTTTAAGTAGTTGAGGGAAAACACACACTGCTCCTTTTTCATTCTTTTCATCCTGCCTTCTCTCCAGAAAAGAACAGCTGGCTCCCATGGCCCGCCCTGAGCGCTGTGTGGAGAGCTCATGGGACCTCAACTCCAAGTGAGTCTGCCCTCCAATGGCTTTTACATCTAATACTGCTGCCTGACCACCTTACTCACCCGCATCACTGACTGAGCCCCCGCCGTGTCCTAGGCATGCGCAGGTGCTCATAGTGCAGCAGGGAGCCAGCCACCCTCCCCTCCTGAGCATGCATTCTGCCAGGAGACGACAGGGGTAGGGGAGGAAACAGCCTTGGACAGACGTGAGGTGCAGCTGTTAGAGGGCACGGGCACCATGAAAACATGGGAATGAAGCCACACGGGGGCTCACTAGGGAGGGGCAAAGGGAGGCCAATGAGGGAACGTGGACAGATGGAGGAGAGCAGGCAGAGGCCTGGAGAAGGGGACAGCCCACAGAGGGGCAGCAGGACAAAGAAGAGACCAAGTGGAAGGGGGTCAAGGCTGGGTCAGGGGGCACATCCTGCAGGGACCGAGGGCCTGTGAGAACCTGGTGTCCCCTGAATGTAGCAGGAGGCACTGGGACTGTAGGTGAGGACCCGCTGGGCTGATGCAGTGGGGATAGACCCTCTGGCTTCTGTGTCAGGAGCAGACTGGGGGAAGAGGAAGCAGGGAGACAGCAGGAGGTGATAGCACCCTCCCTGAGGGTGATGCAGAGATAGTGGAATCTGTGGCACTGATGTGGCAGCTTTGAGGGGTGCTGGAGAGAAGCCAGAGCATAAGGATTGATGTCGGGGGGGAGGAGTACGAGGGGAAGGAGGCCCATGCTCAGCTTGGCCTCTGGGAAGGCAGGGTCTCCGGAAGCTGCAGGCAGGGGCCTAGGGTCAGATCCCATTCATTTTGAGGAGCTCAAACCAGACCTTAGTTTGAGCTCCGCACGAGGGATGTGGATGTTCATGAGCAGCCTCCCACCCTGAGGTCCAGGAGGTGGGTCATTTCTGTCTGGCTGCCCTAACCTCTCCACCTGCCTCCCGACCCCCACCTCCAGGCTCACTTCGTGATGACAAGTACTTATTGGAAACAAGCAAATGGTTTTAGTTTTGGTACAAAAAACAATAAAACAGAATGTACAGTATTATGGAAAGCAAATGTTGAAAACTAGAAAAATGAATCCCTCTTGTGGACACACAGATTGGCTGTGCCCGGAACTGGATCACACATGACACAAAAGGGCTGAGTCCAGTGCAAAGGCTCGCCCAGGGGGTCCGACTCAAATCCCCGACTCCAGTTCCAGGCAGAGAGGATCCCACACCACAAAACAGAACACAGGTCCACGGCCTAAGGCAATGCCTGCGGTGCTTCCTTAGACACTAGGACAGGAGGTCAGCATCCAAATCGCTGCCTCTAACTCCCACCCAGGGTCTGTGGTACTCCAGCTTTGACCCTCCCTTGCTCTCCCATATCCCCTCTCAGGCCCTTCCCATCCTCCACCCTCCTCAGCTCTTTTGGCAGGTAGGGCGGTTGGGGGTCATGTGGGGAATCTGAGGGCCTTGAGGAAGTGCCTCTTTAAGAGCCAGAAATAGTTATCTGTCCACCCACCCCCTGGATGAACCAATTAACACAAAGGCCTCATGAGTGCATGTTTAGAACCAGCCCTCCTCCTTCCCCTGGCTCTGCCACTAAGTAACTTGGGTATTTGGGGCAAGTAGACCTCTGGAGTGCTAATTCTTCTTTTAAATGAGAACAAGAGCCCAGTGGGCGTGGCTCAGTGGTTGAACATCAACTGAGACTGAGGAGGTCAAAGTTTGGCTCCCTGTCGGGACACATGCTCGGTTGTGATCTCAGTCCCGGTGTGGGACATGCAGGAGGCAGCTGATTAACGATTCTCTGTCATCATGGATGTTTCTATCCCTCTCCATCTCCTTTCCTCTCTGAAATCAATGAAAGATATCCTATATAATAAAAGCCTAATATGTAAATGGTCCCCTTGACCAGGGGTTCCATAGGGAGTTTGACTGCTTGCTATGACATGCACTGATCACCAGGGGCTGGCACAGAACATGGCGGGCATCAGCAATGAGGCACTGGCAGCAGGTGACAATGGAGGCACTGCCAGCCCCAATGGCTTCAGGGTGAGTAAGGGTGCAGCTGCCAGGACCTCAGGGGCTAGTCAGGCTCACCATAGGTTCGAGCAGGAGCTGGTCTGGTGAGGCCAGCTGGGAGAGAGTGCGCTGCCCACCGGCTTCCATGTGGCACTGCTGGGTGGCCCAGAGGCACACACTATGCCCCGGTCTGGCTGTGCTTACTGTATCTCTGCATGGAGACTTAGGTGTCATGACTCAGGTGGAGGGGGGCACAAGGGGACCCGGGGTCCCAGGTGCTGCCCAGGGCCCAGAGGTCGGCTGGGACTGGCCCTTCCATGCCAGATGCTTGTGCTTTGATCACCGGCCAGGCCTAGGGACCACACCTGTGCACGAATTTTGTGCACCGAGCCTCTAGTCTACAATACAACATCTGTCTTATTTGTGGATAAAATATACTTGCAAAAACCTTGGACAACATCAACATATATTTATTGACTTTATTTTTTAAAAATTATTTTTCCTAATTTTAGAAAGTTAGAAACATCACTAGAAACTATTTTTTCCACCCTGAAAATCCTTGAAAATGTATCCCTCTATTTTATATCCATACAGTAAAAAAAATCACTCTTTTTGAGGGAAGGCCTCTTATGGAGAAGACCCAGAGCTGAGGAGTGGAGCTGCACCCTCTGCCCTGCCAGAGCACTCTCTTCCTGTACTGGCCTAACATGGGTTACAGAGGCAGGCCTTGTGAATTCATGGTCTCTTTGGAAGTAAACCGTGGCTAAAATTGGACACTAGGGTAACTGTCCCCAATGTACGAAATGCAGTGATTTTGATGGAACTACATAGAAATAAACAAGCTATGGTTGAAAAACGTGCATCTGTGTTCAGAGCTCTCCTCTGGTTTTGCTGTGGACTGATGGGCGCTGGTGGAGACATGGCCAGGTGGTCATGTTGTACTGCTTTCTGTTTCTGCCACATCCTCTCACCAGGTCCCCAAGTGTCCCAAGTGTCCTCTATTATGACAATCCAATGTCTCTCAGAAAGTCTCACATTTCTGTTATTTATGCCTCCTCATGTTATCCAATCCCTGTATGCCTTTTCTCAGGAATAGATATTTTAGCCTAAATAGTTATAGCTGTTAGTCATCCGTTCTTAGCATAAAACAAGCACAAAGCTAAGAATCTTTCAAGTTGTTTTATTTAATCCTTGTTATCATTTTATGAAGTAGATGAAAATAATACCTTAGAATATCAATCAGTAATTTTCAGCTTAGGTAAGATGGTTAAGTTGCCCAAGGTCCTACAGCTGGAAGTGGTCTGATTTCAGAGTCTGAGCACTGAACTAATTATTTTGATTTTAAAACCTAAATGGTCTGTGTGGCAGGCGTCCAAACAGGTGGGGAGGTGTGAGGGCGTCCCTGTGGGCCGAAACCAGCTCTCTCAGCTGAAGAGCTGAGGTTTGCCACACACCTGCCCGAGCAGGCCCCTGCCACACAGCAATGGCCACTCTGTCACTGAATTTGGGAGGCAATCCTAGCCCTACCTCCCGTGATGCTGTAACATTTCCAAGTAGAGAAAACAGTACATGGTCTTCATGAGGGAGAGAAAAGTGTGAAGGAAGCGTAATACAATGCCCAGGAGCTCCTCTCCACTTTGTTCCGGCAGGTTCCTCTGCAACGACTGGCTAGGGCTTCCCTGTCAGCAGAGCGGTCAAGGATGAGAGCGGTGCCATGGCACCACGGCACGGCTGGGGAAGATGAATATGAACATTTACCACAAGCACCAGAAAACATGTGGAAAAAAACCTTAAGGTGGAAAGCCTCTGTATAGGACAAATAGAAGGAAATGCTACTTTATTAAACTTCAGAATTTATGGAAACACAAAACCATTCAGTCTAGCAATATAAATAGGTCTGAGAAAACAAAAACAAAAACAAAAGCAAAGCAAACAAACAACTTACGGAGAAAATTAAGATTGAGTGGGCTGTGTGTCTTATTTTTTGAGGTTAAAGATAAAAGGGCAAAATCTACCTTTGGTGGAGCAGGTAGACTGCTCAGGGGTCCAGCAGCCAGGCCCGAGCAGCCAGGCCCGGAGCAGTAGCAGCCAGGCCCAGAGCAGCCAGGCCCAGAGCAGCCAGGCCCGGAGCAGCCAGGCCCAGAGCAGCCAGGCCCAGAGCAGCCAGGCCCAGAGCAGCCAGGCCCGGAGCAGCCAGGCCCGGAGCAGCCAGGCTCGGAGCAGCCAGGCCCGGAGCAGCCAGGCTCGGAGCAGCAGCAGCCAGGCCCGGAGCAGCCAGGCCCGGAGCAGCCAGGCCCGGAGCAGCCAGGCCCGGAGCAGCAGCAGCCAGGCCCAGAGCAGCCAGGCCCAGAGCAGCAGCAGCCAGGCCCGGAGCAGCCAGGCCCGGAGCAGCAGCAGCCAGGCCCGGAGCAGCAGCAGCCAGGCCCAGAGCAGCCAGGCCCAGAGCAGCAGCAGTCAGGCCCGGAGCAGCAGCAGCCAGGCTGAGAGCTGCAGGCCTGGGAGAGCACCCCTCATGGCATTACAGCCCTCCGGGAGCTGAAGCAGGAAGAAGAGCCGGGTCTTATTCAGCACTCCAGAGGAAACTTTCGCTGCTGAGTTGTGTGGTGTCTGCTCAGAACACTTGTCCTGGGAAACTAGAGCATCCCTTGGGCGCCTGTTAGACCCTCAAGTCATCCCGAGTCACAAAAGGAACGAGGATCAGATCACACTGCATTTTGAAGCCATCTTGGATGATAAACAGAGGCCAGCCCACCACGAGCTCTCCGTCTACCAGAGCCACCAGAACTGCTCGCTCCTCATCTGCCGTGCCTTCTGGGCACGCCCCAGGGCTGATTCTCAGACATGGGCAGCCCTGGCCAGACAGTGTCTAGGTGAGCAAAGTCCTCAGGGAAAACAGCTCCATTATGGCTTCTACCAGTTAAAGGAGAACGTTCCAATCTACTGTCTAACTCTAACCCTCTCCCTGATGGAGCCAGCCTCTCCAAGAAGAACCATAGTTGATAGGGGACATGAGACATTTTCAGGGGGCTAGCAGTCTGAATTAGTTCCAGTAACCTGCTTTCTACTGCACTCTCTTGCTCGTCAATAGTTAACTCTATTTGTGAAAGAAAGTGGGAGACGGGCCTGGTCTGTCCTTGGTTCTTCCCATGCAGGTGTCTCCCGGTTATTTGAGCTATGCTGTGCTCAAGGCTGCAAGCTTTCTGCAGGATCTCTGCTAAGTACAGTAAGACGTTCTCTGCCCCATTTTGTTCTTTTTAACCCCTTCAATATATATAGAGAAAATCTCATTGTCCAGGTTGTTCAGGATCTGAATCTTAGAGTCCCCTGAACCAGTAGCACTGCTATAATTAAAGGCTCCTTCCCAAACCTCACAGTGTCCGACTGTCACTTCAGTGCCAGTTTCATAAATCCCATATTGCATAACATAGTCAGTTGACTCCCAGCAGCCCCGTAGGGCCTCTGCAGGGGGCTCTGGCGGTGTGTGGAAAGTACAGTAAGGGACCAGGCCACTCCCTACCTCTCAAGAACTTGCCTGTGTATGGATTTGGAAAGGTGATTTCTGACCACCCCTCTCTGTCTGCCTATCCACCTACCAGCTAAGGGTAGTGAGTCACTGACGCCCTCTCCAGGGCCATAAGTTTTTCTCTGTAGCTTTGACAGCTGGTTTGTTTAAATGAAAAGAAAAGGCTGGAGATCCCTGGGTCTTCTATGTGCTTCGTCCCTTTGGGCTGATTGCTCCTACATGGTAGTATACAATTTTAAGATCCAAATATTTAGACAACTTGGAAGCAGTCTTGTATTTTAAATTCAGAAGAAAGCCAAACGGTTCCTTTGCCATTTTTACCACTGCAGCGGAACTCAGTGAGTGCCATTCCCAAACTATAAACCTGTGGGAAGTCCTGCATTGTCATCAGCCACTGGCACGGGATAACACCAGAGGACAAGGCTCTGGGGAGCGGGGCGACCTTTAAAGATGTATAGGGTTAAATTAGTTAGTGATATTCAGAGATGTCAAAAATAGCAGCGATAAAGGACATATGGTTAATTTATCATTACAGATTAGTCATTTGGCACAATAAATAGTACTTCATAAATCTTAAATATCTAGGTGGCCAGAAGACAGAGAAGAGGAAGAGAGGGGAAAGAGGGAGGAAAGATAAAGCCATCTAGCAAAGTTGGTGAGCTGGAGTGTGAGGTTCAAGGTTAAGTTTGGGGGGCAATGAAGATGGAAAATTAAATTGGAGAATAGTTTCAATCCTTAGGGCAAAATACCATACCTTAAAAATGCACATCTAATAAATGCCTGTTATATAATTGCTATTTAAAGCTTGATTATGACTATTTTGTTTCTAATATTTGTTTTTGAAAGAAATATTCCAATTGTAATATAGACAAGCTCATTGTCTGCAGATTAATTCTTTAGTCTGTATCTATTGTTGCTACTGATTAAGTATAGCAATGCTATAATAAGTTTTACCTCTCCCCATAATTACTGAATAGTGAAAATCAAAATCAAAATTAAATGCATGCTCCTGGGAAGGAGATCAACTGGCTTGTGAAGCAGCAACTCACCATGTGACCTGGGGCAAGATGTCCTCATTTGTAACCTCATGGAGTTGGGTCAGAATATTTCTAGGGCTCCTCTGAGGTCTACCTTGATTATAAATTATACATGCATATTATCAAGGTAAATTACCAACCACATTGTACCTCAATCAATTAAATGTATTACACATTCTTAGAAATCCTTAGTGAATAATTTCTGGGGTGATAAAGGTCTTTGACTCACAGGAAAGTATCTGCAAAGTATATCAGCTAAGAATGTGGCACCGCCTGCACGTTAGTGCTCCCTCTTCCGAATCCCCTCCCTCTCATGCCTGACTCACAGCTTCACAAAAGTAGCTTTCTTCAGAATTCTGAAAACCCTCCAACCAAACAATGGGGAGATGGCTCCGGAGGAGCACGCGAGCATCCCTGTGCCCAACACAACTATTTCCTTTGGAGCAAAAGACTGAGAGACCTGCGGGGCTCCCTCCTGTGCTCAGCAGACTGTCTGGCATCTGGGGCTGAGGCCTCTTCCCCACTCTCCTCTCCAGATTCACGCTCCTCATCCACAGTGTGAAATAGTGGTTTGGGCCTCAAAGACTTTTTGGGTTGCTCTTCTTGGGTTGGACTTATTTGATAACCAGAGCTGGACGGCTTCCCTCCTCTGTTTAAACTCTTCAATGTGGTTATTTGTTGTGTCCATTGTCTCTCTTGCAGCGACCGTGTTCGAGAGTGTGCATTGAACACGATGAAGGAGAGTTCTGAATCTCCGCTGTCCACATCTAGGAAAGCATAATGAGAAGAGGTAAGAGTAAGACCAGGTCAGAGAGAAGAGAACATCCTGATGGGAAGAGCTCAGTGGAAGCAGGCTTTTTTGAGGGTCCAAGTCTGACACTCAATGTTCTTAGCAGCATGAGCTTCTCCCTCAGGTCCGCTACCCCAGCGGGAGAGTAGAGTCCAGTAGACTCTTAAGTAGTATGGGGACGAGGAGGTATCAACAGCCTGCACAGTCAAAAACCCATGTATAACTGTTGACTACCCAAAACTTTACTAATTGCCTACTGTTGACTGGAAGCTTTACCAGTAATCCAAACAGTTGATTGACACATGTTTTGTGTGTTAGATGTATTCCTTGAACTGTAGTCTTACAATAAAGTTAGCTAGAGAAAACAAAATGCCATTAAGAAAATCATAAGGAAGAGAAAATTAATTTACATAGTTATTTAAAAATCCACATATACTAGTAAGTGGACCCATGCAGTTCACATCTGAGTTATTAAAGGATCAACTGGAGAAGCTCTATGTGCAGTGTCATAAACTTGTGTATCAAGCTTGTCTTCTCCAGGTAAGTAGGGAGTGTTTTTTACAAAATCAGAATAATTGGTCCTTTGTGTTGTCAAAGCCTGATGCTAAACTGAAGGCTATGTGATTCTGTGACATGAAAATGACTATCTTTATCTAGGTTTGTTTTTTAATCAGTGTTGCCAGAAAGCATTAAATCTGAGTTTTTTCCCTTTTAACCTTGAACTAGCCAGTGGTCGGCAAACTCATTAGCCAACAGAGCCAAATATCAACAGTACAATGATTGAAATTTGTTTTGAGAGCCAAATTTTTTAAGCTTAAACTTCTTCTAAGCCACTTCAAAATAGACTTGCCCAGGCCGTGGTATTTTGTGGAAGAGCCACACTCAAGGGGCCAAAGAGCCTCATGTGGCTCTTGAGCCGCAGTTTGCCGACTATGGGACTAGCCAATTTCAGAGAAACAGGGTGGAGGTGCGAACACAGTAGACAGCCATGTGTGGCAAAGCAACTACAACCAGATGCTCTCATTTCAAAAGAGGGAAGAAGGGGAACAGATAGAGGCTGGCACAAAATGACAATGACAATGAGGACAAAGTCCATTTGTTGGAAACATATTATGTGTCTGCCACTGTG
This sequence comes from Antrozous pallidus, assembly GCA_027563665.1. Taxonomy (NCBI): domain Eukaryota; kingdom Metazoa; phylum Chordata; class Mammalia; order Chiroptera; family Vespertilionidae; genus Antrozous; species Antrozous pallidus. The sequence goes on from CM050523.1 coordinate 1,296,886, forward strand.
CTAACCATTTTAAATCTATTATGCCATCGGATCCTTATCATAACCCTTTGTGAAGAGAGAGTGTAATGCTCATTTCCCAGGCGAAGGTTTCAGAGGGTAAGTGACTTTTAGCATCACACAGTGAAGGCAGGTCTGAGCAGAGCCGGTCTGGCTCTTGCCTCGCACCAGGCTGTCATCTTACAATGTCATGCGGTCCGGACAGCTGCATCAGGAGACCAGGAAAGCGACTGGGGATCCATGCAATGTCCCCTCTTGGCTGCCCTCACAAAGAGCTGCAAGGTGCCCAGGACATGGCCTTTCCTTCTGTGCACAGATCCTCAAAGGGTATTGTTCACAAGATCTTAATTCTCATTTTCTCAAAATTTTAACCTCCGACATTTATTTTCCTTTAAATATCTTCCTGAAAATTGAGGTATTTTAAGACCTTTTATTTAAACTTGAAATCAAGTTCTTTCTCCCACTTTCTTCTTCCTTCTAAGAAGTAAGACAAAAAACAAAATCCCCAGAGCTGGCACTAACATGCACACAGGTTTACACCTGACCACATGTGGTTAACACATGGAACACTACAGAAATCTTGCAGTGCCCTGTTCAACGATGTCTTCCCAAAATGTGACCAATTCATCCTGAGAAGGTCGTCTGGAAGCTGAGGGGGACAGAAAGCTGGGACCAACGCTTTGAGTAAAAAAAAAAAAAAAAAAAAAAAAGTATACTAGAGGCCCGGTGCATGAAATTCATGTGTATGTTGGGGGGTCCCCCAGCTCGGCCTGAGCCCTCTCGCAGTCTGGGAGCCCTTGGGGGATGTCTGACTCATGGGGGAGCAGGTCTAAGCCAGCAGTAGGACATCTTTAGCCCTGCTGCAGAGGTAGGAGAGGCTCCTGCACCGCTGCTGGGCTCACCAGCCATGAGCCTAGCTTTTGGCTGAGCAGCATGCCAGCTGTGGGAGCACCCTGAAGTGTCTGCCCCCTGGTGGTTAGTGCATGTCATTGCAACCGATCATTCTGCCATTAAGTCTATTTGCATATTAGCCTTTTATTATATAGGATTACTTGTTAATTTTTAATGACTCCCCTTTAATTTGTGCTCTACAATTGGTCTGGAACCAGAGATTCCTTTATACTTTGGTGCTTGGAACACCCCCTAAAAACCTAAGAAAACACAGCCCACGGGTCTCCCCTAGCACCCAGCCTTCCTCTCTCTCCCTCCCATCTCCTCTCCTGCCTTCCAACCTTTCCTTTCTAGCATGTTATTCATCAGCAGGCAGGCTCTATTGGCCATCTCCTGACCACCTCTGGTTGTAAGAAAGTGGGTTCTATGCACTAGGAAGAGGCTTGGGCAGGTGACTTGCAACTTAACTCATGAGATCTGTCCAAAATGGGAGAAAGTACTTCCTTGGAAAGTGGGGGGAGAGGGAGAGTGCGGAAAGCTCCCTGTCCCATTTACACACCCATCCTCCCCACACCCAGGAAGCACGTCCTAGGGGAGGAATGGGAGAGCGCAGTGCCAGGGGGAGGGGAGGGCAGGGAGAACACAGTTCCAGGGGGAGGGAAAGGAAAGGAGAGAACAGTGCCAGGGGTGGGGGAGGACAGGGAGAGCACAGTGCCAGGGGGAGGGGAGGGCAGGAAGAACACAGTTCCAGGGGGAGGGAAAGGAGAGAACAGTGCCAGGGGTGGGGGAGGACAGGGAAAGCGCAGTGCCAGAGGGAGGGGAGAGAGAGCACAGTGTCAGGGGGAGGGGAGGGGAGAGAATGCACAGTGCCAGAGGGAGGGGAGAGAGAGCACAGTGTCAGGGGGAGGGGAGAGAGAGAACAGTGTCAGGGGGAGGGGAGAGAGAGCACAGTGCCAGAGGGAGGGGAGAGAGAGCACAGTGTCAGGGGGGGGGGAGGGAGAGCACAGTGCCAGGGGGAGGGGAGGGAGAGCACAGTGCCACGGGCAGGGGAGTGGAGGGAGACAACAGTGCCAGGGGGAGGGGAGGGGAAGGAGAGCACAGTGTCAGGAGGAGGGGAGGGAGAGCACAGTGTCAGGGGGAGGGGAGGGAGAGCACAGTGTCAGAGGGAGGGGAGAGAGAGCATAGTGCCAGGGGGAGGGGAGGGGAGGGGAGGGAGAGCACAGTGTCGGGGGAGGGGAGGGAGAGCACAGTGTCAGGAGGAGGGGAGGGAGAGCACCATGCCAGGGGGAGGGGAGGGGAGGGGAGGGAGAGCACAGTGTCGGGGGAGGGGAGGGAGAGCACAGTGCCAGGGGGAGGGGAGAGAGAGCACAGTGTCGGGGGAAGGGAGAGAGAGCACAGTGCCAGGGGGAGGGGAGAGAGAGCACAGTGCCAGGAGGAGGGGAGAGAGAGCACAGTGCCAGGGGGAGGGGAGAGAGAGCACAGTGTCAGGAGGAGGGGAGAGAGAGCACAGTGTCGGGGGAAGGGAGAGAGAGCACAGTGCCAGGGGGAGGGGAGAGAGAGCACAGTGTCAGGAGGAGGGGAGAGAGAGCACAGTGCCAGGGGGAGGGGAGAGAGAGCACAGTGTCGGGGGAGGGGAGAGAGAGCACAGAGTCAGGAGGAGGGGAGGGAGAGCACAGTGCCAGGGAAAGGGGAGAGAGAGCACAGTGTCAGGAGGAGGGGAGAGAGAGCACAGTGCCAGGGGGAGGGGAGAGAGAGCACAGTGTCAGGGAGAGGGGAGAGAGAGCACAGTGCCAGGGGGAGGAAAGAGAGAGCACAGTGCCAGGGGGAGGGGAGGGAGAGCACAGTGCCGGGGTGAGGGGAGAGAGAGCACAGTGTCGGGGGAGGGGAGAGAGAGCACAGTGCCAGCGGGAGGGGAGAGAGAGCACAATGCTGGGGGAGGGGAGAGAGAGCACAGTGCCAGGGGGAGGGGAGAGAGAGCACAGTGCCAGCGGGAAGGGAGAGAGAGCACAGTGTCAGGGGGAGGGGAGGGGAGAGAGAGCACAGTGCCAGGGTGAGGGGAGAGAGAGCACAGTGTCCGGGGAGGGGAGAGAGAGCACAGTGCCAGGGTGAGGGGAGAGAGAACACAGTGCCAGGGTGAGGGGAGAGAGAGCACAGGGCCAGGGGGAGGGGAGAGAGAGCACAGTGCCATGGGGAGGGGAGGGGAGAGAGAGCACAGTGGGGGGGAGGG
>CM050523.1:1305000-1737500 GCA_027563665.1 Antrozous pallidus
TTTAATTTCAAAGAATAATATATTCACTTTTCAAAGATTTAATTCTAAAATCCTATAAGTGTCCAGCCGGCATGGCTCAGTGGTTGAGCATCTCCCTATGAACTGGGAGGTCTCATCCATTCCCGCGCAGGGCACATGCCCAGGTTTGGGCGTCATCCCCAGCAGCCAATCAGTGATTCTTTCTCATCATTGTTGTTTTTATCTCTTATTCCCTCTCCCTCTCTGAAATCAATGCAAATATATATAAAGTAAAATAAAATCATATATGTTTAGGTTATTTGAATTTCAAATGTGACTTAAAATCTTGAAATTTTAGGAAAATTTAAATTGATATGCATGCATATGTGTGTGTGCATAGAGATATTAAAAGGGAAATATTTAATCCGTAAATTTGATGAAATTATTTTAGAAAAATTTAAGCAACTTTGGAGAATTCTGGAAATTTTTAAACTATGGGTAAATTCTGTGACTTTAAAAATGTGCCTATTTTTTTTGTTTTTCTAAGACAAATTATAAGTCTTGGAGTATATTCGGTCTGCTGCCTGTGAACTGGAAATGGTTGTTACATTTTAAATGGCTGAAAAATTAAAAGAATATTTCAAGTAACAAGTAAAATGATAGGAAATTCAAATTTAAGTGTCCATCAATGAATTTTTGAATAGATTAATAAAAGAGTTGTTTTTTCCCCTTTTTCTCTTTGTCTCTCTCCCCCTCTTTTTGGTTCTAGAAATGCCTATATAATATCCTTGATTTTTCGTTTTGCCCTCCAAGCCCCAAATATATATCATCTGGCTCTTTTCAGAAAAGAGGACCAGCAGCCAGACACGCAAGTCACCTTTGAGGGCAGCAGCCTCCCCATCTCCCCTTGCTGGCTGAGGATGGCTCCAGGGAAAGGAGAGGTAGCGGGTGTTTGTGGCACCGGCCTGTGGGGAACAAGCAGAAATACAGGCAGAGTTAGCTACTGTGCTTTGAAGTTTCATGTGGCGAACAAAGGGCAGGACACAGACTGACACCGTGGCGTCTTTTCTGGATCACTGGCTCTCAGTTATTTTTGTTAAAAAAAACCACACGGACTGCGTCAGCTTTTAATATTCTGTGTATCTGCTTTCCTTGTTGTGATAAAATAGATCGTCATAAACCTCTCAAAGGTGTCCTCATAGCCCACTGAGATTAGGGTGGAGAAAAGGACCTACCCAGGACCCAATTCCATCCATTGGTCCAGTAAGATTGCTTTGATATGGCCTCAAATGGAATAGCTCAGATGCATAGCAGATATTATAGAAATAAGGTCCAAGTGTCTTGGCTAAAATAACCTCTTCACTGGGAGAGGTATAAGCTTTCTAGAGCCAGGGACGCTGGTTCCCGGAGGTCCAGGCTGGTTCGGTCCTGGGCGCCATGGAGTCTGGTCCAGACTCAGGGCACAGAATGTGTGCTGCAGTCGCTTACCCCTCCTGGAGGAGAGATCCTGTGGGTTCCTAAGATCCTGGACTCCAAGAGGGATACCTGAGTGTGTGTCCTGCCCCACTGCTTTTGCATTTCTCTGTCAACAGGTAGTGGTTTTGTTTATTTAAGTATCAGTGATAGTCACCTGAGAAGGCCCTGTCCTGGGATGAGCCAGCTCTTAGGTATAGCTACCTTACAAGCTCCCCTTACCGGCGTTCCCCATGGCAGACTGTGGCCTTTCCTCATACTCTCTCGTAAGGTGTTCTGGCGGCGGATCAGGATCTCTTTAGCCTGCTTCTCAATCCTTTGGGGTTTGAGGTTGTATTTGTTATAGGATGGTGTCTGCAGAAAGAGAAATATCAAATACGAAAGGAATCTCCAATATAACTGTCATCCTCAGGAGGTTATAAAAATGCCACAAATTAAGACTACTAGAGCAAGAAGACACCATGCAAGTCATCTGAGCATTTTCCTCATTCACGGGGAGCAGGCTGTGGCCCCCAAAAGAAAAGTCTTTGACTGAGGCCACCCTTATTGGGACTCCTGTGGTTGGAGTGGTGCTTCCTGGCTCCCAGAGCGGGGCTCTCCACCTGTCCTGTCCCTCTGCTATCCTTGAAGGTACCCTCAATGCTCATACAGTTGTGTTGTCCCTCCCCCCCAACACTTTCTTTTCTAGTGTTTTTTTATACTAGGCCAGTGGTTACTGAATTTAATGAATCAGGAAAATGTCAGAACTATGTTGGGAATTTCCATAAGGTTGCTATTTTTTAATTTTGCCAACTAAAGATAAATTTTAAAAAATTAATCAAATACATCATCTCAGATAAAGAAACAGAGACAGAGAAGCATTGATCAAACCATCAAACCTCAGAGGGAAGGCAGGAGAGGATAGGGGTAAGGGAAAGAGATCATGCATATAAGCATAAACAATGAATACAGACACCAGGGGGGTGAGGACATGAGCAGGGAAAGTGGGGGAACAATGGGGGGGGTAAAGATACATATGTAATACCTTAATTAATAAAGAAAATTAAAAGAGAAGTCCTTCAAACTGAATCAATTTAGCTTTATGAAAAATTACTTCCTTGTCCTTACTAAAGCCAGTAAAAACCTCTGTTGTACCATAGACCAGTCCCCAGATGTTTACAAAGTGCTTCACTGGAACTTCTTCTCTTCCTTCTTTTCACTCAAAGTTACAAGTGAATATTCTGTATCCTGTGGGTTAGTAGGACTCTTAAATAATAGGATGAGGACTGAAGATGCAATCACTCTTGGCTAACTAATGCTTTAACAGAATATTCAATTCAATAGCAAAAGAGCAAATGTCTATGTATAGGTGCCATGATAAACATGAAATTTTAAAAAATGGTTAAGTTAGCATTATTGTCTTCAAAGGGTTCTAGTCTACTGGGGGAGTTACACAAATAAGTATATACTGTTACATGCTAAGGGAAGTGAGAAGATGGGGTGTGCAGGGAGTATGGAGGACAGGCAAAAGGCAATCAATTGTCTAGTGTTTGTATTTTAATGTATATGTATCCAGTTAAGTATATTTGTGGCCTTTATCATCTATTAACTCAATCACAGTTAATTAAGCCTCATAAAATATCAATTGTCTAAAAATAGTTCCATAGAAAAGGCATAGGTTGGGGGGTCAAGGAAACAAAGGTGAATTAGCAAAGCTAGCTTTCTCTTTATGCTGATGGGAGAGCTTTGACAGCCAGTCTTGACAAATTAACCAATCTGACAAGAACTTGTCCAAAAAGTTGATTTTAAAGACAGTTTGAAATATGGGTTTTTATCTACCTTCACTAATGATGGACCTCAACCTAAGTATATATAATGTAGGAACCCAGTGGGCCTAACAACCAAAGACTGGGGCAGATGGGTGGAGCTGTGAGCACAGCGGGGCATGTGGGAGTGGGCGGAGCTGCACGATTTCGCGTGTTGGGCTTCTAGTATTTTATATGTTGAGACATTAAAGAATGACATATAACACTATCATAAAATATTTTAAAAATAAGCATCTATAATACTAAGACAAACTTTTATAATTTTTATCAATGTTAAGTTCACACAAAACTGAACTCAGTGTCCATGTGTTTACACACATATACATATGCACTGAGTGGCCAGATTATTATAATCTCTAAATGCATAATAATCTGGCCACTCAGTGTATATCCTATATAATAAAAGGCTAATATGAAAATTGTCCGCTCGACCAGGAATTCGATCAGCATGTAGGCCAGCCAACCGCCCATGTTCCCTTCCCCTGGCCAAGCTGGCCAGACCCCACCCATGCACGAATTCATGTATCGGGCCTCATACACACACACACACACACACACACACACACACACACACACTGACTGAGTGGCCAGATTATTGTGCATTCAGAGATCATAATAATCTGGCCACTCAGTGTATATGTATACATATATGTGTGTGTAATATATATATATATATATATATATATATATATATATATATATATATATATAATGCTAGTAGGGTTTTCCTACACCTTGAATTGAGAGAAGATTGTACTTTAACAAAAATTCAAACACTTTTTTTCTATTTCGTCTCATATCACATCACTTATGTGCTTATCCAATTTCCCTGTCTGCAGGGAGCATAGGAGGTCCTATACATATAATGTATATTTAAGTTTTTTTCCTTTCTTTCCTTCTTTCTGACTTTTAATGTGAGTTGGTGACTGTTTAAAACCTGTATTTCCCACTAAAACCTGAGCTCTATGGGATAAAGATGTGCATTATAGATGTGCATATCATCGCTGAATCTAAATAAATTGAAAATATATTCTTTGAAAGTATATTGAGGAGTGACATCAGAGGAATGGCAATGTAGAAGATCCCCCTGGCCTCTCCCCCTGAAATTTCAAAAATTTAACCAACTATAATTCAACAAAGAAGTCCCTGCTCAATATAGAGGCATGCCTGAGAGACCCACACACTGAAACATCTAAAGTGGGCAACTGGGAATAAAGAGGGAGATGAGAAGGGAGGAAAGCACAGATGGTGTGTAGATGCAGCCCTACAGCTAGGAGCTCTTGGATGGGCCTGGAGAGGGGAGGGGAGGAAACCAGCAGTAGCAGGTGCTTCCTTCAGATGGGAGGAACTGACAGCTGGGGGCGGGGGAGGGCGCAGAGTCCAGCAGGGCAAATGAAGGGAACAATGATTGAGCCAGCAGACATCTGACAGAGCACCTAGAGTGTTCACCTCAGATGACTGGGGAGCTTGAGCCACTGGGCCCTGTAGGACACTTACTACTCAAGGCAATTTTATCATTTCAAGGAAACTTAGCAGCTCTGCCCAATACTTAGAAACAAACACAGGGAAGCAGCCAAAATGTGGAGACATAGAAACATGACACAAATGAAAGAAATGGAGGAAAGCAAACTACTTGATATAGATTTCAAAACTACAATTATATGGTTACTTTAGAATCTTTATGAAACCTCCAAGGGACTTAGTGAGACTTTCAAGGATCTTAGTGAGAATGCCAAAAAAGGGAAAAAAATGGAAAAGGACCAGTCAGAAATTAAGCACACACTTACTGAAATTAAGAATAATATACCGGGATTCAACAGTAAACTAGAAGATCCTGAGAATAAAATCAATAATTTGAAATATGAGGAAGCAAAAAAAACCCCAACCAAAAGAGCAAAAAGAAAAAAATATCCAAAAATATGAAGATAGTGTAAGGAGCCTCTAGGACAACTTCAAGCATATCAGTGTTCGAGTTATGGGGGTACAAGAAGAGAGATAGAGAGTAAGATAATGAAAACCTATTTGAAGAAATAATGACAAAAACTTCCCCCACCTAGTGAAAGAAATAGATTTACAAGTCCAGGAAGCACAGAGAACCCCAAACAAGAGAAATCTTAAGTGGACTATACCAAGACACATCATAATTAAAATGCCAAGGGCAAAAGACAAAGTGAGAATCTTAAAAGCAGCAAGAGAAAAGCAGTTAATTATCTACAAGGGAATGCTTATATAACTGTCAGCTGATTTCTCAACAGAAACTATGTAGGCCAGAAGGGAGTGACAAGAAATATTCAGTGATGAATAGCAAGGACTTACAACCAGCAAAGCTATCATTTAGAATTAAAGGTCAGATGAAGAGCTTCACAGACAAGAAAAAGATAAAGGAGTTCATCACCACCAAACTAGTATTATATGAAATGCTTGAAGGGTATTCTTTAAGAAGAGAAAGAAGAAGAAAAAATTAAAGATAAAATATATGAATAACAAAATGCCAGCAAATACATATCTATCAACAATTGAATATAAAAATCAAACAAATAAGAAATCCAATCAGGTAATCAGGAACTAAGATGGCGGCAAAGGCAAAACACCTATCTTGCCGTCATAATCAGCAATTTTAATACTACAACTTAACGAAAGAACAAACACCTTCCAGAATCACCAGAAAGCTCGCCGAGTGAAAATTCCACAAATAAAAGTGAAGATAAGACACTGTGACTCGGAGGAGCGGCGCGCGGCGGCGAAAGGCGTTGAAAGATTCGCACACAGAGAGCTTTGGAGTGTGCGCCGCGGAGAGGGCGGGCGGCTGAAAATCGGCCAGTTTTCTCGAACGGGGAGACAAAGGCGTCCCACTGGACTGAATCTCCAGCTCTGGGCGAAGTCCAGAGAACCCACTATCACACGGGGTGAAAACTGGACAGTGGGAGGGCATGCCAAAGCTCAGGTGCTGCCGGGTCTCCTGGCTTGTGGAGAAGGCAGCTTGCGCGAACAGCTCGGCTGCGTGATGGCACAGAGAGCGCACCGCGACTTGCCTCTCATTCAAAAAACCGTCAGACTGCTTTGTTTTATGACCCTGGGTGAGCCATTGCGCATGCAGACTCATTTTGGGAAAGTCTGAATTCCCAGGCAACCGGCAGCCTGTGGAGCTCCGCAGCGGCTCTCTCTCAGCCCTGGGGCTGCATAGAGCGGAGCTAACGCTGTCTGCTAGGCCCGGAGACTCCGCCCACCCAACCTGAGCACAGCTGAGCTTCACAGACAATTGACCTGGAGGTCAACCCTCCAAGTGCTAGCAACGATTAACTGAGCTTAACTTCAGCAAGACTGTGCAGCCCATATCGACCTCAGGTAACCGGGGAGGCTGAGCCACTATCCCTAGTAGGAAGTCTACCACACAAAGCTAATTGACCAACTCAGGGAAGCAGCCACCATGCAGCAACATGGAAAGAAATCATATGTGAAAGAAATGGAGGAAAAAAAAAACGACTGGACATGGAATTCAGAACCACAGTTATAGGGTTTTTTAAGAGGCTCCAACAAAAGATCGAGGCCTATAAGGAAATAAGCAAGACCACAAAGGAAATGAATGAGTCCTACAAGAAAATGAACAACACCCTCCAGGATATAAACGAGACCTGCAAAGAAATGATCAAGACCAACGTGGAAATGAAAGAAACCCTCAAGGATATAAAGCAGACTCTCAAGGATATGAAAAAGGACCAACCAGAAATTAAGCATACACTGACTGAAACAAAAAATATTATACAAAGACCTGAAAGTGCCCTGGAGCACCCCAAGAACCAAGTTAAAGATTTGAAATACAAAGAGGTAAAATCCACTCAGCTGAAAAAGCAAGAAACCAAAAGAATCCAAAAAACTGAAGATAGTGTAAGGGGCCTCTGGGACAACCTCAAGCATACCAACATCCGAATTATAGGGGTGCCAGAAAAAGCGAGAGGCCAAGACAATGAAAACCTATTTGAAGAAATAGTGACTGGAAACTTCCCACACCTGGTGAAAGAAATTGACTTAGGAGTCCAAGAAGTGCACCGAACCCCAATATATAGGAACCCTAAGAGGACCACACCGAGGCACATCATAATTAAAATGCCAAGAGCAAAAGACAAAGAGAGAATATTAAAAGCAGCAAGAGAGAAACAGTTGGTTACCTATAAGGGAGCACCCATACGACTGTCGGCGGATTTCTCAACAGAAACGATGCAGGCCAGACGGGAGTGGCAAGAAATATTCAAAGTGATGAACAGCAAGAATCTACAACCAAGATTACTCTATCCAGCAAAGCTATCATTCAGAATTGAAGGTCAGATGAAGTGCTTCGCAGATAAGAAAAAGCTAAAGGAGTTCATCACCACCAAACTAACATTATATGAAATGCTGAAAGATATTCTTTAAGAAGAGGAAGAAGAAAAAGTAAAGATGAAAATTATGAACAACAAATACACATCTATCAACAAATGAACATAAAAATCAAGTGAATTGATAGGCTGTTGAACAGGATAGACTGGTGAATATAACAGAGACATGGACATAGAGAGGGAATGGACTGACAATTCTTGGGGAGAAAAGGGTTGTGGGAAGTGCAGCAAGAGACTGGACAAAAATCTAGCAACAATGGGAGAGGACAGTGGGGAGGGGGAGGTGAGGGTGGAGGGTGGGATAGGTACAGGGTGGAGGGGAGCTATAGGGGGATAAAAAGGGGAAACAATGTAATTAATAAACTGAACAATAAAGATAAAAAAAAGAAATCCAATCAACAGAATAAACTGGTGAATAAAATAAATCAGAGGCATGGAAATGGAACAGATTGACAATTCTCAGAGGGAAGCGTGGTGGGAAGAGATTAAGCAAAGACCTTATATGCATGTATATATTACCTGTGGACACAGATAATAGGATGATGAAGGTCTGGGGTTAGGGGGAATTTGGTGGAGGGGAGCTATTGTGGGGGAGAGAGACATCTGTAATAATCTCAACAATAAAGTTTTTTTTTTAAAATTCTTATGCAACAATAATTGCCCTAAATGTAAACAGTCTGAATTCACCAATAAAGAGGCAGAGTAGCAAGTGGATCAAAACCAAACCCAACCATATGCTCCTACAAGAGACACATCTAATATGCAAAGACAAAGTTAGATTCAAAGTAAAGGGGTAGAAAATTATTCTCCAAGCAGGTAACATCCACAGAAAAGCAGATGTAGCCATATTATACTAGATGAAATAGATTTCAAGATAACAAAGATAACAGCAGATAAAGATGGGAACTTTATAATGATAAAGGGGACACTTCATCAAGAAAACATAACACCTCTTAATATATGTGCACTCAACCAGGAAGCACTATAATATAAAAAAAACAGCTACTAACAGAACTAAAAGGATAATCAAAGCACAATTAATTATAGTTGGGGACCTTAATACTCCATTGACAGCTCTAGACAGACCAACCAAACAGAAAATCAATAAAGAAATATTGGATTTAAATAAAACACTAGACCAAATTGACATTAATAGAACATTTCATCCCAGAACATCAGATTATACATTCTTTTCTAGCACGCATGGAACATCATCAAGGGTAAGCCATATTTTGAGTCACAAAACTAGCACAAATTCAAGAAGATTGAAATTATATCAAGCATATAACCACAATGCCTTGAAATTAGAAATCAACTTCAAAAAGCAAGTAAGAAACCCACAAATACATGGAAATTAAACTAAAAACTGACTGAGTCAAAGGAGAAATAAAAGATAAGAGCAAAAGATATATAGAGACAAATGAGAATGACAATATAACATATAACTTCTGGGATGCAGCAAAAGCAGTGATAAGAGGGAAATTTATATCATTATAGGCCTAGCTGAAGAAACAAGAGAAATCCCAAATAAAATTCTAATGTCACATATTAAAGATTTAGAAAAAGAAGAACAAAAGCAACCCAAAGTTAGCAGAAGAAAGAAAATAATAAAATAGAGCAGAATTGAATAAAATAGAGAACAAAAAGGTCATACAAAAATTAATAAAACAAAGAGCTGGTTCTTTGAAAAGATTTTAAAAAACTGGCAAAACCCTGGCAAGGCTCACTAAGGAAAAAAGGGAAAACACCCATATAAACAAAATCAGAAATGAGAGAGAAGTTACCACTGACATCACAGCTATACAAAAGATCATACTAGAATATCATAAAAAACTATATACCACCAAATTCAATAGCCTAGAAGAAATAGGAAGGTCTTAGAAATATCTAACTTTCTTAGACTAAATCATGTAGAACTGGAAAATCTATGTAGACTGATCAGCAGTGAGAATATTGAAACAGCCACGAAAAAAACTCTGAAAAATGGGTCGAGAACCAGATAGCTTCACCAGTGATTCTACCAATCTTTCCAAGAACATTTAAAAGCTATTCTTCTCATACTCTTCGAAAAATTGAAGAAGGAGCAATACTTCATAACACATTTTATGAGGCCAACATAACCCTAATACCAGATCGTGGCTAAGATAACACACAAAAAGAAAACTACAGACAAATATCTCTGATGACCACATATGCAAAAGTCCTAAATAAAATACTAGCAAATCCTATCTAATAAAAGAATAATATGCAAATTAACCACCACTCCACTACACCCACAAGCCATGCCCACAAGCCAATCAGGAGCGAGTATGCAAATTAACCCCAACCAAGAAGGCTGTAGCCACTGAGTGAGCAGGAGGGAGGCAGGTTTTTCTGGTGATGGAGGAATCCAAGCTTCCCACACCTTGTTGGGCCCAGGCCTCCACTCAAGGGTACAAAGTTTCAATCATAGAAGATAAATAAATTCCAACAAAAATGATTGTGGCCATGGAGAAAACAGGAGGCTTAGCTCTGCTCCAAGCTACAAAGTTTCAATTATAGAAGATAAATAAACCTCAGATACCAGGGCCTCCACTTAGATCACAGGGGAGCATGGTCAGTCTGCAAACCACCACAGGCCCCTCGCACAGGCTGCCCCATGCCCCAAAGGAACCCACCCTGATCTGAGACACACTTCATGGCAAACCAGCTGGCCCCCACCAGTGCACCAGGCCTCTATTCTATCTAATAAAAGAGTAATATGCAAGCTGACCACCGCTCCAACACACAAGATGGCTGCCCCTATGTGGTCAAAGATCCTGCCCCCATGAGGACACAAGATTCACACCACAAGATGGCCAGCAGGGAGTCAGTTGGGAGGGATAAGGCCAGCAGGGGAGAGCAGTTAGGGGCAAACATGCTGTTAGTGGAGCAGTTAGGCATCAATCAGGCTGGCAGGGGAGTGGATAGGGAGTGATAAGGCTGGCAGACAGAAGCAGTTAGGAGCAATCAGGAAGGCAGGGAGGTGAGCAGTTGGGAGCCAGTAGTCCTCGATTCTGAGAGGGATGTCTGGAATTGGGCCTAAATAGGCAGTCAGACATCACTTGAGGGGTCCCATATTGGAGAGGGTGCAGGCTGGGCTGAGGGATACCCTTCCTCTTTTGCACAAATTTTATGTACTGGGCCTCTAGTAGAATATAACAGTGGATCAAAAATAATACATAAAAATCAAGTGAGGTTCATTCCATGGGCCCAGGAATGGTTCAACACACACAAATCAAACAATGTAGTTCACCACATTAACAAAAGAAAGGGTAAAAATCATATGATCTTATCAATAGATGCAGAAAAAGCATTTGATAAGATACCACAGCCATTTATGATTAAAACAACCAATAAAGGGCAAAGGTTGAAAGATGGCTGCTGATGGAAGGCAGACTGCAAGATAGTGCATGAGTAAGAGAACAAAGGAAGAGTGTGTGGTTGCATGGGGAGAGTTTATTGGTGAGTTGAGGGACAGCTATACTCCAGGAGACTGTGGACTGCTGGACCAGATAGCCTCCACTGCTGCTGGGATCCCTCCCAGAATGACTGCCTCTGATGAGGAGATTGCACCATCTTGAAGGGGAGAGTGGATTTTGTTGGAAGCCTGAAAATCCCAGGAATCTACAACTATGGCACCCAGTGAACAAACTGCGAACCAGGGAACACTGGTCTCCAAGGGGCATGAGCATGTGGATCGGGTGGAGCTCTGTGCCTCCTCACAGAAAGGGCAGGTTGTGCCTGGGATAAGGTGAGGTCTGTGGTCCGGGAAGGAGAGAGAAATGCACAGGATGGGAGCTGCAAGATTTGTTGAAGTCTGTGCCCAGAAAAAGCTGCGGCCATTGAGGCTGGCATGATCTGTGAATGTGGAAGGGGATCTGCAGAGCTGTTAACAGAAGGGAACTCTAAAAAGCAACCCATAGCTGAACTGGGCACAAAAGGACAGCCTAGAAATTTTAAAAGTGTGCCAGCTTCTTAGACCCAAGGGGAAAAAAGACTGCACAGACTTGCACCACAGCACTGGAGTTTGCACACTTACTCTGTCTCTTCTCTCTCTCTCTCTCTCTCTCTCTCTCTCTCTCTCTCTCTCTCTCTCTCTCTCTCTCTTTCTCTCTCTCTCTTTAAATCCTTGCTTTTGATAAGCCCAATACATAGGATTACCCATTTGGAGATACTCTAAGAGACTGAAGGAGAAAGGTGTTTTGTGGGGTTTTTTTGTTTGTTTTTTGTGGAATCTGGGGATCAGAGTGGGGAATAACAATCAGAGAAGCTCTGGCTCAGCCCATTTCCCCAAACTGGTAAAAACAAAATCTAAACTCTAGCTAGAGAGGACCTATAGACCCAGAGGTCAATCCAGAAACACTGCCATCCAGGGATTGAATAACAAATTGACTCTTGTGTAAACACAAATAAAGAAGTATAAGAAATAAAAATGCTCTGCCTGCTTGAAATCAGGACTGTGGCCTACGACACTGAGGAGCAGCAGAACACAGGAAACTTCAATACTCTCCTGACAAAGAAACAGGCGAACCAAGCAGAACAGTAGAAAAAATAAATGACCTTCACTACTGCACATTTTTATTTTTATTTTTTTATTTTTTCATTTTTTACTTAAAAACTTTTTTTTCCTTACTTGATTTTACCTTTTTAATTATTATATTTTTATTTTCAATCCGTATTATTACTAATACTATTTTACTTTTTCTTTTAAAGTGTCATTTTATTTTCTCTTTATTTTACTTTGGGATTCATGTTCTACATTCTATTTTCATCTTTTCCTTAGCATCATTTTACTCTTTCTCAATTTTACCTTTATGCCAACACTCTCTTCCTCGCTTTCCCCCTTTTGTTGCCCTGTTTCTCTTATCCTATTCCTGCTTTAGATTTTTCCTATTCCTTCTTTTTACCTGCTGTTAAAATTTCAACCTACTTATAAATCTAACTTCCAATCATCTGCTCCAAGTCCATATACACCTCTCTCTTCTCCTTCATCACTATCCAAGTTTTTTTCTCTCTGTCCTTTTGTTGTTGTTTGCCTGATTGTTGATTATATATTTTCTTTTTTTAATGCTTCTTATTTGTGAGATTGTTTCACATTTCCTTTTTTGCTTCTTTGGTTTTTTTGTTTCTGTTTTTCCTCACCTCACTTGATATTAGTTGTTGTTTTTAAAGTGCATTCTTCTCCAGGTATTTGTTACTGGCATTTGTTGGGATTAGTAGCTGTTCTATTGAAGTTTTCTCCCTATATAAATAGTTTTCCCCTCTTTTTCTTATGCTCTTTCTTTTCTATCTTACTTTTTTCCCTTTTCCTAATTTAATTTTTGCACTCCTTTTTTTCTCTTCTTCTTTATTTCTTATCAGCTAATTTGCTTTTCTTTGGTGGTCATCTTTATTTGGGGTTATTAGTATCTTGAATACATTTGTGTTCAGTGCCTTGTGCTTTGTTGTGTTGTATTTGCTGCCTTTAAATCAACACAGGAGAGAGAGAACTATATAACCAGGCATCTGGAGAAAAGAGATAATTGGGAGACAAAGAAACAGCCCACATATGAAAGAAAAGCAGACATCACCAGAAAAGAAAGTAAACAAAATGGAGGCAAGCAACATGTCAGAGAAAGAATTCAGAAAAATGGTTATAAGGTGGATGAAAAGAATGAAAGACATATTCAACAATATGTGTAAGAACCAAGAGGAAATGAAGAATAACTAAGAAGAAATTAAAAATGACATTGCTGTTATAAAGAACTCAATAGAAAGCATCAACAGTAGACTAGAAGAAGCAGAGGACTGCATCAGCGAGCTAGAAGACAAGGTAGGAAAAAAGACTCAAGTAGTGCAGCTTTTAAAAGAAAAAATTAAAAAGTAGGAGAAGAGCCTAAGGGAACTTTGGGACAACATGAAATGAAACAACATCCACATAACAAGTGTTCCAGAAGAAGAGGAAACTGAGTAAGGACTAGAAAACCTGTTTGAAGAAATCATGACAGAAAACTTCCCTGATATAGGGAAGAAAAAACCCACTCAAAACCAAAAAGCTCACAGAGTCCCAAACAAAATGAACTCCCCAAAACCAATACCCAGGCACATTATAATTAAACTAGAGACCCAGTGCATGAAATTTGAGTACGGGGGTGGGTGGTGGGAGGGGTTGTCCCTCAGCCCAGCCTGCACACTCTCCAATCTGGGACCCCTAGAGGGATGTCCAACTGCCCATTTAGGCCTGACCCCACTCGTTTAGGCCCGATCCTATCAAAATCAGGCCTAAATGGGCAGTTGGATATCCCTCTCACAATCCAGGACTGCTGACTCCCAACTGCTCACCTGTCTCCCTTCCTCATTGCCCCTAACCACTTCTCCCTGTCAGCATGATCACCCCCTAACCACTCCCCTGTCAGCCTGATTGATTCCTAACTGCTTCCCTGCCAGACTGTTTGCCCCTAACTGTCCTTCCCTGCAGGCCTGGGCCCCCAACTGCTCTCCCCTTCAGGCCTAGGTCCCCCCAACTGCCCTTTCCTGAAGGCCCAGTCTCCCCCAGCTTCCCTCCTCTGCTGGCCTGGTCACCCCTAATTGCCTTCCCCTGCAGGCTTGATTGCCCCCAACTCCCTCCCTTGCAGACCTGTTCCCTCCCAACTGTCCTCCTTTGGTGTGCATCTTGTGTCCACTTGGGGGCAGGATCTTTGACCACATAGGGGCAGCCATCTTGTGTGTTGGAGCGGTAGTCAGCTTGCATATTCCTCTTTTATTAGATAGGATAGAGGCCTGGTGCACTGGTGGGGGCCAGCTGGTTTGCCATGAAGTGTGTCTCAGATCAGGGTGGGTTCCTTTGGGGCATGGGGCAGCCTGTGCGAGGGGCCTGTGGTGGTTTGCAGACTGACCATGCTCCCCTGTGATCTAAGTGGAGGCCCTGGTATCTGAGGTTTATTTATCTTCTATAATTGAAACTTTGTAGCTTGGAGCAGAGCTAAGCCTCCTGTTTTCTCCATGGCCACAATCATTTTTGTTGGAATTTATTTATCTTCTATGATTGAAACTTTGTACCCTTGAGTGGAGGCCTGGGCCCAACAAGGTGTGGGAAGCTTGGATTCCTCCATCACCAGAAAAACCTGCCTCCCTCCTGCTCACTCAGTGGCTACAGCCTTCTTGGTTGGGGTTAATTTGCATACTCGCTCCTGATTGGCTTGTGGGCATGGCTTGTGGGAGTAACAGAGTGATGGTTAATTTGCATGTTACTCTTTTATTAGTTAGAATTGGCAAATACCAACAAGAAAACAAGAATCTTAAAAGTCACCAGAGAGAGACAGAAAATTACCTACAAAGTTACCTACAGACTAGCAACTGATTTCTCAACATAAACACATCAGGCCAGAAGGGAATTGAATGAAATATAGAAAGTCATGCAAAAATAGGGTCTGAATCCAAGATTACTGTACCCAGAAAGGGTATCAATTAAAATGGGGGGTGAAATCAGGAGCTTCAGAGATAAAAAAAAAAAGGACTAAGGGAACTTATTACCACCAAACCAGCAATGCAAGGAATGTTAAAGGGTCTGCTATAAAAAGAAGAAATAGGAAGCAAAGAAGGAACACAGGCGACAAACAGGTACCTATCAATGATAACTTTAAAATGTAAATGGATTAAATGCCCCACTCAAAAGACATAGTGTAACTGAGTAGATAAGAAAACATGACCCATATATCTGCTGTCTACAGGAAATCCACCTCAGAAAAAAAGACATACACAGACTGAGGGAGAAGGGATGGAAAACGTTTTTTTCAGGAGAATGGAAATGGGGAAAAAAGCTGGGGTAGCAATACTTATATCTGACAAATTAGATCTCATAAAAAGAAGACCACTTCATAATACTAAAAGGAGCAATCCAACAAGAAGAAATAACTCTGGTAAACATATCCACACCCAAATACATGAAAAAACTCATGGAGGATATCAAGGGAAAGAATTTCAGCAATACAATCATAGTAGGGGATTTTAATACCGCACTATCACCATTGGAAAAATCCTCTATACAAAAAATCAGCAAAGAAACATCAATCCTAAATCACTCACTAGACCAGATGAAATTAATTGACATATTCAGAACATTTCACCCCCAAGCCACAGAATATACATTCTTCTCAAGTGCATATGGGTCATTTTCAAAGATTGACTATATATTGTGTCACAGGCAAATTCTCTTCAAATTCAAGAAGACAGAAATCATATCAAGCATCTTCTCAGATCACAATGGCATAAAACTGGAAATCAACTACAATAAAAACAATTCAAAAAATCAAACACATGTAGACTTAATATCAGGCTATTAAACAATGACTGGGTTACCAGAGATATCAAAGAAGAAATAAAAAACACCATGGCAACAAATGTTAATTAAAATGCAACAATCCAAAATCTATGGGACACAGTTAAAGCATTCTTGACAGGGAAGTTCATAGCTCTACAAGTCTACTGCAAAAAAACAAAAAACAATGGTAATAAATTACTTAACCCTACAACTCAAAGAGTTAGAAAGAGAGCAACAAGAAAAGCCCAGTATAAGCAGAAGGAAGGAAATAATAAAAATCAGAGTGGAGATAAACGACATAGAGAACAACAACAACAAAAAAATAATACAAAAGATCAATGAAACCAAGAGGTGGTTCTTTGAAAGGATAAGCAAGATTGATGAACCTCTAGCCACGCTCACCAAGCAGCAAAGAGAGAGGACCCAAATAAACAAAATCAGAAATAAAAGAGGAGAAATAACAACAGACATCACTGAAATACAAAGGATTATTAAAAAATACTATGAACAACTCTATTCCAACAAACTGGATAACCTGGTGGTAACAGACAAATTCCCAGAAAAATACAACCTTCCAAACTCAACCAGAAAGAATCTCAGTAGGTCAATAACTATGGAAGAAATTGAAACAGTCATTAGAAATATTCCAGCAAACAAAAACCTGGGGCCAGACAGCTTCACAGGGGAGTTTTACCAAACATTCAAGGAAGAACTAAAACCTATCCTTCTCTTACTATTCCAAAAAATTCAAGAGGAAGAAACACTTCCAAGCCAGCATCACCCTAATACCAAAACCAGATAAAGCCAACACAATGAAAGAGAATTACATGCCAATATCCCTTATGAACATAGACGCCAAAATCTCCAACAAAATTCTAGCAAATCAGATCCAGAAATACATCAAAAAGATCATACACCATAACCAAGTAGGATTTATCCCAGGGATTCAAAGATGGTACAATATCTGCAAATCAATAAACGTGACACGTTACATAAGCAAACTATGTGATAAAAACCACATAGTCATATCTAGGAAAAAACATTTAACAAAATCCAACACCCATTTTTGATAAATACTCTCAGAAAGGTGGGAATATAAGGCTCATACTTTAACATAAAAAAAACCTTGTATGACAAATCCATACCCAACATCATACTCAATAGGCCCCTAAGAACAGGAACAAGACAGGACTGCCCACTCTCACCACTCCTGCTCGACATAGTACTGGAAGTATTAGCCATTGCAGTTAGACAAGAAAAAGAAATAAAAGCCATCCAAATTGGAAAAGAAGTAAAACTGTCCTTATTCTCAGATGATGTGATATTGTACATAAAAAACCCTAAAGACTCCATAAATAAACTCTTAGAGTTAATAAATGAATTTGGCAATGTAGCAGGATATGAAATTAATGCCAAGAAAACTATGGCATTTCTATACTCCAATAGTGAACTTACAGAAAGAGTGACTAAAAAAGCAATCGCATTTACCATTGCACAAAAAAAATTAAGATACTTAGGAATAAACTTAACTAAGGAGGTAAAAGACCTATATGCAGAAAACTATAGGATACTGAAAAGAGAGATAGAGGAAGACATAAACAGATGCAAGAACATACTGTGTTCATGGATTGGTAGAACCAACATCATTAAAATGTCTATACTACCCAAAACAATCTACAGATTTAATACACTCCCCATTAAAATACCAATGGCATATTTCACTGACCTAGAAAGAACTCTACAAAAATTCATCTGGATTAAAAAAAAGACCCCGAATAGCCACAGCAATACTGAGAAAAAAGAATAAAGTAGGTGAGATTTCAATACCAGATTTCAAGCTGTATTACAAAGCCACTGACCTCAAAACTGCCTGGTACTGGCACAAGACCAGAGGTATAGACCAATGGAATAGAACAGAGAACACTGATAGTGACCCAAACCACTATGCTCAATTAATATTTGACAAAGGAGGCAAGAGCATACAATGGAGTCAAGACAGTGTCTTAAATAAATGGTGTTGGGAAAATTGCACAGATACATGCAAAAAATGAAACTAGACCATCAACTTACACCATACACAAAAATAAACTCAAAATGAACAAAGGACTTAAACATAAGGGACTGCCCATAAAAATGCTAGAGGAATCCATAGGCAGTGAAATCTCAGACATATGTCAAAGCAGTTTCTTCACTGATACCACTCCTAGGGCAATGGAATCTAAAGAGAAAATAAACAAATGTGACTACATCAAAATAAAAACCTTTTGCACAGCAAAAGAAACCATCAACAAAATGACAAGAATGGAAGAACATATTTGCAAATGTTATCATCAATAAAGGTTTAATCTCCAATATTTACAGGGAATTCATACAAATTAATAAAAGGAAGTTAAATAATCCAATAACAGAATGGCAAAGGTCCTAAATAGATACTTTTCAAAAGAAGACTGAAGGAGGGCCAAGAGATGTATAAAAACATGCTCAAAGTCATTAATTATCTGAGAGATGCAAATCAAAACAACAATGCGGTACCATCTCACACCTGTCAGAATGGCTATCATCAACAAATCAACAAACAAGTGTTGGTGAGGATGTGGAGAAAAAGGAACCCTCATGCACTGCTGGTGGGAATGCAGACTGGTGTAGCCACTGTGGAGATCAGTATGGAGTTTCCTCAAAAAACTAAAAATGGAACTACCATTTGACCCAGTGATCTCACTTCCAGAAATATATCCCAAGAAACTAGAAACACTAATCAGAAAAGGATATATGCAAAGCACAGTTCACCATAGCTAAGATTGGGAAACAGCCCAAATGCCCATCAACAGATGAGTGGGTTAGAAAACTATGGTACATCTACACAATGGACACTACACTACTGTAAAAAAGAAGGAATCCTTACCATTTGCAACAGCATGGATGGAATTGGAGAGCATTATGCTCAGCAAAATCAGCCAGTTGGAGAAAGGTAAATATCACATTATCTCACTCATATGTGGGATGTAATAATTAACATAAACAAAAATAGTTCCAGAGATAAGGGGCAGGGAAAGGGGAGTGTTAGGGATCAACCAAAGGACTTGTATGCGTGCATATTAGCATAACCAATGAACACAGACACTGGGGCACTGGGAACTTGCTCTTGGGTTTGGGGGTGGTCAGTGGGGAAAAAGGATACCTATGTAATACTTTAAACAATAAAAATAAATGAATGAATGAATGAATGAATGAATGAATAAATAAATAAATAAGGTGATGGGAGATTTACTTTGGGTGATGAGCACATACATATTTTGTAACATAGAAATACATATCTGAAACCTATCTTATGTAATAAAGAGGTAATATGAAAATTGACCATCACTCCAACACACAAAATGGTCAAAGATGGCCACCTCCATGTGGATACAAGATGGCCAGCAGGAGAGGGCAGTTGGGAGGGACCAGGCCTGTAAGGGAGGGCAATTGGGGGCTATCAGGGAAGTTGCGGGGCACCAGGCCTGCAGGGGATGGCAGTCAGGGGGACCAGGCATACAGGGGAGGCCAGTTAGGGGTGGCCAGGCTGGCAGGGGAGGGCAGTTAGGGGTATCCAGGTTGGCAAAGGACAGCAGTTAGGAGTGACCTGGCCAGCAGGGGAGGCCAGATGGGGATGATTGGGCCACCAGGGGAGTGGTTAATGGGTAATCAGGCTGGAAAGCAGAGTAGTTAGGGGCAATCAGGCAGGGAAGCAGGTGAGCGGTTGGGATCCAGCAGTCCTTGATTGTAGAGGGATATCCTAAATGGCAGTCAGACATCACTTGAGGGGTCCCAGATTGGAGAGAGCGCAGGCTGGGATGAGGGACACCCCACCCCTCCCCCGTACATGAATTTCATTCAGCAGCCCTCTAGTAGGATCATATTAACCAATGTCACCCCAATAAATTTAACAGAAAAAAATAAAGTATATTGGAATTCTGAGTGTGACCTCATCATTTAGGCCAGCCCAGGGACTGCCCATTAGTCTCTGACTTATTCTGGGGTCTGGGTGAAGGCTGGTCTTTTCCCGTGTGATGTGGAGTGTTTCTTAGTGTCCATCTCCACTGCATTTGAAGCACTTCTGCTCTGGTTGTCCCACTGAGAATCTCCAGGGGTGAGTTTTTCAGCTCCCTACCAGGGAAGACCTTGCACTAGATGTGCTGAGCATACAGCTTCAAACAGGAGTAGCCAGAGCACTCCTAGGGAGAACAGACCCAGCAGGGCCTGCTGTTTCAGATCCACAAATTAGGGTCCCACATAGTCCAGCCCTATGCTCATCCAGCCTTCCCAGATGTGACTCCCAAGGTGGCCTCTTCCATGAAGGGAACTGTGAGCAATATCCCAGCACCTGTGAGGGGCCTGGTGACCTATCTCCCAGGGTAGAAGGCTACAGATGTCACCTTTTGTGACAATCCTCAAAACTGTAGATTGCACACTAGGAACAAAGCAGTCAAATGGCTGTTCTCGTGGCATCTTTGGAGCTCTATTTCCTTCAAGAGAGCAAGAGGATTGTGGAGGAGGTGAGGAGTCACATGACCTAGGAAAGACAGGAAGTTCCACTCTCTCAAAGTAGCAAAAGTGGAGGCAAAAGCCCCCTTGGAGACTTGGAACACCCTCTGTTTATTATTTGTAGTCTCCCCATGTGACTTTCCATGCCTAGCTGCTTATCTGGGGACAACAAGGAAGGCACAGCTTACAGGGAGATGCCTAGAGGACACTGGACAGGCATGCTGATAAACGAAGGCAGGAGACTCCCTGGGTAACTGCACATGGAAACAAAGGGAAATTGGCAGCTAGCCTCCATTTAGACTGGGCTGGAGGCCCAGAGTCTCTGTCTCGATTTCTGGAGCCTTCCCTAAATTCAACCTTCATCAACCTGGAGAAAGGCTGAGCATGAGGTAGCACAGGTTCTTTAAACCAGCAAGTTCTTAGCTATTTAGCAAAGGCAGAATGTAATGCTCTGATGGAAACAGTTTCACTTGGAAGGAGTGGGAGCTGCCGCATGTGCCCTGAGTGAGCCAGGGGGCTGCTCAGCTGTGTTCCTCCAGCAGGTTGCAGAGACCTCCAGGATACAGTGCCTGCAACCACTGCCCCTACAGGCAGCCAGAAGCCCTCATGCCCGCGCCCTGTGAACACAGAACCCACGTGGGAGGAGCACGGGCAGCAGGCAGAGGGCCGGGCTCATGTGTTTGTTTTGTGACCTTCCACAGTTGGGTCAACAACTCCCTATTTTCTACTGTCGATTTTTTCGGTCCTATCAAGATTAACTGATGACATAGTCACAAAAACCAAGGCCCTCATAAACAACTCACTTATAATCATCCTCAGACTTGGGAAGTTCAATTGAAACCTCAAACTTAAACTCCTAGGAGAGGACGCAAGTTTACCTGTCCTTGGGCCAAGTCAGCGTCTCAGAGAGGCCACTCCCTGACTCAGAACTGGCTTTCCTGTGTACCGGGACCATTCCTAAGTGTGGGTTGATTCCACACTCTCTTCCAAAACTGAGAAGTCACACGCCTAATACAGCTCCTTCTCATGGGAGAGGTTCCCAGCATTCTCACCAAACTTTCTCATCCTCTTGAGCTCCGTTACAGTCCCTCAGCTGGAGGCGGCCACCTCAGACAGTCCTGTCTGTGGTGGCTGTGGGACCCACACTTGCCCTTGGGAGGAAGAGGCCTGACGCCTACCACCAGCCACCAGATTTTTATTTCTTTTCATGCCACAGGATCCAACTCTGCAGCAGAAACTTAACAATTAGCGCTCTGTTCTCCACACCAAGCAAGCAGCAATGGTCTAGTGGAGAGGCTGCTTAGAGCGGATGGCCTGGTGGGGCGGCCGGAGGTCAGCTCCGGGCAGCAGGAGCAGCCGGGCGGCCCTACTCACCCTCTGCCGAACTTGGTACATGTTGTGTGTCAGAAGGTCCCTCAGGGATGCCGTGTCTTCAGGGGAAAGCCTCTTGGTTTCCTGTGTCCGCTGGGCCCTGGGAGCCATTGGAGAAAGGCAGGCATTATTTCCCCACCTTGGCAAGGTAGCCTTAGCCTGAAAGTATCATGGGCTTGTGGGAGCTCCAGAAGCTTCTCATCAGCCCTCCGCTGCTTCCCAATCCGTGAGAGGGCATCACAGGTCTTGATTCACACTTTAAAAATATAGTTTTCTAAGCCTTTTAACTTTTATGTTGAAATTACAACTCATTTTATTCCCTTCATATGTGCTATGATCAAACATGTTTGTAAAATACAAAGTCAATTATTGGAAAATAAAAAATGTAAAAATACTATAAAATGCAAACCAAATATTTTACCATTTGATTCAACAGCAATAAGACTCCCCAGTCAAGGCTGTTCTTGACCTGCCCTGTGCTTGTCGGGGGCATGAGCCATACTCATGAGCAGTGCTCTCCACACGCCTTTCTGCAGCACTGACCTAAGAGCACGACCATATTATATGTGCCCTTACGAGTACCTCTACTGAGGGATTGCTCCTTTAGGAGTTTTACCTTCAGTTAAAGGACATTGTAAGAAACTAGTGTCATATTTTACAATTGGGATATTTTCATCATGAAAAAGACAGCCTAGTTCTGAGACACTAATCTCAATCTACTCAGTGAGATTCTAGAAAACAGTTGATTGCTCACTGCCTCCGCACAGACCAGCTCCCCAATTTCCTTCATCCTGAGCCCCCCAAGAACCTCCCAGAGAGGGCTCAAAACCTAGTCATGTTCAGGTCAGCCTCAATGCACAATTGTCTTCGGAGCATTTCCAAGTCATGGCATCACATTGAGAAATGTATCTGATTTCAGTCATTTGAATTTAGGGGAGGTAATTTCTATTACTATTGCATGAATAATGTATGTTCATTGCAGACGTAAGAACTAAAAAGAGAGCACAAGGAAATTAAACCCATATTTTAACACTATTTCCTCCTGTTTTAATACTATTACCTTGACACTTGGTATAAACTCTTATAGAGTTTTGACTTCTTTTTTCCCTCCCTGGCTGCAGCTATTCTGAATGTGCTAACGGCTGCTTGCAAAGCAAGTCTTAGGGTAATTGATCACAGATGTGAGTAGTTACTAGTTCCCAAACATGCCACTTTTAAATAATTTTCCCAAGCATTGGTAGCTATCTATCTATATAAAAGCCTAAGGGACTGATCGACCCGTAGCTATGACGCATACTGACCATCAAGGGGCAGACACTCAATGCACAGGCATGGAAACATGGAACAGAGGGAAAGGTGGGAGGGGAAGATTAATCAAAGATTTTATATGCATACTAGAGGCCCGGTGCATGGATTTGTGCACTGGTGGGGTTCCTCAGCCTGGCCTGCAGGGACTGGTCCTAAACTGGCAATCTGACATCCCCCATGGGGTCCCGGATTGTGAGAGGACCCCACCGGTACACGAATCCACGCAATGGGCTTCTAGTATAATCATAAATAAACAAGGATGTCCTATAAGTAATTTTCAATTGATAAGAGTAGTAAAGAATGATTACTGGCCATCACAGTGTGCCAGGGTGGGCTTAGCAATGCTGTCAGCACACAAATGCTCTTTCTACAGAATCTCTGAACCAGTCTCCATAGCTTAGCGCTACAACTGTCAACACTATTGATATGCAGTTACCACACTTGGTGAATTGACATTATCATAAAGATGTTTCAACTTAACTGTTTAAATGTCAAATAAAATTTATTCTGGTTTAGGTACACCCACACATTCCAATAATCTGAACACATTCTTGTATTATGGTAGAAGTAATCTATTGCTAAGCAGAAAAAAACAGCTAATTAAACAATTCCATTTTCTGTATGCATCATAAAACAACCAAATAGGAAACACCATTGGTAAAGGAAACATTAAAGTTAAACTTTCAGATAGCAGTGGATCTAACCTGGCACACTCCTTGGTTTATAACTGACCACGTTAGGAAGGGCCAAGCATAATGAATAGTGCATTCAGGCTGCTGCTGGATGTGTAGCACAGCCCCCAGGGCGTCCTCTCTCACTCCTCTCACTCATCCACACGAAGCTGCAACCCCAAAGCTGTGCAGATGAGCTGTAACGGGGCAGGTGACACCGGGAGTTTCCCACATGCCACTCAATTAGCAGAATCACCCCTGAAATAGTAACACCACGAGCACAGGAGAGATACAGTCCTTAGAGAAATGAAATGTTAATAATTTCTTTGTCAAAAAAAGAAGTTGTGAACTGAAAGATCTTTGTCATTTGAACCTTCATTCATTATCCATAAAAGAAAGCTCTGTCACCTTAAATAAAAGTTCTATGGAAATTTCATGGCTATTAAAATCAAATGGGCCCTGGCTGGTTTTGCTAGGTGAATAGAGCATTGGTCTGTAGACTGAAAGGTCTTGGGTTTGATTCTTGTCAAGGGCATGCACCTTTGTTGCAGGCTTGGTCCCGGCTCCGGTTAGGGCATGTGCGGGAGGCAACCAATCCATGTGTCTCTCTCTCTCCCACATCAGTGTTCCTCTCTCTCTTCCCTTCTACTCTCTCTAAAAAATAAAACATATCCTTGGGTGAGGATTAACAAACAAACAAAAACTGAATGGGAAAGTATGAATCTAAATGTATTCAAATAAAATACATTTCTCCTAAATTTTTTAAAATGCCAGAATAATGTAAAAAGAGGCTTCAATTCCAAATAATATAGACATAAAATCTGGTAGATGTTATATTCATGCCATAATATTAATTTCCACAAATAAAATATTATATCCTGGTTCATGTAGAATAATTCATCCTCTTAGTAGCTTTATACATGAAATCCCTGGGAAATATGTTAAGGTACTGAAGGCCATGCTCACTGAGTGGACAATGTGCCCAACAGCCTCCTGTGAGTGTGGCTGCCCTGTGTCTGTTTCTCCCATTGCACCACTGGGATAGCCTTTAGGAAGGTCCCCAAGCTGGCCAGCATTTAGAAGGAGTGAAGAGTGGCAGAGCAGGCCTGACTCCCCCAACAAGGCTCTATTACAGAATGAAAATGGCATTGGGTCTTCATTTCAGTCTTTGGCATAAGAATGCATAAAGCTAAACTTATGCCTGTCAACATGCGATCAAATAAACAACATTTAAACTACAATAATTTTATTGCTTTTATAAATGACATTAAATTATTTGGAAATTTTAAAATGTAAATTTTTTAAGTTGTAGAGTTGTAGTTTGCTATGCCTATAAATTTATAAAAATTTCAATAGCTCTAAAATATTAATCAAATATTCTTTAAAGCTTCCACAGTTTTAATCAATTTGAGCCTCTATTCTCTGGTATTTCTAAGAGCTTACTACTTGCTAATTAAATGAGATGCCTCACATTAAAATAATAATTCAAGGACATACTCTCCCTATTCCATAGGCTGTTCTGAGGTTCATATAAAACCAGAGAAAGTCCCGGAACCAACAGCAGTGCAGAGTGCTGGATGGCTTCATGGAAGGTGCCCCTGAAGCCACAATTTGCAAATCTAAGCCTCTTGTGGAACAATCGCTTAACTTCTAAAAAATACATATGCATTTTGCTGTTTTCATTTTATACAGAATAATAAAAAGTGAGCTGAGTGCACATGTCTTTTTCCTATTATTGTATGAAGGTTTGTTTATTAAGAAATTAGCTGCTTTGATCTTAGGAGCGGAATTCCTTTTTGCATAATGTCTGACATATTTCTGATGAGATCAAATAAATGCAACTTAACTACTAAACTTGAATTAAATATGAGTTTAAAAAGACTCTCCACCGTTTGGGCAATAGATGGAAACATTGTCTCTCACCTAGAAGGCTTTCTTATCGATCTTTAGTCAAGGTGTTAAACCTGTCTGGAAAAAATAATAATTTTAACAGAAGTCCCCTCTCCCCCGCCCCCCCCCCCCATCCCATAAAGCTGGCTTAGAATTCCTTTAGGCCAGAGTGGTAGCAACCGTTCATGCCAGTGGCATGTAATACAGAGATTCCAGTTGAGCTGTAGCTCAGGATAGACTGATTGTCATTAAGATAAGCATTCCTAGACTAAGTGCTCACCTAATAGTAAGCAAACCACATGAGGAAGTTCCCAGGCCTAACCTGCCAGAGCCGGCCCAGCCCTCCTGCTGTGCACTGAGTTAGCGCCCATCCTCCAGTGAGCAGGTCAGAGCCAGGACCCAGATGAATTGTTCATCTATACTTGCATAGTTCCCCAGGCTTTAGGATTATCAGTGTGTGACCTTTGACTTTCTTAATGTAACCTTCTGTATGAGTGTCATGACCCAGCTCCATGAGAGCAGGACTGTGTCTGCTTTCACATAACAGGTGCCGGAGGAACAGGGTTGGGCCCAAAGTGAGGCCCAGGAGCCACTTGCCTCCCTACACCAAAGCTCAGCAATCAAGCTGATGGGATTTGGATGCAGTTCATTAAGAAATTAAGGTCAATGCAAAGAATCCATGATGAATGAAGTATGAACCTCTTAAAAAAGGTCAGGATCACTAGTACTGAATTCTTTCTGCTTCAGGCTCTCACATGGCTCAGTATGGCCTGCCAATGCACCCACTTGCTAGCACTTCCTCAGTTAGCTTCCCGAGTTTCCTGGAAGCCATGCAATGGGCAGCAGTGACACAAACTAATCAACCTCAAAACAATCCCACTGACAAATGGGCAGGCGGCTTCCTGCTCACACAAGGCCATGGAAGTGAGGCAAGGTGCTGTCCACTCACTAGGGGTGAGAAATAACACCCAGACGTGGTGACAATCTTATTAACATCTATTCTTAGCTCTTTTCTCAAAGTGAGGATATTAGTAAAGTTCATGATCAAGTGTCCTTACCAAATGAGTAGATCTGATTAATTTGCTCAAACCAGAAGGCATTTCTTAGAAGAAAACTGGGCATTGGAGGGTGGTGGTGAATTCATTCTTGTGATATTGAAGGGGCTCTTGTTAAACGTTAGAGTTAAAACAGCTTTAAAAAATATCGAATCCAGCTGGCGTGGCTCAGTGGTTGAGTGTCGGCCTATGAACCAGGAGGTTGTGGTTCGATTCCTGGTCAGGATTCAGATCTGGTTTGCAGGCTCGATCCCCAGGGAGGGGTGTGCAGGACGCAGCTGATCAATGATTCTCTCTCATCACTGATGTTTCTATTCTCTCTCCCCCTCTCCCTTCCTCTCTAAAATATATTGAGCTAGCTCTTAGGATAATTGGTTTTCTGATGCTCCAATATAAGCACCACACCTCCAAGGGAATCTTCTTATAATGCTAGACTTATGTAGGTCTTGCCCATCCACACACACTGCCTCTCCACCAACTCCCTAAGGCCCCTGGTTCACAGGAAGTCTGTCCTCTCCCAATCCTATTCCAAGCTAGTCTCACATAGACTCAAGGCAAATCTCACAATCTCACACGGATTTTTATTTTTTATTTTTGCCTTAGCCACAATGACAAACAGCTTTCTTTTAAAATAGTCTCCCAACCATCACACCTCTTGCTAGTCCCACTCATCCCCAAATCCAAGTTCGTGCCTCAGAATGCTGACTTCATACAAAAGAGGAAGGAAAATGACTCATGGGAGGAATGCAGTGGCAGGATTAGCAGAATCAGGTGAATAGGGGTCAGAAGGTAGAGACTTCTAATTAGAAAGAGAAAGTCTTGTAAAATATGCTAGAATTCTAAACATTCACGTGCCCCTCCCTTCCAAAGAAGGCAACCTTTCCTGGAAAGTAGTTTCAGGAATTAGGTGAAATAGGTTGGTCATTGCCAAGCTACAAAGTGGTGAGATGGTCTATTTTTCACAATTCCTCCCTCATGTGTGTACCTTTTCAGGCCCAGGATTCCCCATCAGTAAAGCAACAAGTCAGTGCCGCTGGGCGTTCTGACCTTAAATGTTTACATCAGTGTAGCCAGAGGGGAGGGGGCTGGGGAGCTGGTGAAAAAGGTGAAGGATTAAAAAGTACAAATTGGTAGTGACAGCATAGTCACAGGGATGTAAAGTACAGCACAGGGAATATAGCCAACAATCTCTCTATATAAAGAGGTAATTTGCTAATTGGTTCTAATGGTGCCTGAGTAATGACCAATTTGCATATTGACAGACCAGCAGGAAGATGCCAGCAGCAGGGGACTGGTGGCTGGAGCCAAGTTCTGGGGGGGTCTGAGGAGAGTGCTGACAGGAGCCTGGACTGCAAAGAAGGAAGAGGAAGCGGCCACAGGAGCTCTTCCAATCTCCCTGCACGGACACCCTATCCCAGGCCCCTGCGTCTCCAGAGGGATGGATGGTCACCATACCCTAGCCCCCCCCTCTCCTCCCCCTTCAGGGAGGCTGACAAGGGGGAGAAGACCCAGCCTTGCAGGTAGCTGCAGCCTGCACCTCTGACTCCCAATCTCTTCACCCACCACTTCTGCCCACAACGATTGCACACCAGCGACCACTCTTCAGCACCCTGAGGCACCTGGGGCCCAAGGCCCGCCACTGCGGGGCCCCCTTCGAGTGGGGTCAGGCACATCTCTCCTCCCTACAACTCCAGACCCCGGTGGAAGCAGGACTGAGTGCCTCCCTCCCCCCGCCCCACAGCAGCAGTGCTGGCTCTGCAGTGGAAGCAGGCTGAACCTCACGGGGGGCATGGCTAAACCAGCCCTCTTAGCCCACCTGGCTCCACCCTGGCCTGGCCCCCACCTCGCTCCAGGAGATTGGAGCCCCACCCTGAGCAAGTACAGCTAAGAAACAGCCATGTACAATTTAAAGAATGGCACCAGGTGGGAAGGTTTGACAGTTACTCCCCCTTTGGCCTTGCCACCCACTTAGTACCCGCTTAACGCCCTGCTCCCTGCCAGCAGCTCCAGGCATGACCACTGCTACAGGGCTGTTGGCCAGAGCCCACTCCTCTGAGGCCTTGAGGAACCCTCTGCAAAGCTTCCATAGCTACAGTCCCAGGAAACAATCATGCCCTCCTCCTCCAATCAGCACTTGCTTCCTGCAAGGGTACCCGTGAGCTAAAAAAATAACAATCCTTTCCCGTTTAGACATAACTTGCTTGATGAAACATTTCCAGGTTTATTAGCTCAGAACCTCCTCATGACAACCCAGTGAGGTGGGCAGAGAAGAGATTACAATTCCCGTGGCATATGTGTATGTGTTGAGAAATGAAGCTCAGAGAGGAACAGTGTCAAGCCCAGTGGTTCCCAAGGTGCAGCACACGCTCCACGAGAGGGGTGGGGTGGGGGGTTGATTTGATTTTAAGTGGGGACAATTCCAGAATGAATTAAGAGTTAATGTTTGCATTTCTTATGGTTCTAGGGGCCTAATGTACAGTGTATCCTACATAATAAATGGCTAATATGCAAATGACCAGGGTAGAATGACCAGTCACTATGATGTGCGCTGACCACCAGGGAGCAGACACTCAACACAGTAGCTGCCCCCTGTTGGTCAATGAACTCCCACAGGGAGAGCACCACTCAGACAGAAGCCAGGCTAAAGGCTGGCGAGCACAGCGGCAGTGGTGGGAGCCTCTCGCCTCTGGGCAATGCTAAGGATGTCTGACTGACGGCTTAGGTGCACTAAGCCATCAGTCAGACATCCCCCCCAGGGCTCCTGGACTGTAAGAGGGTGCAGGCCAGGCTGAGGGACCACCTGCCCCCAAGCGCATGAGTTTCGTGCACCAGGCCTCTATGCATGGTGTCAGGTTGGGTACTTGACTTATCAGGGGCCACCTTGTAAAGTATATGATTGTCTAACCACTATGCTGTACACCTGAAACTAATACCCATAATATTTAAAGTAAACTGTAATTGGAAAACATTTTACATATGGAAAAATAATCTAGATCAGAGCACAGCTAGCACTTACTGATGGGGCCTGGTGAAGGCTGAGGCGCATAAGGCCCCAGTCTCTGCCATCTCAAGAGCTTGCTTCATTTCCAGCTTCTTGTACAAGGAGACGATGCTGGATCTCGGCAGGTTCCTTCTGATTAGAATTTTCCGTAAATATTTATGATCAAACTTCTTAAACCTAAAATGAAAACGAACATTTTGGAAATGTTTACTTTCTGTGCATGTTACATAACTATGTATTTTTCTTAAACAAATTACTACTTAATTTTAGTCTGAGAAACTCCAGGACAGTGCCTGGAATTCAGAGCCACTGAACATATTTGAAAAAAATTATAATCATAGAATTAATGCATTTTTTTAAAATAAAGGAAGAATCATTGAAACAAAAGGAAGAGACAAGTAATCAGGACAAAAAGTACATAAGTGGGGAGCAGGAGGCCAGCCTTGGTCAGTTCCAACTGTAAGAGAAGAAATGAGGGGTTGGGGCTTTTGAGCAAGTGTTTCACTCTAATAGCTCGTAGCAGTGGCAACTGTCCTTACAGCAATACCGGCCTCTCCACCCCAAACCTAGTCAGTTTCAATGGCCTTGTGGTTGCAGTCCTTCTGCCCATTGTGCTGAAGGTTACTTTCAATCCTGCCAACTGAGGGTAAGGGATGGGAGAGCCCACACACACCTCGCATGATGAAGAACCTGCTGTAGTCACTCTTGGCAGCTGATGGTCATAGTGAACCTCTGGCAGGCTCATCAGACTGACCCGCGTGTGTGTGCTGATGTTCAGAGCCAGCCACTGTTTGGAGTAGGAATGCTGGATGCTTCAAATCACTTTATACTCAATAAGTAACTGGTCTGCCTGCTCTACCTGCTGCTATTCCCCTTGCCACTTGCCACATGGCTCCGACGCGCACTGGGCCTTCCCTCTGTGCCCTCCGCCTCCTCATGGACACCAGCTTCTCTTCCAGGAAGTCTCCTCTGCCCTTTGGCTTTCTCACCTGCTGCATGGAACCGGGGGCTCTAAGTTCTCTCCTCAGCCAGCTTCCCCGCTTCATCCTCTGTGGTGACCTCACCCATGGCCATGGCTTTGGTGACCAAACACTCTGGCAACTCACAACCTTTACCTTTAGCCCCAATTTCCTTCTTAAACCTGAGACTAAATTTCAAAATGGGTGCTGAAATGCATTTGAGACATGTTATACAGAATCTATTATTTAATTCTAAACATTGCTCCATGACATTGTTATTGCCCTATACTCCTGACCTGGACATCTGAGAGTCAGTCTATTTCCCCTGTTTCTTGTATGGCCTCGCTCCCACACCCTTAGTCTTTCTGGTCCTTGCCTTTAGATTCCTTCTAGCTTTATGCTCAGCTTCAGCATAACCTTTGAAAGTTCCCAGGCCATCAGCATCCTTTCTACAGAGTGAAACCTTATTTCCTTACTTGTCTCGAACTTGGTAGTGGCTCCATTGCCCACACACATCTTCAATTCCCGCCTTCAAATGATCCATCAGCTGCCAAACCAAATGCAAGAAAATGATTGCTGGTGAAAGGTTAATGCTAAAAGACACACAGGGAATGCCGGTGCACCCTGGGCAAAAGGAGGCCTTAATTTTCCAGAGCTTAGCCTCTTCTCTCACTCTGTTCATGCCACTGAAATGTGTCATTCTTTTCATAGTGATTTAACTTCATTTCATGATTGAAAGACTCTGCTGAAAAAAGTTCATTAATAATGCACATAACTTGCAATGAAAAGCGGTTACCTGCCATTCCCTTTAAATCATATTTTTCTACGGTGATCTAGGAAATATCTCATTATTGAAATCACATGGATATAGCCGAAACTGGTTTGGCTTAGTGGATGGAGCGTTGGACTGCAGACTGAAAGGTCCCAGGTTCGATTCCAGTCAAGGGCATGTACCTTGGCTGTGGGCACATCCCCAGTAGGGGGCATGCAAGAGGCAGCTGATCGGTGTTTCTCTCATCGATGTTTCTGACTTTCTATCCCTCTCCCTTCCTCTCTGTAAAAAATCAATAAAATATATTTTTAAAAAAAGAAATCACATGGATATAAAGTCTAATAAATAATTGTTACTTTTAATTTCATTTCAAAAGAAAAGATAATGATATCCAATTTATGCAGTTTCTAAAATATAATACTACAAATATTTATTACAAGAACATATAACAATAAAATTTACCTATGCCTCTATTCTTTTATCTGACATTTTATCTCAGTATTTACATTTCATCATCCAAGTCAATTATACTATACTAGGGGCCCAGTGCACGAAATTCGTGCACTGGGGTGGGTGGTCCCTCAACCCAACCTGCCCCCTCTCACATACTGGGAGCCCTCAGGAGATGTCCAACTGATGGCTCACCCCTAGCCTGCCCAAGGGCACCCAGTATATCACCCTGCTCAGCTCAGCCCAGGCTGCCTGCAACCACCCGGCCCTGGGGGCTGGGTGCTCGCTGCCACTTCCGCTCACAGCGCCCGGGGGCCAGGCACTCCCTGGCACCACCACCACCATTTCATCTCCACCCCTGGGGCCCAGCACTCACGCCACTTGGCCCCGCCCCCACTTCTGATTGGCTGGTAGCATAGCCAATCAGGAGCAAAGGTACAGTCAAATTTGCACGTTTCTCTTTTATTATATAGTATTACATTTGATTTATAAAAATTGTTCTGTGGAAGGCACCCCTAGGCAAGACACCTTGAGCATTCTTTAAATCTTGTCAGGCTGAATCCAAGGCGCCTGGCAAAACCAAGTCTTGGAAAACCAACAAGGCTGAATATATTTATCAGCTTGGCCTTAACTTTGCCTCAGGTATCGGGGAAAGGGCCTTGAAATATAAATACAGTCTTGCCCCAGGAATGGGGGAATGAATAGGGCCTGAGCCCACTGAAACTCCTTTATTCTAATGTTGGAGAGACCCTTTTGTGTTGTGGAATATAAATAAACTACTGCTGTTTGGGTTGGAGTCACTGTCTCTCCATCAGAGAGAACAGACATCCCACCCGGCCCCAACTTTTTATTTCTATATTTCTGCATCTTCTTTTCTATTTCCATTATTTCTTAATCCCCAGCTCCTCTACTCAGAAACTGAACCCAGTCTCTCTCTCCACGCTGGATGTGGAAAAGAGAGAAAAACACCTAGAGTGTTCCTAGGAATTTAGAGAGAAAGGATAATCTCTTAAAAATTTACAAATTAATCTTGATAAAATATAAATTTGTGATAATTAAGGTTCATAGTAGTTTCTAAATTTTTTTGCAAAATAGATTAAAATACTAAATTAATTCTGAAATATTTAAGTGATGGATATTCTATTAATAATTATAACTTTTTTTTAGAAAAATAAATAAGAAGGAAACATCCAATTTCTATTGTCTTACCTATATAATCTCTAATTTCTCAAAATAATGATCAGAGCGAATAAAGACAGAAACAATTTTTTAAAATTAGGTTAAAGCATTAATTATTTTAAAATATTCCCTCTCCTCATCTATTGAATATTTTTAATGACTTTGAAAATTTTTATTTTGGGTTTTTTGAAATTTAATTGCTTTATTTTCTCAGGTGATTTTGGCCATGAAATTTAGGGCTGATTTTGAATGATTTCAGTTGTTTCTCCAGCTTTAGCATTATGAATTCACGAGGATGAAAGAAACCTAAAAATTACCTGAGTCAATCATCCCCTCAGAGCTCCGACCTCCTGTAGAATATCTGTTCCACATGTTCCTGATCATTGCTTGTATACACCCATTTAAGCTTTGGGTGTACCATGTAAGAAACAAGTCAGAGCCGAAACCGGTTTGGCTCACTGGATAGAGCATCGGACTGCGGACTTAAGGGTCCTGGGTTTGATTCCGGTCAAGGGCATGTACCTTGGCTGCGAGCACATCTCCAGTAGGGGGCGTGCAAGAGGCAACTGATTGATGTTTCTCTCTCATTGATGTTTCTGACTTTCTATCCCTCTCCCTTCCTGTCTGTAAAAAAAATCAATAAAATATATTTTTAAAAAAAGAAACAAGTCAGAGTGCTCTTTATTAATGGAGCCAAAGTCTCTTTCCCTATATCTTCCATATACCCATTCTCATTTTTATTCCCGGGAGCCACATAGAATGACACCCCTTCACAATTGTATAGAACTTCAATAAAATAAACAGGTAGAAGCCATGCTCAACTTCACTCTCCTCTTTGTCAGATGTGGATATTTTCACTGAACTCCGCATGAAGCCATTTGCGGGGATAGTAGAATCTTTCATCCTGTTCTAATAAAATGTCAGGAAGAGCAGTGGACCAGGTGTCACTGGAATAAGGACTTTAGAACCAAGTAGGACAACTCTCCACATTAGCCACAGAATTTTCTAAAGTGTCAAGTTATCTAAATCCCCAGTCATTACTAACACCATCTACATGATATTGTAGTGAAGGCATTTTGCAGATATGATTAAAGTCCAGAGCCAGCTACTTTAAGTAAAGGAGAGCACTCTAGAAAATGTGGACAGCCCTGATTTGATCAGTTGCAAGGCCTGAAGAGTAGAGCTGAGGTGCCACAGAAGCTGTAGCTCATGCCCAGTGTAATCATGGAAGTCTTTACTATGGAAGAGGGAGGCAGAAGACTCAGTATTGGAGTGACACAGCAGTTTCCTAGCTTTAGAACTTAATGACCCATTTATAGATTTTGGACATGCCTAGCCAGTCCCCACAGTAGACAATTCCTTGTAACAAAGTCTTAATATATATCTCCTACTGCTTCTGCTTTTCTCCTCAGAAACACTGCCAGCTTGGACCAAAAGGGAGAGAAGAATGACAAAATAAAGGAGGCTTTGAGATCCCCGAAACTCTACAGGCAAGAAACAGGCTGATCAAATTAATGAGCTCCAAACAAGCCACCTTGGATGAAAAAAGGAGTATGACTCAGAGGGTGGAGTTTAAAACCAAGAAGGTAGAACAAAGAATCACAGAAGATTGTTCTTAGGCTTTGAAACCAAATAGTTTTCCCAGGTGAACTGAGAGCTATGTTTAAGATAGGTGACTCCTTTTTTTCCTTCCATTTCTCCTCCCTTTTGAAAATGAATATCTATATTTGTTATCCTGCGACTTTCCCACCAGTGTGTTTTGGAAGCAGATAACTTACTTGAGTGTCACAAGTTCGAAATGGAAAGGAGTTTGGCCTCAGGATGGATTATACCCAGAGCTCCACCCATGCCTGACTCAGATGACTATGATGATCATCTTTGGGACTTTTAAACTGATAAGATTTAGATAAGATTTTTGGTCTTTGAGTTAAAATAACGTATTGAAACTTTTAGGATGTTGGGATAGAGCTAATGTATTTTTCATGTGGAATAGACATGAACCTTTGGAGGGCAGAGGACAGACTGTGGTAGGCAGAATAATGGTCTCTAAAGATGTCATGTCTCAATCCCCAGAGCCTATGAACACATTACTGCATATGCAAAGATGAATTAAGAGCAGATGGACTTAGGGTTGCCAGTAAGCTGACTTTAAGATAGAATATCCTAAATTATTCACATGGCCCAATTTAATCATAAAAGGCTTTAATGTGGAAGGGGAAGGCAGAAGAGTCAGTATTGGAGTGACACAGCATGAGAGAGACCTGCCCGGACACCACTAGCTACGAAGAGGAGGGTCCAGGAAGCCAGTGAGTGCCAGCAGCTTATAGAAGCTGGACGAGGCAAGGAAATAGGTTCTCCCCGAAAACCTCCAGAAAGGAATGCAGCCCTACAACATCTTGATTTTAGCCTATCAAGAGCCATTTTGAATTTCTGACTTCCAGAAATAAAATATAATAACTGTGTTTTCTTAAAACCACCGAGTTTGTAGTGACTTCTCATAGCAGCGATAGGGAGTTATTACGCCACTATTGGTGGAGCTGAGAGGAAAGAGGCTACGTCTAGGGAATGCACATATATTTCATCAAAGCCCTAAGTTACTCCCAGAGGCGGCAAGTGGAATGCATTTCTGTAACTTACTAATTATGACAGAATTAACTTACACGGATGTGAAGCTCTTCATTGATGGATTCTTTTTTATTGGTTTTTTTAACATCCAGATATCTGACCAGAGGGCCAATTGTGATTCCCTAGAGCATAAGTACGAAAATAAAGGGTTTTGTTGTAGTGAAGAGAACGAGTCTATTAATGAAGTTACTAGGACTTCCAATATTTGTCTTTGTTTTTTACTAGCTTTTATTGGCTAAATGCTTCACTCTTTAGTTATTATTTAATTCTTTTAAATTATGTAATAAAAACAAGCATTGCATCACTATTTTTAAAGCAGTTTAGTTTTCTTCCTTAAAATAACCTCTTAGTAGTTTGCTGAAAAGTAGCTTGAGCTAAAATAAAAATTTGTGCTATTGAGGATTAATTGGAATATCCTTTTTAGCAACACACCATAGAGTAGGTATAATTCACCTGTTACCCAGAAATGTTTTGATGAATATTTTACTGGTTAAAAACCAACATATTTTAGAGATTGAAGGATACCACAAACATGATTTAGAAATATTTGGAAATTTAGTTTGGATATATTATCTAATTTCTAAAAATAATAAACAAGATATAGAGATAGAAAATCATGTCTGAGAATCAAATAAAGTGTACTTTTTTGATATTATAGTAATTTAGTGCATAATGAAAGAATCTACTTATTTCAAATAAAAATAAAATCTACCAACCTGAATAAATACAGTGAAATATATAACCACTAAAGTAGCAGTGACGAACATGTTCTTTCTAGGAAAAAGAGACAGGGGCAGCAAAAATGCCAGCGAGAAACTCCCAGCTCCTCGAACGCCACTGTAGAAGATGATGCACTGGTCCTTGGTGGAGAAGGGGAAAGTCCGGAAGCGGTTACTGATGTAGAAGAGAGCAAATACACCTGCAAAGGGGGGACATGAGTTAGAGCAGAGGGTCATGAGCCACTGGAGGTACAATGCTAGAGAACCATGTCTTGCGCGATGTCTTCAAAGCTGACACCCTCATTCCTATCCTGAACAGCAGTGCTCCAGAACAGTAGCTTCCTAGAGTATGTGCAGTTAATGTCATAACATTTTGATACTTTTTGATACGAGACACGACTTAGACTTTCTAATCTGCGCTCATAGTTTTGATCGGCCTTTCAAAACAGGATAAAGCCAGAGTATTGTCTGGGGAATAAAACATTTCTATCATTTCGTGTTCTCACTGAGTAACCAAAGCTGTGTGATTTTCAGTGTAAAAGGAGTCTCCTTCTCCGTGACTATGGTCTCTACAGAGTGAGCACGTCTTTTGTGGTTGGTTTGGTTCTTCTTGAGATTTTATGCAAACAAAAAAGGATGTTGGCAAGAATTCAAAAGGAGGGTTCTTGCTGTAAGTGGAGGGTGAAGGGCGGGAAAGCTTATTTAAAACAGAGGTACTCTCTTACTACATTGATGTTCCATCTCCAGCAGGTGACCCACGTGACCTACTGCCATCAGTGCAGTGGTTCCTTGTGTGAAAGGTCCCTGCACTAACACTCCAGCTCTCAGCATCATCATGTGGCTTCTAATCACCAGACTTCATGGCACCCAACCCTTGATTACAGGCACACTGGTAGCTCGATACACTCACATTCCCTTTTTTCACTTCCTGTTGTTTGTCCTGGCTCCTCCACATACTTATGAATCATGAGACCTCTGGCAAGGCTCTTGTGTCATGTCCTCGATGTCGCATCTACTTAAGGGAGGTACTGATCGTATTTCCAGCAGAAGGGGGATGTGAGTTGAAGTTAATTTCATAACTATAAGTAATTATAGAGCAGGGCCTATGTGTTATGTACCTTCATGAGTGTGAACTATTACGAGCTGCACTGAGCCAGGCTGGGGGTGGGAGAACGGGATCTGACTGTGATGTGGCCAAGTCAGAGGACAGGAGTCGGCTGGGTGGTTGCCAAGGTCAGTGGTGTCAACACCCTAGATGGTTCCTATTGCTGGCTGGGCCAGAGCTCAATCATGTCACTTCTCTCTTGTTAGCTTTCCTAACGCTGCAATCCTACAGCATTAACACTGACAGGGGACTTGGAAACTTGTCCACAAACCCACAGTTTGTGGTTGAGGAGGAATATTTGGAGTAGTTAAATATCTGTCCAAAGTATAATAGCAGTTTAGTAATTGTGCCAGGATTTGATGTGGGATTATACATTTCTATCAAAGTTTCCTTAAAAGTGTTCTTCCTGAGACACACATATTCAGAGTAAGTTTTATGGATATTTTAATATTTCTTCATTCTTAGTCTTTTCAAAATCATAAAACTTATCCTAAATTAATTTAATGCTTAATAAGTCCTCAGCCATTTCTCCTAATTTCTCTTTGAGTAATCGGCTTGACAATATTGATCAAAATCATTTTAAAGTGCTTTAAATATTAGTCAAATCATTTTAAAATATAATTGCTTCTAGTCAAAAGTCAGCACTTACATTGTACTCCAGCACTAAAAGTTTTTCTAGCTCCAGAAACATAAAACAAAATAAATCAGCAGCCATTCGTCAAAACATCTCACTTTTAAAATTAGGCATATTTTATAGGTGGTGCCTGTTATATCATATATAGAGTTATCTTTATTACTTAATACCAAGTACTTCTTATAAGTAAAGATTCTTTCCTGGTCCTTGATTTCTGTACATCAGACTCACCCCTCAACTGAAAACATTTCCTATTTACTTAGGAAAACATTTTTTAACAGTACTTACCTTACATAGGTCACAATTTGTGACATCTCACTTTTCCTGTGTCTATATCTGACTCAGGTGCAAGAGGGCAAAGCAACAGTGGTAGTTGCTCTGCTATATTTAATGTGAGATGTGGAAGTTCTCTCTCCATTTAACAAATAATGCTCCTTGCTCTGGGCAGAGCCTTATCAGCCCCTAAGGACTTTGAACTGAGTGAAGGAGTAAACAGCATTCTGGGCCACAAGGTGCCCATACTCCCCGAACCAGTAGAACCAGTTGATATCACCTCACGCTGTGCTAGGGCACTCAGGAAGGGATAAGAGGACATTGAAAAGCAGCAGCAGGCGGGGTTCCTGGGCCTGAGGCTCCTTACTGATGGCTCTCCAGATCAGGCAGAAGGCCAGTGTGAAGCCGACGAAGGCCCAGTTCCACTCGTGGTTCTTCCCCACGGTGGACACGCCCATGAAGATGAAGATCAGGGTCTCGCTGACACTGCTCAGCATCTTCATGAAGTACTTGATGGTCGTGTAGGATTTCTGGGACACGTTTTCCTCCACGTACTTTTTCATTGTCACTGCACAGGCTGTGATGCTGCAGGAGGAGCCAAGTCTCAGCGCGAAGCAGAGGGCTTCCCCTCCCCACACACACAACTCCTGTATTTATCCGGAGAAAACATCTCCACCCTCTCCGGCTGCAGCCTTTCCCCAGATTCTCTTTGTGCCTCTTCGCCCTCCCTAGGTGTCTGTGGAACTAGAACATGGTAGGAGGCACCAGGCCTTCCTGCAGCACAATGGCAGGCAGTTCATGCCACACTGGCAGCCCAGCTCTTTCTGTCTTGCCCTCCTTCTCAGGAGTTCTGCCAATCCCCTCACTCTCTACTTCATTCTGCTTTTTTAACCCAGATAAATCCATAGGGGTTCCATAGGAAGTCATTCAACACGGTCCTCTGAGCAGCATTTCTTCCAATAATTTAATGAGAAATTTTTCATTTAAAATATTTCTGGTCTAGATTCACTTAGGAAAGGTGTGGGTAAAGAGAACTTTGCCTTGTCTTAGTTCTGATCATTTTAAAGGTGGGAAATAGGAGTTCCTAGATTTTACACTATTATATTTAATTCAAGTACTTTTCTCTGTACAATAAAATTAACTATTGCTGCCCAAGTAGCTTCATCTATACTAATAAAGGGGTAATATGCTAATTAGACCAGTCACCGGCCATCTTCCAGATCTCCTACTTCTTTTCAGACAAAGCCATGGTGGTGGGGGCCAAGGCAGAGGCCGTTAGGGGAGATCAGGCCTGCAGGGGAGGGCAGTTGGGGGCAATCAAGCAGGCAGGCAGGCAGAGGAAGTTAGGGGTGATCAGGCAGACAGGCAGGTGAGTGGTTATGAGCCAGCAGTCCCAGATTGCGGTTGGACATCCCCCAAGGGGTTCCCAATTGGAGAGATTGCAGGCTGGGCTGAGGAAACCCATCCCTCACCCCCCTGCACAAATTTCGTGCACTGGGCCACTACTATGAAAATAATATCAGAGAGAAAACAACATGACCAGGAGTAAGGGCTATGTTGAGAAGCCTCATTCCAAGACCAACACAAGAATAAATGTTTACACGATGCTTTTCATTAAAAAAAAGAGAGAGAGAAAGAGACCTGGATTTCCAGTCTTATCCCATCTGCCTGGATTTGCTCTGCTCTGAAGGTCCTGGAGCTGCAATGTGATTTGAAGGAAATGCAGAAGGCAGAGCCCGATAGCAGAAGACAGTCCCGCACGGCATGTTTCCC
The DNA here is from genome assembly GCA_027563665.1 of Antrozous pallidus. Classification (NCBI taxonomy): domain Eukaryota; kingdom Metazoa; phylum Chordata; class Mammalia; order Chiroptera; family Vespertilionidae; genus Antrozous; species Antrozous pallidus. Next base: position 1,345,239 of record CM050523.1, read on the forward strand.
CTTAACTCAAAGAGGGAATTTTTCAAAGAAGAAAATGTACGGTCTCCCAGATTTTGTCGGCAGCAGTTTTTTTGATTATTTTTAAGTGACCTTGTACTTGCTGTGCTCTCCCCAGGCGATCACGAGAAGAGAGCACACACAAATGCTGGAAAAAGTATTTGGCAAAGGACCTGCATCAGATTTCACAGGTGTCTGATAAACCCAAATCCTGCCACACCTCTGAGAATTAGCATCAGCAGCCCATCGTCACCAGAGGCTGGTCCACAGGACGTGGGCCTAAATGCTCTTTCATTCATGCGAGAGTGGGTCCTTAGTTTGTACTCACGCCAGGATGCCAGAGAGATAGAGGGTCTCAGCAGATAAGTAAGACAAATAGCTGAACATGAAGACGATGAGCGGCTCAATTGCAGAGATGTTCTGAGTGAAACGTGTGATAAACGCAGAAACAAATCCAAAAATAATGCCGAAAAGGACTCCCCCAACCCCCACAATAATGAATCGGGCACATCCAGCCAAAATGTCGACAGGCTCTATGCTTTCGAAATTGTGCATCTTTGTGAAGGCGATTAGTATATTGTATAAGACCTGGGCAAACAGAAAATCAAGAAAAGAAGCATGAATTAGAGATGAGCGTTATTTCACACACAGATTCTTAACTTTGTGTCTAGTTAAATAACTCACAAGAACAAATGACATGACAATTAAGATGAACACAGCTGGTAATTTTAAATCCATTCCAACTAATTTAAATTTATCCACTTTTTCTAAATAACTATCATATTCACAGCTTTCAATTACTGAGCACCTACTATGTGCCAGTTTCTTGCTCAGATTCCTGTCATTACCAGTATGGATGCAAGGAGCCACATACTTACCTGACAAACTCAGGGAAGGCCTGCAAGGCAGTCTTGCAAACTCAGAGATCTAAAGTAACCACAAAGGATGGTCTGAAATGAAACTTTAACTAAATGCCGTTATATCTTAGGCCAGTATCTTCCCTGACAAAATCAACCTTTATCTGAACTGAGCCTGTCTTTTTGCATCTATGATAACATACCCGTGAAATGTCTGGGTACTTGTAACTCCCTTTTTCTGGAGCCCCTGGGGCACAACCTGATGTGCTGGGTGCCAGGACAGATGCCACAAATTCATTATCATGTTAATTGTTCCTGAACCCACCTAAGTATGTGTCCATCATTTTAGTTTTATCCAATCCCAGGGGTTTCCTACACTTTGCTTTATCCCACTTCCTTAATCTATCACCAATGGATTTCATGTAACCCACCTATGTCCCTCCTCTGATGGCAATGTATAAATGCAAATGTAACCCACCATTCTCCAGAGGATTATCTCAATTCGTTGAAGTTCTGTTTCCCGGCATATGTAGACAGTTTGGTTCAAATAAACTCACAAAAATTCTTTACAGGTTTCAATTTTTTTTACATTAATACTAGTTTATTTCCTCTTAGCTCCAAACACACCCTTCAGTACGGGCTCTATAGCCAACAATGAGACTCCTATAAGAATGTCTTCTTTAACATGAGCACCATGTGGAGCTCTCTCAGGAGAGGGACATGGAGGAGGAAGGGGCTTCCCGCAACTTCTTCACAGCCTGGGTGGAGTCAGCGTGCAGGAAGGAGGACTTCGTGTGGATCCTGCTAGAGCTACGGGCCCTGAAAGTAGTCCTTCTGCAACTTTACATAGTTTGCCTGACGATCTCTGGGGAAAGCCCAGCAGGCCTGTGCAGCGGGCAGTGGCCAGGGGTGCCCTGGAACAGCCCTTCTCTGCCTGTCTGTCTTCCCTCCCAAGAGCAGGATCCCCTGCAGGTAGGTGTCCCACTGATTGCTCCTGTACGTCCCCAGGAGGGTGGTGTATCGTCTTTTCAGCAACTCCAAAGCTTCTCTGGGCCCAGTGTCCCATCCATGCCTTGTCTAGCGAGATGAAAAGCCCTTCTAACTCTGACCGTCTTCGCAGGCCATCTCTCAGCCTGAGGCTACCACAGGCAGTCCCTTATACCTTATAGGTTTTCATTTAATGTAGTAAATGTATTTTTTAAAATTTTCATTGAATTTATTGGGATGATGTGTGTGTGTATATATGTGTGCGTATATATATGTATATGTATATTAGAGGCCCCGTGCACGAAATTCGTGCACTGGGGGCAGGGGATGTCCCTTAGCTCAGCCTGCACCCTCTCCAATATTGGACCCCTTAAGGAATGTCCAACTGCCTGTTTAGGCCTGATCCTAGTAGGATTGGGCTTAAACGGGCAGTCGGACATCCTTCTCACAATCCAGGGCTGCTGGCTCCAAACTGCTACCCTGTCTGCCTCCCTGATTGCCCCTAACCGCTTCTGCCTGCCAGCCTGATCACCTGCTAACCACTACCCCACCAGCCTAAGTGATGTCTAACTGCTCCCCTGCCAGCCTGTTTGCCTCCAACTTCCCTCCTCTGCCAGCCTGGTCACCCACAACTGCCCTCTCCTGCAGGCTTGATCACCCCAACTGCCCTCCCTTGCAGGCCTGGACCCTCCCAACTGTCCTCCCCTGCTGGCCATCTTGTGGTGGCCATCTTGTGTCCACATGGGGACAGGATCTTTGACCACATGGGGACAGCCCTCTTGTATGTTGGAGTGATGGTCAATCTGTGTATTACTCTTTTATTAGATAGGATAGAGGCCTGGTGCATGGGTGGGGGCCAGCTAGTTTGTCCTGAAGAGTGTCCCAGATCAGGGTGGGGCTTCTTTTGGGGTGAGGGGCAGCCTGGGTGAGGGGTCTGTGGAGATTTGTAGGCTGGCCATGCTCCCCAGCTACCCAAGCCGAGGCCCTAGGATCTGGAATCAATTTATGTCTACAATTGAAACTTTGTAACCTGGAGCAGAGCCATGCCTTCTGCTCACTCTGGAGTGGCAGCCATTTCTGTTTGAAACTTTGTAACCTAGAGTGAAGGCCTAGGAAAGCAACAGCAGGTGGAAAGCTTGGCTTCCTTCATTGCCAGGGAAACCCAAATCTCTGTTCTCTCCAGCTCAGTGGCTACCACCATTTCTGTATCTTTTGTAATTAAAACTTTGTAGCATTGAGTGGAGGCCTAGGCTGGCAATGGCAGGCAGAAAGCTTGGCTTCCTCTGTTGCCAGGGAAATCCAAGCCTTCCTCCTGCTCTCAGTGGTGGCAGCCATCTTGGTTGGGGTTTATTGGTCTAATCTGCTCCTGATTGGCTGGTGGGCGTGGCTGTGGGCATGGCTTGTGGGTGTAGCGAAGGTATGGTCAAATTTGCCTATTACTCTTTTATTAGATAGGATATATATATGAAGCTGGAATGCTGGAATGGGTCACAACCGGACAGGAAGAGGTTGGGGACACAGGTGAGGCCCTTAGTGGACACAGACAGGAACAGGGGGGCTGGCCCACAGCCTCCTCGGCCAATAGCAGTTCCTGAGAGGCAAGGGTGGGCCCGCCTCCAGCCTCCAGGGTGGATTGCAGGCCCAGAGTAAAAGGTTGACGGCAAGTCTTTTCAGTATAATTAGAGCATTAGAGGTCCACAGAATGATCATTTCCTTTCCTATGAAAGACATAACTTTAATACACTATTTACAATTAAGTAAGTTCCATATATTTTGACATTTTACAGCCCTGGGAAGTTATATATAATAGATCAGCAAAGTAAGAAGATGAAAATAATTTTTAGACTTTTAAAGATGTAACTAATTTGTGTCTAGAAGACACATCAATTCAAAAAGTGATGGTTTTATTGTCCCTTAGGACATTAGCCAGATTGTATCTAATTTAGCAATTTTACTTCAGGCTTTCATTGTTGGCAATCTCCTTTGAACAGCATTATCATCCTGCCAGTCCCTGCACTCAGTTAAACAGAACTTTTGCATCTGCTAGTATGTATTTAAATAAGAATTATGTATTTAACATATGCAAATTTTTGTTTTGACACAATAAAATGAAAGATCATTTGATTCTTTCCTGGATCACAGAAAAGCACAAACCTGAATCATTGGTGTGGCTTAAGCTAATTTTCTAAATATTGTTAATAAAATTCATGTAGGGATCTTCACAGAGCCAAGAATTCTCTTTCAGGTCTACATATTCAGCATCTCCAAGGAGGAGGTCTATTATTCTGTGTTTTGTTTTTTAATACTCACCAGAGGGTATTTTTTTTCACTTCTTTTTAGAGGGAGTGGACTGGAGAGAGAGAGAGAGAGAGAGAGAGAGAGAGAGAGAGAGAGAGAGAGAGAGAAAGAAGAAGAAGAAGAAGAAGAAGAAGAAGAAGAAGAAGAAGAAGAAGAAGAAGCAGCGTTCCTGCCTCTGCACGTGAGCTACAGAGGAAACACCTTTCTGACAGCTCATTGGCTAAGCTCCCAGTACACCGCTCTCAGTGTTCTTGGTAACTTGGGTAGTAAGAATCCAAGAAGGTGATCTAGGGTTTTTCCACCTCACTCCTGGAGGAAAAAACAAAGGTTCACTGCTGAAGGGGCTAAGAAATGTCATATCCTGCCCTAGCTCATTTGGCTCAGTGGATAGAGCCTTGGCCTGCAGACCGCAGGGTCTGGGTTAGATTCTGACCAAGGGCATGTTCCTAGGTTTCAGGCTTCTCCCTGGCCAGGGCCCAGGTCAGGGCTCATGCAGGAGGCAACCAATCGCAGTGTCCCTCTCACACTGATGTTTCTCTCTGTTTTCTTCTTTCTCTTCTACACTCTTTAAAAATAAGTGGAAAAATATCTTCAGGTAAGGATAAAAATAAGAAAGGAAGAAAGAAAGGAAGAAAGAAAGGTCATGTCCTATAAAAGAGACATCTTAAAAATGCCTAAAGAAAGTTGTCATTTTTTCATGGTGAAGGAACTGAAGTCCATGTTTATGAAAACATCGTGGCAGCTGCAGGGGTCAGCAGTGACAGCAGCAGTGGAGTGATCAGCCAGATTGCCGCCTGCAGAGGGAGGCCTACTGACAGCTTAGGCCTGCAGGAAGTGGGCCTAAGCCATCAGTAGGACATCCCCTGAGGGCTCCTGGACTGTGAGAGGGGGCAGGATGAACTGAGGGATTGCCCCCGCCTTAGTGCACAACTTTCATGCACTGGGCCTCTAGCTGGTTAATAAAATTATATAAGGTTCAGGTGTACAGTTCTACAATATGTTGTATATTGTATTGTGTGTTCACCATCCAAAGTCAAGTCTCCTTCCATCATCATTTATCCCCCTTTATCCTCTCCTACCTCCCCTTACCTCTCCCTGTAGTAACCACCATGCTGTTGTCTGTGTTTCTGAGTTGTTTGTTTTCTTTGTTTGTTTGTTTGTTTTTGCTTAATCCCTTCACCTTTCTCACCAGCTCCTTACCCCTCCCTTTTAGCAGGTGTCAGCTGTGGTCTGTCTCTATGAGTCTGTGTTTATTTTGTTTGCTACTTTATTTTGTTCATTAGTGTTCACATATGCTGTTTAGCCTACTTGTGGTTTCTCTTCCCTGATTGGACCCCACTGGCTACACTTTCTCACTGACCCCACTCCCCAGAAAATCCCTATCCCATGTGATGCCTACTCCCAAAGCTTCTCCATTTCTCTACTTAGTTCCCATTTCTGTGAAGTTGGGGAAATCTGCTAGTTGTGGTCATGCCACTGGTGAGTGAGTCCAGAACTGGCACTGAACCTCTATTGAGAGGCTGCTCTGAGGCAGGGAGAAGTGAAGCAGGAGCTCTGAGAGGGAAGGCCAGGCCCAGAGCCTGGGCTCACAGCTCACCTTGTAGCCTTTGCTTCTTATTCCACAGCAAAGACAACAATCAGATGGGGCAGAGGTTAAACCTCAAAGAAATGGGGTCAATAATCTGTTTACATATCAACCATATTTTACAAACTGGTATAATACTGCTCTATTTTATTTAAGCAGAATGAAGCCCCGTTTTAAGAAAAAGAAATTATGACAAAGCCGAAAGACACTTAGTGGTTGTATCCCAACTCTGTGAGTTTGTTTAGTCTAATTCCACTTTTTGCCTGACCTCAGAGCAACCTACACACGGATCTGGGTGCCGTGCTCATATTCCAATGAGCTAAGCAAGTGGAGGAGCCAGACGCTTCCACTGACCTGACAAGGCAGGACTGGATGCACCCAGGTGGGGCCTGGGAATTTATTTGACTCTCAAACTCAGAGAAAACTCAGGGATTCAACTGAGACTCAAAGATTTGCATGTTGTTGCCACACAAAAACTCCTTTGCATAGCTCTCCAGGTTAGAAGGAGCGACCCACTCTGATCCAGAGCCTGGGAAGCCATTCAGGTCAGCCCTGCCCCTGGAAAATGCCACAGCAGTTTCAGAAGTTAAAGTCGTGCATCCCACAAGCAAGACCACACTTACAGACACAATGAGCATTGACTGCATACAGATAAATTCGTATCTTCCAGATTACCAGGCTCTGGATGACATCGTTGTGAAGATTTTCTTTGGACTCACTTCAACTCACAGTGATGTGCATGTATTTTCACACAGTGGAGGGCAAAGTATCCAAGGCTAAATCTCAAACCAGGCCACAGTACAAATGGGACCCAGATTACTGGCTCTTTTTACTCGGTGTGGGGTGCAATATGGTGATGTAATAAGATATACACACTGAGTGGCCAGATTATTATGGTCTCTGAATGCATAATAATCTGGCTACTCAGTGTATATCTTATATAATAAAAGGCTAATATGCAAATTGTCCCCTCAACCAGGATTTCAACCAGCAGGCAGGCTGGCCAATCGCCCATGTCCCCTCCCCCTGGCCAGGCTGGCCAGACCCCACCCATGCACAAATTCATGCACCAGGCCTCTAATATATATACTGAGTGGCCAGATTATTATTCATTCAGATATCATAATAATCTGACCATTCAGTGTATGTGTATATGTGTGTGTGTGTAGATATATGTGTATAACACATAACGGGTATAGCAAAAGTAGGTACAACTACAAACATTTTTTGCCACACACTCTATATATGTTTTGTCTTTGTCTCCTGACACAGACACAAACACAGTTGCAGTTTACTTCTTATTACTGGTTTGTTTCCATATAAAGAATTCAACTCAGAAATAGCCTGAGGTATCAGAAAAGGGGTGGAGAAGGACTCAGAGCTTCCCTTACTCCCCTGCCACACTGCCCCTCCCTCATGCTCTGACCCTAAAAGCCATTTTAAAAAAAATCCCCATCTAATGATATGTTGTCCATTGATTTTAGAGAGAGGAAGAGAGAGAGAAACATTGATTAGTTGCCTCCTTATGCACCTCAACCAGGATACAACCCAAAACTTGGGTATGTGCCCCACCTGGGAATGCAATCTCCCACCCTGCAGTGTACTAACAACACTCTGACCAAGGAGCCACTAGCCAGGCAGAGCTTGTGACTTCCTGAGTGACAGGTGAGAGAACCTGCTGCTATCCATGAGGGTAACCTTACCTAAGGTTGTGCTAATGAGGTCACAGGGGCCCAAGATAGCTTCAGGATAGGGGCTGGTTGCCAGAGTACCCAGTTATGGGATTTAGAAGGATGTAAATTTTGATCCCGCCACCATCCCCTACCCCTGACCTTCAGGGAGGAGTTGAGCTGAAAATTAATTCAATAACCAACAACCAATGATTTAATCAATTATGCTTATGTAATAACACTGAAAGAGGGGGTTCAGAAAACTTGAAAGGTGCTGCTGGGAGGGTTCTGTTATAGGACAGGGCGTGGGAGCTCTGCGCCCTCCCTATCCTTCATCCTGTGCACCCCAGGTTGTCCCTGACTTGAATCTTTTATAAGAAACCAGTAATAGGAAGTAAGCTGCTTTTCTGAGTCCTGTTAGCTGTTCTAGTAAATTATCAAGCATGAAGAGGGGACGGTGGGAATCCCCATTTTATAGCCAGTCTGTTAGAAGCATGGGTGGCACAGACTTATGGTTGGTGTCTGACGTGAAGGCAGCGTGTGCACCGGAGATTTTAACCCAGGATGCCTTTGCTAATAGCAGGCAGTCACTGTCAGGACTGACTTGAATCTGAGGGCACCACGTTGGTGTTTGGAGAATTGGAGGATTAGTGGATATGGGGGAAAACACCCACACATTTGGTGTCAGAAATAGTGTTGTAAACAACAAATAGTTCAGAGGAGGCATCTCAGGAAATGGTCCTTTGTGTTAGAGAGGGAGAGAGAGAGAGAGAGAGAGAGAGAGAGAGAGAGAGAGAGAGAGATTGTTTTTCTACTTACATAAAACCTATAGCTAACCTTAGAGTAGGCAGAAGGCTCCACTCCCAGCACCCAGTGAGAAAAGTGTCACCTCAACTTCCCTGGAACACCACGACCCTGGGCGTGTCTGACTGGGAGTGCCAGAGCACCATTTGTTGTGATGGTCTCTCATCCTCAGTTCCCAAGATGTCTTCACAGCCACCGAGATGAAAAGAGTGTCTCAGTGTTTACAGCAAGCTCCTTTCCACCACACGGGTTTATGTTAATAATGTAACTTTTTGAAAGCATCTAAGAATGAGGACTGGTTTCCAGGAGAAGCAACCAGAAATAGGGAGTTGAACATTTCTGGCCCACCCCTAGTTTCCTATGAGGGAAGAATGGTTAGAAGTTGATTCTATAACCAATGGCCAATGGTTTAATCAATGAAGCCTGTGCAATGAAATCCTCATAAAAACTCAACATGTCTAAATTCAAAAAGCTTCCAGGTTGGTGAACATGTGGAAATTGGGGTGTTGGGGTGGCATGTTTGGAGAGGACATGGGTGCTTTGTGTCCCTTCCCCAGATGTTCTCCATACCTCTCTTTCATCCATCTCCTCCTGAGTTATGTCTTTTTATAACAGACTGGTGATCTAGTAGGTAAAATGTTTCTCTGAGTTATGTGACCGCTCTAGCATTTCACTCATACCAAGCAGAAGGCTGCTGGAACTGCCATCTACAGCAGTTGGGTCAAAGCACAGGTGACAACTGGACGTGCAGCTGGCCTCCACAGTGGGTGGTGAGCGCAGGCTTATGGGACTAAGCCTTAATCTGCGGGACCATATGCTATTTCCTGGTGGAAGTGGCAGCATTGAGCCTATTGTAGGACACCTGCTGACATCTGAGCATTGCACCTCTCTACCTTTCAAATGAATGGACTACCAGAATCCTTGTTCCTTTTTTATCTTTGAAAGTTTTTATGAAAAACTAGAGGCCTGGTGCATGAAATTCGTGCATGGAGGAGAGGTGGTGTCCCTCAGCCTGACCTGCACCCTCTCCAATCTGGGAGCCCTCAGGGGATGTCTTACTGATGATTTAGGCCCATTCCCCATGGTTCTTTGCTCTCTGTGGGGCCTGCCTGCTACACACCATGGCAACTGCCAAGTAGGCCATGCTGGGTGCTGCCTGTGGCCCATGCTTGCCCGCTCCCTGGTTACTGTGGCAACAGCCAAGCAGACTGTGCTGGGTGCTGCCTCTTCCCTGCTGTCAGTCTCCACAGAGGCAATGAGGTTAATTTGCATATTTACTCCTGATTGGCTGGTGGGTGCTACAAAGTGACAGTCAGTTTGCATATTTCTCTTTTATTAGTATAGATAACTATTTTTCTTAAGCTGCAGTATCTTAGCTTTTATAATTTACTAGTGGCCCAGTGCACAAAATTTATGTACTCAGAGGGGAAATCCCTCAGCCCAGCCTATAGTCTGGGAGCCTTTGGGGGATGTCTAACTGACAGCTTAGGCCCTTAGTGCTGCTGCAGATGTGGGAGAGGTTCTCACTGCCACCACTGAGCTTACTATCTGTGAGCCCAGTTTCTGGCTAAGTGGTACTCCCCCTGTGGGAGCACACTGACCACCAGGGGGCAGCTCCTGCATTGAGTGTCTGCCTCATGGTGGTCAGTACACATCATAGCAACTGGTTGTTCTGCTATCAGGTCGAAAGCAGCTCTCCGACATCCCCCAGGGGTCCTGGATTGCAAGAGGGTACAGGCCAGGCTGAGAGAACCCACTGATGCACAGTGGGCTGGGGAGGGATGTGGGAGGTTGGCCAGCCAGGGAGGGATTATGGGAGAGCTCCAGGGTATGTCTGGCCTGTCTTGCTCAGTCTCGATTGTTTGGACCCCAGCAGCAAGCTAACCTATCAGTTGGAGCACTGTGGTGGTCAATACACGTCATAGCAAGCGATTGAGCAGCCTTAGTACGTAATTAGCATATTACACTTTGATTGGTTGAACAGCCCACAGATGACCTGACACTTAGCATATTAGGCTTTTATTATATAGGATTAAATGATATTTTTATAATTCATCATTATCTTTATAATTGCTTTTTTATTAGTTAGGAATTACTTTGCTGTAGTTTTTCTAATTTCTTCAGGAAGGACCTTATGCTATTCATATTAAGTCTTTCAACTTTTTACTAGGCATTTAAAACTATAAATTTTTCTCTAAGTACATCATTAATTGCATCCCACAAATTCTGTTATGTTGGATTTTCATTATAATTTGTTTAAAATATTTTTTAAAAATTTCCTTTGTAAATTCTTATTTAAATCATTAATTATTTAGCAGTGTGTTGTGTTGTTTCCAAACATTGGGGTTTTCTTAGATATCTTGATGTAATTCATTTTAATTTAATTTTGTTGTGGTAAAGCACTTCCTATTCCTGAGCTCTGGAGGAGTCTTTTATGGGGTGAATTGTGTGCCCCCAAAATTCATGTGTCTTAGCTAGCCTACAGCATTGCAAAATGTGGCTGGATTTGAATGTAGGTATGTAAAGAGGTAATTAAGTTAGAATTAGATCATAATGGTGGGACCCCATTCCCTTAGGACAGTGTGATAAGAGACACCAGGAGACACAGAGCAAGTAGGTGACACTGAAGGCCAGAAGGAGAGTCTCACAAGCTCTGTTGTCACCTGGGTTTTGAGCTGCCAGCTTCCAGAACTGTGAGAAATGCATTTCTGTCATTGAAGCTGTTATCGTCATAATGAGCTAGTTAATATTAATAATAGGAAGAGGGCAAAGGGGAGGCCAGATATTATAGGCATGTCATCTGGGCAGCTTCACCAGGAAGCTGCAATGTTACACTCCCCAGGGAGCCACCACCCATTCCCTGGAGATCCCCAAGGGAAGGGTTCAACAAAGGGTAGATGAGCCCATGTTCAGTGAAGTTGGGGTGATATAGAGAAGGTGCTTGTCTGTCAGTCTGACCTGGGAAAAGATAACTGGCTAGGGAGAGCAGCCACTGTAAGTGCACGGACTCCTGAGGGTGTAATTGGCTGAGCTCATAGCAAAGAATCCTCTCTTGCTTGTCCCTCTTGCACTCCTGCTTCTTGCTTGCTCCATGACCCACACTCATTCAGGCACGTGCGGAGTGCCCAACCCCTTCTTGTTTCTCCCCTCAAAAGGCGTGTTCACCGCTACACGTGTTGCTGCTCTCCCGGTCTGCGAGGCAGTCTGGCTGGGTCCCTCTTCTCCTTCTCCTCTAATCCTGGTTTTTCTACCCTCCTCCATAATGGATCTTGCTCGTTAGTGCAGAATAAGTCTCCTCTTTAACATGCCTTGGTCTTCGACTCCCATTTCCTGTGCTTCGAACCTTATAATCATGCTTATATAGGAAATGAAATAATGAATCTGGTTAATTTCCTATGTCCTATGAAGGGGCACTGGCACATTAAACTCAGTAATAGAGCAGTTCCTTGACAACTACTTGCCCTGACCATTAAAAAAAAAATCACCTAGGAAGTCAGCATCTACCCAGCACAGATGCAAAATGATGAAAAGATATAGGGAGTGAGCTGTTCTCTTATTCATCTATAATAATAAAAGAATAATATGCATATCGACCAAACCACTGAACAGCAGAACAACCATCTAAATGACCTTCCAGATGACCACACTATGACACCCACTGGCACCAGGCGAGCCAAGGCAGGTGCGATGTGATTGATCAGGGGCCTGGCCATTGTCACATGATCACCAGGCAGAGGGGGTGATTGATCAATCGGGGGGTTCCACAATCCCCCCAAAGAGAGATGTCCAGGCCATTGGCAGCAGGGCAATCAATCAAGGGGCTACACAACTGTCCCAAAGAGGGATGCCCAGGCGACTGACTGTCAGGCTGCAGCGGGTGGGTGAGGCCTCCCTCTGCCGGGGCATGATTGATCGCATGATTGCCCTGCACAGGAAGAGCCAGGCTACTGGCCAGCAGGTGATCAATTGAGGGGCACCACAATTGCCCCAAAGAAGGAGGCCCAGGCTACTGACTGGCAGGTTGCAGCAGGTGGTGAGGCTTCCCTCTATAGGGGTGATCCATCATGGGGCTTCTGAACTATGAGAGGGCACAGACTGGGCTGAGGGACCCTTCCCTTCAGTGCATGACTTTCGTGCACCAAGCTTCTAATAAAGGAATGAAATGGAAAGCCTGCAACCAGGACAGAAGATGGCTTTCTCAGGGGATTTATCAACCCTCTTGGGCTCATATCCCTGACCATTCATTGATTAGAACCTCAGGGAACAGAGCCAGGAATATGCACTGAACAGATGTAAAAAAATTTAACAGAGAGATGTGTCAGTGGTCGGATTTTATTGACTTAGGGAAAGGAAAAAACATCCCTGGCCTGGTGACTCGGTTGGTTGGAGCATCATCCCATACAGCAAAAATGTGGGTTTAATTCCTGGTCAGAGCACATACCTGTGCTGCAGGTTCAAGCACTGGTTGGGGTGCATTGAAAGGCAACCTGTCTATGTCTCTCTCTCACACTGATCTCTCCCTCTCCTCCCCTCTTCTTCTCTCTCTCAAATCAATAAAAACATGTCCTGGGTTAGGATTCAAAACAAACTAATTTTCATTTCAAAAGGTTGGAAAAATTTTCTCAGCCTGAAGAATGGCTGGTGGAGGACTGCCCACTCCACAGCTATAATTACCACCAAATACCACCTCCATTCCACCTTCCCCTGGGCTCTAGCCTCCTAAAACGACTGAAAATTCTTTCCAATGGTCTGCAGGTCTCAAATTAGCAGTTCAAAACTAACCTAACAATAATTGCCTACCCACCACCAATACTTGTTCCTCATCCATGATGTCTCCAGGGGGCTGCCCTCACCTCGCACTCCCATCCCTGGAGTCTTTCCCCTCCTTTATCCCGCACACCAACCTGGGGCAATGCCCCATATAATATTGGTTTGGTGGTGATGAACTCCTTTAACTTTTTCTTATCTGCGAAGCACTTTATCTGACCCTCAATTCTGCATGATAGCATTGCTGGATAGAGTAATCTTGGTTGTAGATTCTTGCTATTCATCACTTTGAATATTTCTTGCCACTCCCGTCTGGCCTGCATCGTTTCTGTTGAGAAATCCGCTGACAATCGTATGGGTGCTTCCTTATAGGTAACTAACTGTTTTTCTCTTGCTGCTTTTAATATTCTCTGTCTTTTGCTCTTGGCATTGTAATTATGATGTGTCTTGGTGTGCTCCTCTTAGGGTTCCTATATATTGGGGTTCGGTGCACTTCTTGGACTCCTAAGTCTATTTCTTTCACCAGGTGTGGGAAGTTTTCGGTCACTATTTCTTCAAATAGATTTGCATTGTCTTGCTCTCTCTCTTTTTCTGGCACCCCTATAACTTGGATGTTGGTATGCTTGAGGTTGTCCCAGAGGCCCCTTACACTATCTTCAATTTTTTGGATTCTTTTGGTTTCTTGCTTTTTTCAGCTGAGTGGATTTTACCTCTTTGTATTTCAAATCTTTAACTTGGTTCTTGGGGTGCTCCAGAGCACTTTTAGGTCTTTGTATAATATTTTTTATTTCAGTCAGTGTATGCTTAATTTCTGGTTGGTCCTTTTTCATATCCTTGAGAGTCTCCTTTATATCCTTGAGGGTCTCCTTCATTTCCTTGTAGGACTCATTCATTTCCACATTGGTCTTGATCATTTCCACATTGGTCTTGATCATTTCCTTGCATCTTGTTCATATCCTTATAGGACTCATTCATTTCCTTTGTGGTCTTGCTTATTTCCTTATAGGTCTCGACCTTTTGTTGGAGCCTCTTGAGAAGCCCCATAACCGTGGTTCTGAATTCCATGTCCAGTCATTTTTTCCCTCCATTTCTTTCACATCTGATTTCTTTCCATGTCTCTGCATGGTGGCTGCTTCCCTGAGTTGATCAATTAGCTTTGTGTGGTAGACTTCCTACATGGGACAGTGGGTCAGCCTCCTCAGTTACCTGAGGTGGATATGGGTGGCACAGTCTTGCTGAACTTAAGCTCAGGTTAATCATTGTTAGCACTTGGAGGGTTGACCTCCAGGCCAATTGTCTGTGAAGCTCAGCTGTGCTCAGGTTGGATGGGCGGAGTCTCCGGGCCAAGCAGACATCGTTAGCTTTGCCCTATGCCGCCCCATGCGGCCCCAGGGACTCTGTGCCAGGGGTAATGGCTGCCAGCACCTCTGAGAGAGAGCCGCTGCCAAGCTCCACCAGCTGCGGGGGAATTCAGACTCTCCCCAAATGCATCTGCACACCCAAAGTCTCACCCAAGGTCGTAAAACAAAGCAGTCTGACAGTTTCCCGAATGAGAGAGCAAGTCGAGAGCGCTCTCTACGCAGTTATGCAGCTGCGCTGTTCCCAAGGTCACGCGCAAGCTCGCCTTCTCCACAAGCCGGCAGATCCTTGCAGCGCCCAAGCTTCAGCGTGCCCTCCCACTGTCCAGTTTTTACCCCATATGATAGTGGGTTCCCTGGACTTCACCCAGAGCTGGAGAATCAGTCCAGTGGAACGTCTTTGTCTCCCCGTTCAAGAAAACTGGCTGGTTTTCAGCCGCCCGCCCTATCTGCTGGCGCGCATTCCAAACCTCTCTCCACTCGTCTTTTCAACGCTGTCCTCAGCCGCTTCTCCGAGTCACAGTGTCTTATCTTCACTTTTATTTGTGGGATTTTCACTCGGCCAGCTTTCAGGTGATTCTGGAAGGTGTTTGTTCTTTCATTGAGTTGTAGTTTTACAATTGCTGTGTATGACGGTAAGATAGATGTTTTGCCTATGCCGCCATCTTGGTTCCTCCACTCAGTAGTATTTTTAATGAATGAATAAATGAAGAATCCTATATGATGAAAGGCTAATATGTAAATTGTCCCCTCGGGAATTTGACTCCACACCTCCAGGGGGCTGTGAGGAATGAAGGAAGGCCCTGCTGGCAGCTGGAAGGTCCTGATCAGCCCTGATCGCTGGCCAGGCCTAGGGACCCCACCCATGCTTGAATTTCATGCACCAGGCCTCAAATAAACACTTTGGGCTCAGGCTCAATCAAACTGGACTCAACTTTATCTCCAATTTGAAGGAATTAGATTTCATGATCTCTGTTTCCTCCCATGCTGTTAGTTTAAAACTCACTGGTGATCCATTGCTGATCCTGGTTGGTCTGGAGTGACACAGACAACTGCAGCCGGGCCAGAACGATGGCTCTGCCTCTGACCCAAAACTTGGCCCTGATGGTACAGACCAGGCGGCACTGTTCATTACGTCCTCACAGGAAGCTGCAGAAGAGCTATCTGTCAAGTAGCTCTTCCCAAACATCCAGATTATAGGGCTTTTCACAGAATTTGGAGCGTATTTTTTCCATAGCCAGGGCCCACCATACCTGAGCAGGTGTGCACATGTGCTGTGGGGAGGGCGAGCCGCTGACAGCCACTGAATGCCGAAGTGTTTGCCTGAGGTTGCGGGCTTTCCTGCATGGCAATGATTCCCATTAATGGATTACATGGTCTCCCAGGATAGCTCTATGGCTTGAAAGGACCATAAAAATATACAGAAGAGTGGGTCCTGGGGTGATTGTAAGGGAGGAAAAATTTACAGATGAGAAAAGAGAAGTGACACGTTCTGAGATATGGCTCCTCAAAGGTGGGACATGCCCATGGCCCTGTGTGGCCACTCAGCTGGGGCAGCGCAGGCAACCGGTGCCCACAGAGCAGCTTCCACATGCTTTGTTCTCATCATATTGATGATTCCCTAAAGCTTGAAGAGAGTTGGCTTTTCTCGTTCAGTGTGTTTTTTACATTTCCAAGGCTGCGAGGCCCAGTTTCCTGAAGAAGGTCTCCAAACCCGCAAGGCTCCCCTTCTGTCTCGCACATGCGACTGGGTGAGCTCTTAGCGCCCCAAGAGCCGCAGCTGCTGGGAAAACTGGTTTGTGTCATTCACATCTCAATCATCTGTTTTCTCCACCAGAAGAACATGACCAAAACAAGTGCCTATGAATCCACTATGAGGATTCTAGTGTTGTGATGGCTGGCCTGTGGCCTCTGCAGGCCTCTGGGGGATGAATGCACGTGGAGCTGTGTGCGGGCTACTGGTGAAGGGGTCTGGAGTGGAGACCCAGGCATGTGCGGACGGGTGTCACCACCTTTTCAGCTAGGCAGGCTGGCAGTCAAGTCTGCTCCTCCAGGCAGGTGGGGCTCATGCCACCAACTCTTATTCGTGGGACCTACCAATCCCGGCTGCCCTCTGCCCTTGATTCTCCCAGCTCCTCCAACCTCCCCACCTGATCCACATCATCCCAAGCTATTTGTGTGTGTGTATCAGGCACACACACACACACACACACACACACACTCACTCACACTCACTTACACACAGACTTAAACTCATAAACTCATAACACGGCCCCTCCCCACCATGAACCATAGCTCACTATCAATGGCAGATGTGGCCAGGGGACAGCACACCTGGCAAAGCCCTGAAAGCTTTGGCTGCTGCAGGTGTGGAGAAAAAGGTCTGGGACCTGGGCTGAGTGGACAGATACCTGCTGTCCCCCTCAGTGGGTCAGAAGCAGCTGGTGGGGAAGCTGCACCACTCAAGTGCACCAGTGGGGCTCTCCCAGACAGAGCAAAGCTGGCGAGGTTGCACAGATCTTGCCTGGATTTCAGGCTCTGTCCCCACTTCTTTGCAGCAGACACCAGCCAGATTGCCTTGTTCTGTGGCCCTGGCTCTCCCAGGCGGGGGGCAGCCATGAGCCATGTGCCTCTGAGTCTTAGTGCACACCCTCCTCCAAAAGACCCTCTGAGGTCAGAGGAACCACCCCCACTTTTACGAGACAGATGAAGGGGTGCGAAGGGGAGAGGAGAAGAGAGTGAAGCATAAGGGGCTGGGACTTGGGATCCAGTGCAGCAGTAAGTATGCATCTTGGAGGGCAATTTGGACAGAGGGTAAGGCTCAGGCTGGCTGGTGTTGTTCAGTGGATAGAGTGTCAGCCTGAAGGGTCCCAAGTTTGATTCCGGGCAAGGGAATGTACCGGTTATGGCTTGAACCCCTGCCCTAGTCAGGGCACATGTGGAGGCAACTAATCCATTTGTCTCTCTATATCGATGTTTCTTGCTGTGTCTCCCCCTCCTTTGCACACTCTACAAATCAATGGAAAAGTATCCTAGGGTGAGGATTAACAAAAACAAACAAAAAATAAAGAAAAAAATAAAAACAGAGGTTATGGCTCTGCTAGGAGATGTGCTCTCACTCCTGCTGGAGAAGAGCGAGGATAGCTCTTCAGTGTGTGTCTTGGACACAGAGCCACACAGAAGTCACATGCGACACATTAAGTAACTTCTTTGCCCCAGGCCTGGCTCAGCACAGGCAGTTTGTGCCCCTCCAGACTCTCTCTCTCACCCCATTCCTAGAGGATGGACAGTGGGTGGGACGGGGAGGGCATGGGGTGACAGTTGGGGCAGAGTCTCTGCAGCCTGGGCGCCATGCCAGATCTCAGCTGGCCCACTGGGCCCTTGGGACCATCAGAGAGTGAAGGAGGGGGGTGTTACAGAAACTTTGTGGCTTATTCAGCAAACGGTTCCAGCAAAACCAAGAAAGAGCATGAGGACAGCTGCCCACGTGAGCGATGTGGCTCCATAGTGAACAACAGGTGCTGTGAAGAGAATGCCGGTCACCATGTCCATCCCACGCTGGCCCGAGGAGTCATACTGCTGGGCTTGAGCCTCTCCCTGTGTGGAGAGCTCAGTGTGGGTTCTCCAGGGGCTCTGCGAGATAGATTACATCAGCATTTCGATTTCACAGAAAGAGGCAGAGACTCTCCGAGTCTCTCCAGGGCCAACACACCGGATGTGACCAAGCCAGGCAGTTTTGACGTGGACAGAGCACTGCTGCACCACGAAGTGGATGTGAGCTCCACCTCCCTGTCAGCACCACTGGTTGCTTTGCCCTTCCCCTTTCTCTCCCCCCACCCCTGCCCCCAGGGCTGCGAGTGGAAAGTCAAAAGGCAGGGACAAAAGGAAGAGATTGGGACCAGGCGGCCCAGAGCACCATGCTGTCTGTCACTGGCTGGAAGTTTGTCCTCGTTCAGTTTATTTTAACTTACTTTGCTGTATTATCTCTATCTGCAAAATGCGGTATGACATGTAAAGATTCAATACAATAACCGGTGTGAAGGTGATCCGACAGGGCCAGGAGCTGACGCTCCTTCCTTCACTGTGCTTGTGCCGCGCGATCAGCGGGAGACTCTAGCTATTTGTAAGCAATTGGCTCATCTTTGCTCCCTTTGTCCACAATTAAGAGTAAGTTCTGGTGATAAGAGTCAAACAAAACATTGAGCAGGAGGGCAAAATCAGCGGGACAAGAGGCTGAAGGGTCCGATTTGTTAAGAGGGTGGCAGTTCTGCAGGAGCTCCTTCTTCGCAGAGAGAAGGCAGCTCTTAGTGTACATGTATCTTACGTGGAGCCACAATCTGGGCGGCCCGGATGACTCAGACTTCGGAAGGGCCTGCTTTGACCTCGGCCTGGGAAGGCTCCCTCCCCATGGAAGGGTGAGGCGGCCTTCGCTCACCATGCAGCTGGGACACATTACTACCGGCTGCGCCCACGCTGCTTTCTAATCTGCCCTGGCTGCTCAACCCGCAGGAACGCCGGCCCGGCGCACACTGCACATCCCTGTGCTGTGGGTGACCGGGGCGACCGAGTGGCGTGTGGGCAATCTCTGGGCCAGGACGGTGGCTCCTGGAGGTCAGGGCAGTGCCCTGGGTAGATGCCATGGGCACTTTACTAGTAAATTATAATTTTAAAAAATGCACAAGTGGAAGCAATTAAACTTTGGAAAGTCAAACAGATGTTGCTAGAAAAACAAAGCAAAGGAAGCCAGTTGGGACTGGCTGTCCGTGTTGATCCCAAGGGAGGCTGGTGCCCAGGGCTGCACTGCCATGGAGGTTAAGGTTCCCCTGCAGTGACAGGGGCTCCTTCTCAGTACAGCATGCAGGCCCCCATCCGCTGGGGCGCAGGGAGCCCCCCTTATGAGGGAAGGCTGAAATGAGAAGTTACTTGATGCTGGCCCAGTGCGGCCTGAGGCTGTCACAAAGGAGGGTTGCCCTTGGAAGGGGTTCCAGTGCCCTAAGAGCTTAGATGTCAGTGACAACGGGGACATCTGGGAGACTCACTATGAAATGAACACACCAGGGGTGGCAGCAAAGTCCCAGCAGAGGACACTCACTTGATTGTAACAAGATGGAAATGTGAAAATACCAGAGGGAGAAGGTGCATAGTGTGGCTCAGAGACTCAGCAACCCTCCAGGGAGGTCTTCCTCTTTCTACACAGACCTCACTCAGTCAGGCTCTCCAAGTGAGCCAGCACCCAGGGCCTGCTGCACATATAGAGCCCAAGTTCCCTCCCTGAGAGCCTGGGCCACATGTTCGGATGGACAAGCCCTCCGAGGAGTCCTGCTGAGGGCCCAAGGGCCACACTGGGCAAAGCACACATCTGTGGGCACCTGGAGCTCCGGCTCCCTAGCACCTTTCCAACACCTGGGCTCTCAGGGACCTTGCCCAGTGGCAAAGGGGGTGCAGGCTGGCGAATCTGTTCATTGGCTAAAGATGGTACTTATGAATAAATAAATTCACTTCCAATTTCACGGCTTGCCTTCTTCCCTGAAGAATCCACCCGCAACGCTTGGGCTACTTCCCAAGAGCTTTCATTCCCTCCACACTTTCTAGTTTTAAGAAGTAAGTCTACATGATAAAATGCTATGTGATGGATGAGTGAATAAGGAAGTGTAAAGGGGAAAATAGAAAACAGTATGGCTGCCTGTCTTTTGGCTAGGCACAATCCTAAGCAAGGTAAGAACTCCAAGGCAATGAAGGAATGGTTCAGTTAGATTTGACCTTATAAAAATTTAAACCTTGTATAGAATAATGGATACCATAATTTAAAAAAATAACAGAATGGGAGAAAATGGTTGATTTTTATGCAATATTGAGGAGTTTAAAATGTAAATAATTTTAAAAAATAATGAATAAAATGTAAATAATTTAATGAGTTCTTAGAAATCAATCCTATCTAATAAAGAGAGAATATGCTAATTGACCATCACACCCTCACAAAGATGGCAGCACCCACAGCCAATAATGAGGGAATAAGCTAATTGACTGTCACACCCTCAAAATGGCAACACTCACAGCCACAAGATGGTGGTGCCCAGTCCCCTCAGTCCCACTAGGGTGGCAGGTGTGCTGCATGGCTGGGCCTGCCACCAGGGGTGTCCAGTCACTCTGCGTACCTGCCTTCAGAGTCTCCCAGTCCCCTCAGCCTCCCAGCCACGCAGGGCCTGCAAGAGGTGCAGGCAAGCCTCAGGTGGTGGCTCCCCAGCCACCCAGGGCTGCCTGAGGCAGTGGCAGCAGCAGAGGTGTGATAGGGGTGTTGCCTTCCCCTGATCGCTGGGTTGCCTCCCACCCCTGAGGACTCCCGGACTGTGAGAGGGTGCAGGCTTGGCTGAGGGACTCCCACCCCCTTCCAGTGCATGAATTTTCATGCACTGGGCCTCTAGTTAAATATAAAAACAACAAGCAGTCCCCAAGAAAAATCAACAACACTCAATATTTGCAACATACTTGTAAAAATTATCTGTAGTTTTTACGAAATTCAAATTTAATTGAGTGTCCTGTATTGTTTTAAATATGGCAACCCCCAAAGAGTAAAGCTTCCAATTTTTAGCATGAGAAACATAATTACCCACAACCACTGGAAAGATGCTGCCACACACCACAGGCTGGTGGTGGCAGGGGCTCCCTCTGCTCTTCAGGCTGGGAAACGTGAAGAAAACATGCCCCTTGTTGATGCGATGCCAGGAAACATGCTCAGTGCACTATCTGCAGAAATGTAAGGTCTACCTTCTGAAAACCATTTGCAGCCATAGTGTAAGAGCTAATATTGCATTCTACCTTGACACGTGTTAAAACAGGGAGGGTCTTGAGTGGGTAACTGCAAGGCCCTCCCTGCTCTGACCCTGTGAATGAGGTTCCCCAGCAATACCTTCCTATGGAGGGGACTAGGAACAGCTCCTGCGTCTCCCTAAGTAGTGGGTTCCAGCCCCCGCCTGCTGGTGGACTTCTTCAAACAACCAACCTCATCGTCTGGGGGAGCCAGAAGGCAGCCTCCTCGCAGCACTACTCAGCCTGCCTCTCACACCCCACTGTGGCCCTGCGTGTGCGCCCCTAGTCCTGTGTGTGTGCCTGTGGCCCTGTGTGTGTGCCCCTAGTCCTGTGTGTGTGCCTGTGGCCCTGTGTGTGCGCCCCTAGTCCTGTGTGTGTGCCTGTGGCCCTGCGTGTGTGCCCCTAGTCCTGTGTGTGTGCCCCTAGTCCTGTGTGTGTGCCTGTGGCCCTGTGTGTGTGCCCCATAGCCCTTCATGTGTGCCCCCATGGTCCTGCATGTGTGCATGTGTGTGCTTATCCTCCTCCCAAGACTTTATTGAGCTCATTTGGTCAGGATTACCTGTTACTCCCTGACAGGAGTGGGGTCCCTTTCTCACTAATCAGATAAAGAGGTGGTGATTAAAACAGCAGCATCTTAAAAAAATTTTAATGTACCTGCTTTTTATCCCAGAAATGTCACTTCCTAGAACCTGCTAAAGGAAAAATATAACCTGACATATGTCTACATGTGTATTGGGTTGTCTCCTCAAGGGCGAGAAGAGGGTACTGGAGATTTGGTGCCTTTAGCTGTATAATTTGTATGGTTTGACTTTCACACTGAAAATCATTCTAGTTTTACTTATGTGATATGCTATGAATTTCAAAATAAGAAAAGTGTATCAAAGTATACACCAAAATCTCAGACTAACGACTGGTGAAAGTTTGCAGTAACGTAAGAGACTGAGCAATGGGAGGGCTAGTCTGGACCATTCTAGCACCTGCAGCCACAGGCATCTCTGGGCCTTGATGACTGAGCTAGCCTCAGTTCTTCTGGCTCCTCTCCAAGGGCTCATCAGCAAAACCCTGCTTTCACATTTTTTGAATGCCTGCAGTCACATAAGGAGCACATTTCACAGCCCTCTGTCACCTCTCTCATTCACTGGCACATTGCATGCAGCAGGACAAGGTACTCAGCACACAGAGCCTGCGGTGAGCCTGTAGTGAGCAATCCCAGAGAGTCTTTAGCAAGTTTCTGTTTGCACAGTGATACCCTGAGTTTAACTACAGAATGATTTGTTCTCTCTCTTTTCCTCTCTTTAAAGAAGCTAATGGGCCCAACCTGTGTGAACCAGGAGGTCACAGTTTGATTTCTGGTCAAGGGCTCATGCCTGGGTTGCAGGCTGGATCTCAAGGGGGGGCATGCAGGAGGCAGCTGATCAATGACTCTCTCATCATTGATGTTTCTATCTCTCCCTTTTCTTTCCTCTCTGAAACCGATAAAAATATATTAAAAATAAAAAAGAAGCTAGTTGGGAATTGAATGGCAAGCAGTGTTAGTAAGCAATCATCTTAAGGAATGTCATCTAAACTTGGGCCACCTGCATTGACCAAAACCAATCTCTGTCCTGCCCTGGCTCAGGCCTGCTCAGCCTTCTCCATTAGCCCTGGATTCAGTCTCCTGGTGCCTGCCCACCAGAGCCCTGCTCCCGGGGGACATGCCCAGCCACCTCACCACACTGATGCCGTCATTGAGAAGGGCCTCCCCGAAGATCATCATGTATAGCGGCTCGTTCACACGCGCCTCCTGGAACACAGCCAGCACGGCCACCGGGTCCACGGCGGAGATCAGGCTGCCAAACAGCAGGTTCTGAAGTAGGTTGACGTCGGTGAGGCCAAAGGCCTTGATCTGGCAGATGAGGTAGAGGGAGAGGCCGATGCCCACGGCGTTGATCAGGGCCCCCAGGACTGCCCACCACAGGATGGAGCCGATGTTCTCAAAGAAGGGCCGGGTGGGCATGAAGTAGCCGCCCTCCAGGACAATGGGAGGGAGGAGGTACAGGAAGTAGATGTTGGAATCCATGACCGGAGGTGATTTGTGGTCGGTGCCAAAAATGATGGCCCCCACCAGAGCCCCCACAATGATGAGCAGGCAGCTTTCTGGCATGAGGCCTGGCAGCCTGTGGTAGAGGTGGAAGCCTGGGGAAGAGCAGAGGCCACAGTTAGCTGCTTGCCACTGGGACCCCAGGAGATGGTGTGCAAGGGCTCTATGGCCAAGCCGATGGCTCCAGAGCCAGCCAGCTGTGCTTTCTGTGCAGCTGGACCTGGGCACGGTGGGGGCTCACACAGGACCACGTGTTTTACATGCCAGTCCAGCATGGGCTGCGGAATCAGTGTTCTAGGCAGCAGTCCCCCCTTTGTTCTTCCCGCTACCCCATTTGACAGGACTGACCACTGGAGAGAAGAGGAGAGAAGTGGGTAGGCCTGTTTGTGCTCGTGCAAAACTGCTTTCAAAGCTCATGCAGTCTCTTCTGTTCTCAGCTTGTCCCGACTGAGCTCATCTCAGCTCCCTCTCTTCCAAACAAAGACACAAAAGGGAAGCATTTTATCCCCTTATTTAATCAAGGACATTGCCATTCACTTAGTCACTTGGGCGGAAATCAAGTCGCATTCTCATAACCGTCCCCCCATTTCCTTTCCCCCTTTAATCAGCTGCCTATTTCAACAGTAATGTCTCTCTTTAGCTGCCCCTGCAGTACACCCCCTTCTCTCCAATCCCACAGCCACCACCTTTGCTCAGGATTGCCCCTTTCTTCTTCTAATTACTGCTTTATCCTCCTGACCTCTTTCTCACCCCCTCCTGCTGCCAGAGGACTTCCCTACACCAAGTGTATCTGAAGGCCCCATTCCCTTACTGGGATGTAAAGGTACACACACACATCTCATGGATTTGAAACTGAGAGTTTTTATTAAGCATCCCTGCTAACCACCCATGGGGAAGTACTGGGAGGTGGAGGACCTAACATGTTTTCTACAATTCCAACTGTTGACAACATTTTAGAAATAAGACAGTAACAAATAATAAGAAAAAACAACAACAAAATGTATAAGTATACAGCTAAATATACATTGAGACAGGATGCAATGGGCAGCAGACAGGACAGGCATTCTTTGCAAACATGTCACCCTGGGGCTCACTCAGAATCACCCTCCCACAACCAGCCACATACCTTTGCACCTGCGGCCCCTCTCATCTTCCCACCCTGTTGTTGCTGCCTGGATTGTCCTTCATTAAAATTTTTCTGGTCCTGCTCAATCTTTGATGTTAAGTTTTCCTAATCTCTTCTAAAAATAAATAATATGTCTTCCCCTGAATTATTATAAAATATCATACATACTGGTCTGACAACAGTGATCCCTTACTACTTTTGTGTGCATGTCTCTCTCCTCTACTAAACTCTAAACTTATCAGACTGAGGCAGAACAGCACACATCTTCATATCTGCCAATGCCCTCACCCAGAGGTCTATAACACAGTGGCCAGCCGGCCTGCTGGGAGAACCACATGTAAAAGAAAAAGGGTGGGCAGGAGGAACCAAAATGGTGGCATAGGTAAACACTTATTATGCTACCCCTCACAACAATTCCAAAACTACAACTTAACAACAAAACAAACATCATCCAGAATCATCGGAAAGCTGGCTGAGTGAAAATTCCACAAATGAAAGTAAAGATAGGACACTGTGACTCAGAGGAGTGGCGGAGTGCAGCCTTGAAGATACATGCAGAGAGAGGTTTGGAGCTATGTGCGCGTGAGTGGTAAAGGGTGGGCAGCAGCAAACCCAGCTGGTTTTCTCCAACAGGGAGGCTGGAGGCGTCTCACTGCACTAATTCCCCAGTTCCAGGCAGGGTCCAAGGTCCAGGGAAGGCATGCTAAAACCTGGGCCCGGCAGAGGTCTGCAAGTTTGAGGAGAGTGTATGTAACTTGGAACAGCAGTTTGTGCACAAACTTGGGGACAGAAGCGCGACCACACAGAGAGGACTCGTGACTTGCTCCCTCACTCGGGAGACCACCAGACTGCTTTGTTTTACAATCCCGGGTGAGACTTTGGGGGTGCAGACTCATGTGGGGAGAGGCAGAGTTGTCGGGCAAATGGTGGAGACCAGTGATGGCTTTCTCTCGGAGGGAGGTGCATACAGCCATTACCACCCGGCACAGAGACCCACGCGCAGCATAGGGTGGAGCTGACGCTGCCTGCTCAGCCCGGAGACTCCACCCATCCAACCTGAGCACAGCTTACCTTCACAGCCAATTGGCCTGGAGATCAAACACTTCTAATGCTAACAAAAATAAGCTGGGCTTAACTTCAACAATTCTGTACAACCCATAAAGGATTGCAGTAAGAGTATCTACCTCAGGTAACTGGGGAGGCTGAGCCACTGTCCCTTAGAGGACATCTACCACACAAAGCTAATGGACCAACTCAGGAAAGCAGCCACAATGCAGCAACATGGAAAGAAATCAGATGTGAAAGAAATGGAGGAAAAAAGACATAGAGTTCAAAACCACGGTTATAAGGCTTTTCAAGAGGCTCCTAGAAAAGGCTGAGACCTACAAGGAAATGAATGAGACCTACGAGAAAATGAACAAGACCTACAAGGAAATAAACAAGACCTACAAGGATATGTAAAAGAACCAACTAGAAATTAAGCATACACTGACTGAAATAAAAAAAATATTACACAAAGTCCTAAAAGCAGTCCAGAGGACCGCAAGAACCAAGTCAAAGATTTGAAATACAAAGAAGCAAAATCCACTCAGCTGGAAAAGCAAGAAGCAAAAAGAATCCAAATAATTGAAGATAGTGTTAGGGGCCTCTGGGACAATCTCAAGCATACCAACATCTGAATTATAGGGGTGCCAGAAAAGGAGAGAGAGCAAGATAATGAAAACCTACTTGAAGAA
Organism: Antrozous pallidus; assembly: GCA_027563665.1. Taxonomy (NCBI): domain Eukaryota; kingdom Metazoa; phylum Chordata; class Mammalia; order Chiroptera; family Vespertilionidae; genus Antrozous; species Antrozous pallidus. The sequence continues at coordinate 1,371,311 of CM050523.1, forward strand.
ATAGTGACTGAAAACTTCCCCCACCTGGTGAAAGAAATTGACTTAAAAGCCCAAGAAGTGCACAAAACCCCAAAATATAGGAATCTAAAGAGGACCACACCAAGACACATCATAATTAAAATGCCAAGAGCAAACGATAAAGAGAGAATATGAAAAGCAGCAAGAGAAAAACAGTTAGTTACCTATAAGGGAGCACCCATACGATTGTCAGCGGATTTTTCAACAGAATCGATGCAGGCCAGATGGCAGTGGCAAGAAATATTCAAAGTGATCAATAGCAAGAATCTACAATCAAGATTACTCTATCCAGCAAAGCTATCATTCAGAATTGAAGGTCAGATAAAGTGCTTCGCAGATAAGAAAAAGCTAAAGGAGTTCATCACCACCAAACCAATATTATATGAAATGCTGAAAGATATTCTTTAAGAAGAGGAAGAAGAAAAAGGTAAAAATATAAATTATTAACACCAAATACACATCTATCAACAAATGAATCTAGCCGAGACCGGTGTGGCTCGGTGGATAAAGCGTTGGACTACGGACTGAAGGGTCCCGGGTTCGATTCCGGTCAAGGGCATGTACTTTGGCTGCGGGCACATCCCTGGTAGGGGGCGTGCAAGAGGCAGCTGATCGATGTTTCTCTGTCATCGATGTTTATGACTTTCTATCCTTCTCCCTTCCGCTCTTTAAAAAATCAATAAAATATATTTAAAACAAAAAACAAAAAAAACAAATGAATCTAAAAATCAAGTGAATTAATAATCCGATGAACAGAATAAACTGGTGAATATAACAGAATCATGGACATAGAGAGGGAATGGACTGACCATTCTTGGGGAAAAAAGTGCAGCAAGAGACTTGACAAAAAAATCATGCAACTATGGGAGAGGATAGTGTGGGGGAAGTGAGGGCCGAGGGTGGGATGGGTACTGGGTGGAGGTGAGCTATAGGGGGAAAAAGGGGAACAATATAATTAATAAACTGAACAATAAAGACAAAAATAATAAAATAAAATCAATGTTAACTTGAAAAAAAAGAAAAAGTGTGGGCATGCTGCATGTTCATGAGAGAAGATTTTACATGGTAAGTAGAAGTTGAACAGGATGTTGGAGAATGCTTATGACTTACATAGACAAAATAAAAGACATTTCAGGCTGGAAGAATGCTAAGAGAAAAATAGAGAGGTAGAAATGGCCCAGCCAGATATGTTTGATTCATTGAGGGCACCCACCTGGCTGGGACAAATTTGGAATTGGGAAGAGCATAGGAAAAAAATGCTCTGATGATTTTGAGTCAAATAATGGGGGCCTTGAATTCAAGGTAAAGGAGTGTAATTTTTCTCCCATATACCATGGAGAGCCATTGAATATCTCCTCAAGAATATTTTAGGGTCAGCCATCCAAGGAGCATGACCATAACTTTGAACTTTTCCATTCACTATAGCAGGCTGGTTAATACAAAGGGCACTTTATTAGCATCAAGAGACATTATCTCAGACCACACACTTAGTCCACTGGCTTCAAAACCAGCATAAGGTCTCCTTCTAAAATCCTGCTATCTCTGTTTCTGAAGAGAACTTTCTCCTCCTCTTCCCTTTTCCTCCTCTTCCTCTTCTTCTGCTTGTGGTGCTAATTTCAACCACATTGAACCTTTTTAAATGTAAAAGAGGTAGAAGAGTCCATGTGCAGTATTATTAGGACCTCTGCCTTCCCAGTTTGGCCCTGCTTTCTGGACTCCAGTGTCCTGAGTTGAATGAAGCATGCCCTACTTCAGCGCATGCATCTGCCTAGCCCCGGGGAGAGGCACCTGCATGCAGGTCCCCAGAAGGCAGTGCTGCCTGTCCATCACTCCAGAGCTTTCTCCCTTTCATGACAATAGAGTCAGTCACTGGAGAATTTTTAGTTTCAGTGACTGAAACTTAAATAACAATGTCCTACCTACAAGTCAAAGAGAGTTCTCTATTCCATTCTGCCCAGTGATTCAGAACATCCTATTTAATAAAAAAGTAATACGCAAATTGACCATACTTCTGCTACACCCACAAGCCATGCCCACCAGCCAATCAGGAGAAAATATGCAAATAAACCCCAACCAAGATGGCTGCGGCCATTGAGTGCAGGAGGGAGGCTTGGGTTTCCCCGGCAATGGAGAAAGCAAAGCTTTCCACCTGCCCTTGCTGGCCTAGGCCTCTACTCAATGCTGCAAAGGTTCAATTATACAAGACATATAAATCCCAACAGAAATTGCATCAGCCACAGAGCTGGAGAGAGCAGAGGCTAGGGTTGCCCCAGGTGATGGAGGAAACCAAGCCGGCCTAGACCTCCACTACAAGCTACAAAGTTTCAATTATAGAAGGTAAATAAATTCCAACAGAAATGGCTGCCACCACAGAGTGAGCAGTAGGCTTGGCTCCACTCAAGGCTACAAAGTTTCAATTATAGAAGATAAATAAATCCCAGATAGCAGGGCCTCTGCTTGGGTTGCTGGGGGGTGTGGCTGACCTGCAAACCACTGCAGGCCCCTTTCCCAGGCCGCCCCACGCCCCAAGGGAATTCCCACCCTGATCTGTGACACCCTTCAGGGCAAACCATGCACCAGGCCTCTATCCTATCTAAAAGAGTAATATGCAGCTTGACCATCACTCCAAAACACAAGAAGACTGCCCCAATGTGGTCAAAGATCCTGCCCCCATGTGGACACAAGATGGCCACCCCAAGATGGCCAGCAGGGGAGGGCATATGGGAGGGACCAGGCCTGCAGGAGAGGACAGTTGGGGAGAGACAGGCCTATAGGAGAGGGAAGTTGGGGGCAAACAGGCTGGCAGGGGAGCAGTTAGACATCAATCATTCTGGCAGGGGAGTGGTTAGGGGGTGATCAGGCTGGGAGGCAGAAGCAGTTAAGGGAAATCAGGAAGGCAGGTAGGCAACCAGTTGGAAGCCAGCAGTCCTGGATTGTGAGAGGGATGTCCGACTGACCATTTGGGCCTAAACGGTCAGTCGGACATCCCTTGAGGGGGTCCCAGATTAGAGAGGGTGCAGGCTGGGCTGAGGGACACCCCCCTTTCCCTCCTGTGCATAAACTTACAAGAAGTGAAACTGAAATAAAAGATAAACAACAAGTCTGAGGTGACTTTGTATTATCTTTGTTCTATAATATCATTCTTTACAACTTACAAAGTTGGTGTTTTAAAAAGGATTGGGGAGTCTTGGCCAGTGTGGCCCAGTTGGCTAGGTGTCCTCTGGGGGGCACCAGGACGTTACCAGTTTGATTTCCTGTCAAGGCACATGCCTGGGCTGCAGTCTCCATACCCCAAGAGGGGGTATGCAGGAGACAGCCAATCAATGTTTCTCTGTCTCATGGATGTTTCCCTCTCTCCGTCTCCCTTCATCTTCTCTAAAATCAATAAAAACATGTTTAAATAAATAAATAAATGAATGAATGAATAAATACTGAAATCAGAAGGACTGGGGAGAGTCATGGTGTTTCCTGCCAGAGGCCTGCCAGGCAGCGCTAGACCCACCTGTCTTTCCCATGAAACGCAGTCCCTGAGGCCAGGGACCATGGTCATTTCCACACATTGTATAGCGCTCAATGAGTGTGCTTGCTAGGATGATAAATGAAATAATAAATAGTAATAATGTTTATTAATTGTATCTTAACTCAAATTTTATAACGTGGAATCTAAAAAAGTCTGTATGGGTTTGTTGCTTTAAAGTATTATGTTTTCCTCCACGCCCCAACCCCACGTGAATGAACCATCATATATAAATCTACAAGCCCAGTAATTGGCACCTAGTATGTATTCAATAAACACAGCCTTCTTTTCATGTACAATGTAAAAATAATCTGAATTCTGAAAGACTAGCAAATATGAAATTGTACTTGAATGCACATGATCCATCTGAAAACCTACTCAAGCTATTTTCTTTTTCAAAAGTATGTTGAATTATATAAATTTGAAAATCAAGAACATTTAAACCACTACAGCACTCTAGATTTCTAGGCATAGTGAGTCTGGGCACACATTCTGCCTCTAAAGAGCAATCGATGACTTATGCCAATATCAAATCAAGATAAAACACATCCTTTCTGCCTTGCGATGTTCACTGACATAGAACATAAGCCTCTTTTATATTAGAAAATCCTTAATTTGCACCAAAAAATGTTTTAAAAATAGTTTCACAGATGAACAAGCTGATACTTAGCAAGACACAGTTACTAGCCAGTCATGGCAGACCCAGTTCATGACCCAGAACATCCTCAGGATCCTTGTGCCAGGGAGGGTGGGCGACAGCATCCCTCCCGTGTGTACAAAGGAACATTCAAAACCCACTAAGACTCCCTGAATGTTCTTAGTCCATGTGGCTGCCTGAGAGGTGCTGGGCCCTCAGCTCCATGGTGAGCCTATCATCCCTTTAGAAAGCTATTCTTATATGAACACTTCTTAGAGATGATGTGAGATCCTTTGTATAACTTAACCATTTGATAAATCACACAAGAGTTCTTCAAGGTAACAATCCATTTAATCTCCATACCTCACTAGCTCAAAATATATGGCAGTTATGAAGGAGCACCTGACCGGGGTCAGGTGAAGAGACAGAGCCCACAGTGCTGATGCCAAGAAATTAGCTGGTAGATCTCATGGCTCAACCCCATTTCCCACCCAGCCTAGAGGTTAATATGAATGGGCACCATAGTTTCCAATAAAGCAATTTATCTATTCAAATGACAAATTTCATAACTGTGGCAAAGGATATGTTATACAAAGTAATTGAAATAATTGTATCAGTTTTCCACTTTCAAATAAGCTGGTTTTATTTTAAAAAAAATTTTAATCCTCACCTGAGAATTTGAGAGAGAGAGGAAATAAGAGAGGGAGAGAGAGAGAGAGAAATGTGAGAGAGAAACATTGATCAGTTGCCTCCCATACTTGCCTTTACTGGAGAGAGGACCTGCAGCTGAGGTATACGCCCTGACCAGAACTTAACCCACAGTCTTTTGGTGTTGGGGTGACACTCCAACCAACTGAGCACCTGGCCGTGGCTCTAAGGAGCTGGCTTTAAGGAAAAAGGGGGTGGCATTTGGAAATAAATGGTCACAGAGTGTGAAACACTACGTTGGGTTTGGCACAAAGAACCTTAATTAGAATTTAATCCATCAACTTGAATTCACTTTTCCACAAAGGAAGGTGTGGGTGCCCCCTCGGGCTTCACTTGGCTCATGTGCCAATCTATATTCTGCTGATAGATAAAATCTAATGCATACCCATTTCCCACCACAGAGGGACCTACGAGTTGCTCTCTGCCAATTTGCAAGGAGCACACCCCACTTTTACAGAATTCATAGTGGGAGCCACTGATGAAGCCCCTGGCTATTGGTCAAGACTGAAGGGAGAATATTTACAGAACAATCTTTATATGATTCGTGAAATTCCCATTGGCCATTGTCCTGGGGCCTGCGCGCTTCACTCTCTAGTGATTTTTAAAGCATAGAACCTTGAGATTGTTTTACGCAAACTAATGTCACACGGTTGTCACACTGAAATGAGAAGAAATAAAACAACCCAAGACCAAAGGTTCACCTTTACATTCCACCAGCGGCTGCATGGGGAGCTGGTGCCCCCGGGTCCAAGAGCAGAGCTGACATGATAGCAGCACAGTCACATCCACTCAGTGCCCATCCCAGCCGCGTCCACACTCAGCATCTCATGTGGGAAGCGTGCACAGCCCGGGTGTAGGAACTCACCTATTTTTGCGAGGGAAGCAAGAAGGATCCAGAGGGTGACTTCATAGGGGACTTGCACATAGTCATAGTCCAGTGCAAAGACAGTGATCCTCTCGCCCAGCGCTGGGCTGGAAGCAGCAAACCCAGCCCCGGACTCCTGCTGGGCCACGGAATCGGTGGGTTTGTTCAAATCAGATGTTGCTTCCGAACCCTTGAGGGCCACTAGAGGCAGCAGGCAATGCCAAGGACTAAGTGGTCCCTGTGCCTGGAAACCCATGCTGGGCCTCCTCCTGCCCCTCGCACTGTGGGCCCTGTCTCAAGGGTCCTGAGCACAGGGGTCCGCCGGTCAGAAGGACACACGCACAGTCCACAGGCCCAGCAAGGGTCCGAGTGCGGCCTTGAATCCTGAGTGCAGAGGCGATCAAATGGCCGTGATGAAATTCCGTTCAGGCAGCTCGGCTTCTGCCTGGCACGCAGTCATTCAGCAGCTTTGTTCCTGCTGGGAGCCTGTGTGACCTTTACCTAACTGTGAGAAGCACATTTGTGAAGTGGAAAAATCTCTCTCACTGCATGGTTTGGTCCTGTCAATGAAAATGGAAAAGGACACCATAGGCTCCTCTCAGAGATCGCTGGAGTCCTTTTACCAGGAAGGGTCCTCCTCTCCCAGCTTCCAGCAAGGGCTGCCGCCTCATGCCTGCCCTTCCTCTCCTTTTGGCTCTCTCTGTCGCTGGTGCTGAGTGGCCCGGCTGCAGGTAGTTCTGGACCAACACTAATTATTCCCCCTGATTGGACTTTTCTGAGTGCTCCTTGGGGGTGACACTGCTGACACCTAGTGGGCAGCCACCATAGGTCCCTTGGTGTTTCAATGACAAACCTCTCAGGCAGCCATGTGACCATCCTCTGAACCAGGGGCCCTCTGAGAGTAAGAAAAGCTATCCGTTCATTCCAGGCCCAGTATAAACCAGGAAGGTCCTGGCAGCAGGGTCAGATGGTCTCTATAATGAAGAGGAAAAGAAGGAGGTATGACTCATTACTGGATTTGAGCAGTAATTCAAAGAAAGAAGTTCTAGTTCTCTGTAAACTTTACATAGCACTAAAAAAAATAAACAAACAAATAAATAAAAATTTAAAAAAAGAAAGAAAAGGGAAAAAAGCAATAAGCTGAAGAACAACCTTCATTACTACATGTAAAAATCCAGTTTTTGAGAAATTCCATGGCACATCTGGATGTTTCAGGGTAAAGGATTTTGTTACTATGGTCTATTTGTTTTTTTTTTTTTTAAAAAAAAGGCAGCACAACAGAGTTTGTGAAAGGATGCTGAGATGGATCCTGGGGGTCCACTCCTGGCTCTACATCAAGCCAGGTGACCATGCCAGTTACTCACCTTTAAGGTGTGCCAATGAGAAGAGGAAGACAATAGCTCCCTGATGGAGTGGCTAGGAGTGTAAATGAGGTAACAAAGGCACACTGTCTGGCATTTAATGTTAAATTTTATTATTTTCAAGAACATTTATTATTATATATGAGACATAAAAATTCTGTGGCAATGACAAAGTGCTCTGCTCAATGGCCCAGCCGGCATGGCTCAGTGGTTGAGCATCAACCCCGGAGCCAAGAGGTCTCTAAGTCGATTCCCGGGTCAGGGCACATGCCCAGGGTAAAGGCTTGATCCCCAGGAGGGGACATGGAGGAGGCAGCTGGTTGATGATGTTTCTCCCTCATTGATGTTTCTCTCTCTCTCCCTCCCCCTCTTCCTTTCTCTCTCTCTCTCTAATATCAATGGAAACATACTTAAGAAAAAGAGTGCTCAATAGAAAATGAGAATTTGTGTTCACTGTCACTACCTCAACACCTCTTCATATCAAACTGCAGGATGGTTTATATTTCTTTTCTTAGTTTACACTAGTGAGTACAGCAATTCTCCCTCAACAAACTCAATAAAAATCATTGGAAAATTGAGGCAGAAAGGGTTAAAGAGGATTAGTATCTAGCTGCAACTTCTTGGTAAGAAAGTAGAATTAAATGCTCACAAATGGATTAGGCAAAGTCTTTCTGATACAAAACAAAACCACAAACAATAAAAGAAAAAATAGATAAATCAAAATAAAAAACTATGTTATCAAGGAAGTATAAAACATACCCACATAATAGAAAAAAATATAAATCATATATCTGATAAGGGATTTATATGCTGGACATATAAAGAACTCAGGAGAGATTTGAAGATGGTAGCATAGATAAACACTTGTACTTGCTGCCTCCCACAACCACATCAAAATTACAACGAAAATACAGAACAGTCATCATCCAGAACCGCTGGAAAGCTGGCTGGATGGAAGTCGTACAACTAGAGAAATAAAGAAGAAAGCACACTGAGACCAGCAGGAGGTGCAGACGTGTGGAGGCGTGTAATGGGCTGGCCCAGCATCCACATGTGCTACTGTTTTAATAGGAAGGGTGATTGTCTCTGTGGAGGCTGCCCAGAGGAGCAAGGAGTCCCAACTCCACACCAGACTGCCATCTCAGAGTCCCAGAGCTGGGAAAAGTCCCTACAAGCAGTAAGAACTACAGACTATAAAAACCAGTGCAGATTGGGGCTCAGTGACACAGAGTCTGCTGGAGACACAGCTGCTCCTCTTAAAAGGCTGGCACCATGAACTGAATTTACAAGGTCCTGCTTCCTCTGAGCTCCAGCAAAAGGGCAAGTCTCTGGGGGATCCAGATACATATGAGGAGGAACTGGATTATCTGACATTGGAGCAGGAACTTTGGGGGAAGCTTTATCCCAGAGGGAAGTGCTCATAGGGATCATTGTTCTTATGGTGGGACCTTCCCAGTTGCAGGGCTGACTGGCAGCAATTTCTTTTTGCTTTGCCCTTGTGATTCCCTAAGATCCTGCCTTATCTAATTTACAACCCCATCCAAGTTGCCTGAATCGGCTTTTGCATATAAATGGCCTGTCCTTGCTCAGGCTAAAATCTTTCAAATAAGCCCCAAACCTATCAATAAAAGGTCCAAGATCTGCCACCAGCAGCATCCTGCCTTGCTTCATAGCTGGACCTCATCTGGGCACTTCCAAACCTGATATAAAGAGGAGGAATCTGTAGATATATCTACTGCTCCTGCTAGGTGGCCCCAGCAGTGGCTGACTTTACACTTCCCTGGAGACCCGAAAGCCAGTGTACCCAGTGGTCAGAATGAGACCATACCAGATTACAACTCTGTACAATCATAAGTGATACACTCAAGGGGCTGACTCAATGAGCACCAAAGTTCTACTGCAGCAGGGGTGTCTCCTGTATGGCAACTCTCCCACTGTAGTTGCAGATGATCCTCATAGCCAATTGGCCTGGAGGTCAATTCCTCCCAGTGACACCAACAGCAATCAAGGCTCAACTACAACAGAGCTATGCTCACAGTCCACAAAGAGGTACATCTAGAGCTCCCAGCTCAAGTAACTGGGGAGGGTGAGCTATTGGACCCTATAGGACACCTACTACATAAGGCTACTCTGTCAAGTCAAGGAGACTAAGCAGCTCTACCTAATACATAGAAACAAACACAGGAAAGCAGTCAAAATGCAGAGACAATGAAACATGTCACAAATGAAAGAAAGTAAACAACTGTGCAGAAGCTCTTTATTTTGATGTAGTCCCATGTATGTATTTACTCCTTAGTTTCCTTTGCCCAAGGAGGTGTATCTGTATACATATGGTTATAAGAGATGTCTCAGATTTTGCTACCTATGGTTTCTTCTAGGATTTGCATAGTTTTATGACTAAAATTTAAGTCTTTTATCCATTTTGTGTTTATTATTGTGTATGATGTAAGTTGGTGGTCTAATTTCATTTTTTGGGGCATGTATCTGTCCAATTTTCCCAATACCATTTATTGAAGAGACTGTAGTGACTCCACTCTATGCTCTTGCCTCCTTTGTCAAATTTTAATTGAGCATAATGGCTTGAGTCAGTTTCTGGGATCTTTATTCTATTCCACTGATCTATGTCTGTTCTTGTGCCAGTAACAGGCTGTTTTGATTATAGTGGCTCTGTAGTATAACTTTCATGGTGTATATAACTTGATATGTGGTATTGTGATTTCTCCAACTTTGTTCTTCTTTCTCAAGATTGCTGTGGCTCTTTGGGCTCTTTTTTGGTTCCATATAAATTTTTGGAGTATTTGTTCTAAATCTGTGAAATATGCTGTTGGTATTTTAGTAGGGATTGCATTAAATCTGTATACTACTTTGGGTAGTATGGACATTTTAATGATGTGGATTCTACCAATCCATGAACACCATATCCTTCTACTTCTTCATATCTTTTTCTGTCTGTTTTTTCAATGTTCTATAGTTTTATAAATACAGGTCTTTTACTTCCTTGGTTAAGTTTATTTCTATGTCTTTTAATTTTTATTTTCAATAGTAAATGGGATTGTTTGTTTAGTTTCTCTTTCTGAGAATACATTATCCTATCTAATAGAAGAGTAATATGTAAATTGACCATATCTTTGCTATACCTACAAGCCACACCCAGGGGCAAGTATGCAAATTAACCCAACCAAGATGGCTGCAGCCACAGAGAGAGCAGGAGGCTTGGGTTTCCCCGGTGATGGAGGAAGCCAAGCTCCTGCACACCCTGGATGGCCCAGAACTCCACTCCAGGCTACAAAGTTTCAATTATAGAAGATAAATACATTCCAGATACCTGGGCTGCCACTTGGGTCACCGGGGGGCATGGCCGGCCTGCAAACCACTATAGGCCCGTCATCCAGGCTGCCCCATGCCACAAGGGAACCCCCTCCCTGATCTGGGACACCCTTCAAGGCAAACCAGCTGGCCCCCACCCATGCACCAGGCCTCTATCCTATCTAATAAAAGAGCAATATGCAAATTGACCATCACTCTAATACACAAAATGGCTGCCCCCATGTGGACACAAGATGGCCACCACAAGATGGCCAGCAGGGGAGGGAAGATAGGAGGGACTAGGTCTTCAAGGGAGGGGGAGGGCAGTTAGGGGTGACCAGACTGGCAGAGGAGGGAAGTTGGGGGTGACTTGGCCTGCAGGGAAGGCAGTTGGGAGGGACACAGGCCTGCAGGGAAGGGCAGTTAAGGGCAAACAGGCTGGCAGGGGAGCAGTTAGGCATCAATCAGGCTGGGAGGGGAATGGTTAGTGGGTGATCAGGCTGGGAGGCAGAAACAGTTAGGGACAATCAGGAAGGCAGGCAGGCAAGCAGTTGGGAGCCAGCAGTCCTGGATTTGGAAAGGTGCAGGCTTGCCTGAGGGACACACACAACCATGCATGAATTTTGTGCACTGGGCCTCTAGTTGATGTATAAAATGCTATTGATTTCTGGCTGTTAATTTTGTATCCTCCTACATTGTCATATTTATTTATTAAATCTAGTAATTTTTTGGTGGAGTACTTAGGGATTTCTATGTACAATATCATGTCATCTGTGAATAATGATAGTTTTACTTCCTCCTTTCCAACTTGGATGCCTATTATTTCTTGTCTGAACATTATGGCTAATACTTCCAGTACTATGTTAAATAAGAGTGGTGAAAACGGGCATCCTGTCTTCTTTATGTTATTATGGGAAATGGTTTTAGCTTTTTCCCATTGAGTCTGAGGTTTTCTGTAGGTTTGTCATATATGGCCTTTACCATGTTGTGATATGACCCCTCTATTCCCACTTTGCTGAGAGTTTTTATCAAAAGGGGGTGTTGGAGTTTGTCAAATGCTTTTTCTGCATCTATTGATATAATCATGTAATTTTTGTCATTCAGTTTGTTTATGTGATGCATTATATTTATTGATTTGAGAATATTGTACCAGTCTTGTATCCCTGGAATAAATCCTACTTTGTCTTCATGTATGATCTTTTTAATATATTGCTGGATGTGATTTGCTAATATTTGTTGAGGATTTTAGCATCTATGTTCATCAGGGATATTGGCCTGTAACTCTCTTTTTTTGTAGTATCTTTATCTAGTTTTGGAATTAGGATAATGCTGGCTTCATAAAAAAAAAACAGCTTGAAAGTGTTACTTTCTCTTGGGTTTTTTGGAATTGTTTGAGGAGTATGGGTGCTAGTTCTTCTTTGAATGTCTGGTAAAACTCCCCTGTGAAGCCTTCCAGAACTGAGCTTTTGTTTGCTGGGAGTTTTTTTGATTACTGATTCTATTTACTCAGTTGCTACTGAGTATGGCAAATTTTCTGATTCTTTCTGATTGGAAGATTGTATTTCTTTAGGAATTTGTCTATTTCCTCCAGATTGTCCAGCTTGTTGGCATGTAGCTGTTTACCGGTATAGTCTTTTCTTACAAATCTTTGTATTTCTGTGGTGTCAGTTGTTACTGCTCTGCTTTTTTTTGTTTTAAATTTGGCTCTTCTCTCTTTGTTTCTTGATGAGTCTGGCTAATGGTTCATCAATCTCGTTTATTTATTAAAAAAAACAGCTCTTGATTTCATTGATATTTTGTATTTTTTTTCTTAGTCACTGTGGCAGCTATTTCTGTTCTGATCTTTATTATTTCCTTCCTTCTATTTCTATGGGCTTCTCTTGTTGTTCTTTTAGGTGTAGGATTATGTATTTATTTGAGATTTTGTTTTCTTCTTCTTCTTGAGGTAGGCCTGTGATGCTGTAAACTTCCCTCTCGACGTCTTTCGCTGTGGCCCATAGATTTCGTGTGGCTGCGTGTTCATTTTCATCTTATTTTCCAGGTAACTTTTGATGTCTTCCTTGCTCTCATTGGTAACCCATTCATTGTTTAATAACATGCTATTTAGCCTCTATCTGTTTGAATGATTTTGAACTTTTTAAATTGCAGTTTCATGCCATTGTAATTTGAGATGCTTGATATGATTTCAATTTCTTGAATTTGTTAAGATTTGTTTTGTGTCCTTACATGTGGTTTATCTTTGAGAATGTGCCGTGTGCACTTGAAAAGAATGCATATTTTGCTGCTTTGGGGTGAAATATCCTATAAATATCAATTAAATCTGTTTGATATAGCATGTCATTTAAAGTTTTGTTTCCTTGTAATTTTTTATCTGAAAGATCTATCCACTGATGACAGTGCAGTGTTAAAGTCTCCTACTATGATGGTATTGCCATCAATCTTGCCATTAAAGTCCACCAAGATTTTTTTAAATGCTCCTATATTGGGTGCATGTATGTTTTCCAGGGTTATATCCTCTTGTTGGATAGATTCCTTTAGTATTATGTAGTGACCTCATTTGTCTCTCATTATGGCTTTTGTTTTAAAGTCTATTTTGTCATATATAAGTATATAAGTATTGCTACCTGAGCTTTTTTATGTTTACATTTGTATGAAAATTTTTTTCTACCCCTTTACTTTCAGCCTGTCTGAATATTTGTTCTTAGATGGGTCTCTTGTAGACAACATATACATAGGTCATGTTTTCTTATCCGTTCTGCTACCCTGTGTCTTTTGTTTGAAGCATTTACATTTTAGGTTACTATTGATAGGTACTTACTGCCTTTTTTATTTATGTCTATGTTCTTCTCTGTATATATTTCTTTTTTTTCTTAAAGCAGTCCATTAACATTTCTTGCAATGGTAGTTTAATGATAATGAACTCCTTTAGTCTTTTTTGTCTAAGGAACTTTTTATTTTGCCTGCAATTTTAAGCAATAGCCTCACTGGATAGAGTAATCTTGGTTTCATGTCCTTGTTTTTCATTACTTTAAACACTTCATGCCAATCCCGTCTGGCCTGAAGTGGTTCTATTGAGCAATCAGCTGCCAGCCTGCTGGGAGCTCTCTTTTATGTAACTAATTATTTCTCTCTTGCTGCCTTTAAGATTCTCTCTTTGTCTTTAAACTTTGTCATTTAAATTATGATGTGTCTTGGTGTGTGTCTCTTTGTGTTCATCTTGATTGGGGCTCTCTGTGCATCTTGAACTTGTGTAACATTTTCCTTCACTATTTTAGACAAGTTTTTTGCCATTATTTCTTCAAACAGATTCTTTAACCTTTGCTCAATTTCTTCTCTATCTGGCACCCTACAATGTGGATGTTATATTTCATGTTGTCCCAAAGTTTGCTTAAACTATCCTCATTTGTTTTATTTCTTTTTTTCCTGAACTAATTACTTTTTTTCTACATTGCTTCCAAATCACTGATTTTATCCTCTGCTTCGTCCAACCTACTTTTAAATTCCTTCCAGTGTAGCCCTAATGTCAGATATGGTATTCTTTATTTCCAACTGGTTATTATTTATGATTTTTATCTGTGGTTTTTTTTAATGCAGTTGCTGTTCCTGCTAAGTTCCTACAAGTTCCTTGCAGTTCTCACTAAGTTCTTGAATGTGGCTCTTCCACAAAATACCACGCCTGGGCAAGTCTATTTTGAAGAATTCGTGTTAGAAGTTTAAAAAATTTGGCTCTCAAAAGTAATTTCAATCGTTGTCCTGTTGATATTTGGCTCTGTTGACTGAGTTCGCCGACCACTGCTCCTCTGGGGTCTTTCTCGGTACACACCGTCTCTCTCCTGCATAGACTCTTCCATGGCGCCCCAGTGCCTTTAAAATATGCCAAAATTCTAAGATTGACATTTGAGGCCCTCCTTTCCACATCCCCACTACTCAGATTCTGTGGCCCCAAAGTGTAGTGCCAGGCCTCATGGACCAATTACTGGGAGGCAAACTGGGCGGTGTACTGGGGTGGGTGGAGGGAGCTTCCCATCATGAGACTTTCAAAAGGAATTTTGACAACCATTAGAAACAGCAGTGAGAGAAGGTAAATACCTCCCCTGGATATAACTTGGGAGGGGTAACAGATTCCAGGTCTGATTTTTTACAAATTTCTAGATTGTAAAAACAGCCAGCCTTTATTGAGGTCTGTGCCAGGTGTGTTAGATGTGAATCCTCCCACGTCTCTGTGTTAAGTATTTTAAGGGATTTCTAAGTGTCTTTTGGCTATTCAGGACTTTCCTTATGTGCCCACAGAATGTCATGCTGAGGTGACATGTGAGCAAAGATCTAAGTCATATGGATCTGGGGGCAACATTCATGGCAGAGAATAGTAAGTGCAAAGACCTGAGGTGGCCATGCCTGGCACATTCAAGTTATCTTCACGGCTTTCCACATTTTGGTCTCAGCTCAAATACAGCATCCCAAGTCCTTCCCTAACTGTTCTATCTCATGTGAAAAAGCACCCCAAGACCCCAAAACATTCCTTCTCACCATATTTTTTTCAAGTCATTTAATTTTTAGAGATGGAGAAACATTGATGGGAGAGTGAAACATTGATCGGCTGCTTCCTGCATGCCCCCTACCAGAGATTGAGCCTGCAACCCAGGCATGGGCTGATGGGAATTGAAGCCGAAATCCTTCCGTGCATGGGACAACACCCAACGGAGCCATACCAAGCAGGGCTGTTTTTAATCCATTACCCCAAGAAACAACCATTGTCTGTCTTCTCCATGAGCTTACCCGTCCCACCACGTCAGAATTTTTAAAATTTGTTCACTGTTGCACACTAGCTCCTGGAATGAGGCTTGGCAGTTGATTAGGAAACATTGATTGATTGAAGGGCGGAGGCATTATTAACCTCTTATGAGGAAAATGAGGAGCCTAAGACCTTATCCAGGCCCATAGGCTTTCGAATGGTGACATGGGAATTCAGACCCTGTTGGGGTTATATCTTAACACTAATTAGCCCAACCCTGCCCTTCAGAGGAAACCATGATACAGCCCTGGAGCACTTAAGAAAAACATCCTAGGCCAGTGGTTGGCAAACTGCGGCTCGCAAGCCACATGCAGCTCTTTGGCCCCTTGTATGTGGCTCCTCCACAAAATACCACGGCCTGGGCAAGTCTATTGTTTTATTTTATTTAACACATTTTATTGATTTTTTTTTTTACAGAGAGAAAAGGAGAGGGATAGAAGTTAGAAACATCGATCAGCTGCCTCCTGCACACCCCCCACTGGGGATGTGCCCGAAACCAAGGTACATGCCCTTGACCGGAATCGAACCCAGGACCCTTTAGTCCGCAGGCCGATGCTCTATCCACTGAGCCAAACCGTTCTGGCTGGGCTAGTCTATTTGAAGTGACCTTAGGAGTTTAAGTTTAAGGCTCTCAAAAGAAATTTCAATCGTTGTACTGTTGATATTTGGCTCTGTTGACTAATGAGTTTGCCGACTACTGTCCTAGGCCATGTAACATAAGCAGTCTCAGAAGCCACCTGTGCATAAGTCTACACCTCTCCGCCCCCTGCCCTCCAGCCTAAAGCAGGTGTGGCCTGACAGACAGCACTATCCCTCAGCCAGCACCAAGACTGGAGGAGGGGCCTAGAAGGCCCAATGGGCACTGAAGCATATGCCAGCCAGTGCCAGAGCCTTAATCCCCAGAGCTACCAGACCACTGGGGGACAAGGGCCAATTGGCAAGCACGCTTCCTTTTTTCATGCCATGTGGGCAGACAAAACTGATTTACATTTCAAAAGGTTCCTCAGGTTCTGTGGGACTGTGTCACCCATGTGGCAGGCAAGCACACACTTGTAGTGGCTCTTCCTCCATCCTCCACTCACATTGCCCAAACACATAAGCTTCAGTCTCCACCTTTGCTTTTTGGTTAAGACAGTCTCCAATTCTCAAAGATATGTGAGAAAGAAAAAAAAAACAAAACCCTGCAGCCTCTCCCTCAATCCTGCAGAGGTCCTAGGGAGTTCTAGGGATATCAAGAAACCATTCCCTACCATTACAGACAGTACATCTAGGGTTGTGGGGTACATACCTTAATTCTTTGCAGACATCTGTGTGCTTCTTTAAAAATCTAGAGTTCAACCTGGCCCACAGTTTCAAATACATTTAATTACTATAAACACCAACAAAGGTCTTTTTAAAATAAACTGGTACTAGCATTAAATGCCAGCTGGAGAGGCTGCCAAACTCTACAGGTTATTTCAATCTGTGAGTAACCAGTATGGCCTGGTATTAAGCCTCATGTGAGTGAGTATACATAGTTTGAATAGGAATTGTCCCATTTAGCCCACATAACCATTCTAGTAAGATAGGTACTATCATCACTTCCATTTTATAGATGAGGAAACCAAGGCAGAAAGATGCCTTGCCCAAAATTCATAGCTGCTATTTGAGTGCCTACACAGAGTGCCTAATTCAGCCTTCAAGCCTACTGTGGAGTAGGTACCATTATTATTTTTTTATAAATGTGGAAACTGAGGCACTGAGAGTGCAGTAACTTGCTCGACATCACACAGGAAGTGGTAGAGCTGGAATTTGAACTCGGACAGTCAGGAATTTATATTCATAAATAATAAATGCTGTCCAATTCAGGGCCCAAGAGGCACATGTAGCTATTTAAATTTAAATTAAAATAATACAAAATTTAAAATTCCATTCCTCAGTTACTCCTAGCCACACTGCAAGTACTCACTGGATAGTGCAGATACAGAACAGTATAAACATTGTAGAAAGTTTTACTGAGAGTACTGAAACATAGTCTGCCTGTTTTAATTAGAAGCCAACATTTAAATATTGGGATATTATTAATATAAAAATCCCAATTTCTGGCTTCCATTAACAATCAGATTAGCCTGGCCAGCATGGTCAATGATTGGGTGTTGACCTATGAACTGGGAGGTCATGGTTCAATTCTCAGGGCACATGCCTGGGTTGAGGCTTCATTCCCGGTGTGGGTTATGCAGGAGGCAGCCAACCAATGATTCTCTCATCATTGATGTTTCTCTCTCTCTCTCTCTCTGAAATCAATAAAAATATATATATATTTTAAAAATCAGAAGATCAAGCAACTCTATCCCCACCTTTCCATGGGGCCATAGCTGGCAGAACTGAGCAGCAACTGCCCTCTTGAGATCGGGCAATCTGTTCACCAGAGTCCACTGAACCCACGCTTCACATATTTACACAGCAGCCTAAGCAGCTGCCTGTCTTTAACCCCCCAGGGAAGTCCTCTCTTCTCTTTTCCAGATGGGGAATCTGCACTTTTTGCAGATCACACAGGACACAGAAGACTCAGCCAGAGTAGGGACCCAGGTTTTCATATCACCAGCCCTGATCCACCAAAGCACCCACTCTGTGCTTGGCAGCTAATCAGCCACTTAGACCTCACCCAATGCCCCCATCTGGAGACTCTCTGGACACAGGAGTATGGCGTCTGGGATGGACTTTATTGGACATGTGGCTGCCCAAGCCATGGTCTGGGAGCACTGCAGCCTGGGGTCCAGGACCCAGGCACTAAGCTGAGGAGGCTCAGAGGTCAGGGCTGTTTGGAGCGAGGCCACAGGCGGCTGGTAAGAGAGCTGAGGAAAAGGGTCTGCTTGCTGGATCTCCTTGAGCACACTTTCAACATTACCTTGAGCTTAAACCAATTAACTGCCATGTGTCCAAAATGGAAACCATTCCCATTTTTGCCATATGTGCTGTAATATTTATGAATTTAAGTTACCATAATTATCTTTTACAAACCAAGAGATGTCACTAAC
The DNA here is from genome assembly GCA_027563665.1 of Antrozous pallidus. Lineage (NCBI taxonomy): Eukaryota > Metazoa > Chordata > Mammalia > Chiroptera > Vespertilionidae > Antrozous > Antrozous pallidus. The sequence continues at coordinate 1,389,532 of CM050523.1, forward strand.
AAGTATGATTTTAAAATGGGGTAACCAGAGTTAATATGCCACATTTGCAGCTATGGACACACTTGGCATGGATAGGAGGTCATCCACTTGTGTCTGCTTATGGCATTCAAAAGGCTATGTCTGATAAATTTCTTACCTCTATTTTATTTAATTATTTCTCTAGAGATTCTTCCTGTTCTTTCATTTGGGGCTTGTTTCTTTACATCTCCATTTTAGCTGTCCCTTTGTATTTGTTTTTGTGTATTAGATAGAAGTGGTATGACTCCCAGACTGTCTGCTGTGGCCTTTTGTAGTAGGTATGCTCCAGGACTCAGTGGTGCTGAAGCACAGTGATACCACCTTTGGAAAAACTGCTGTTGAAACTACTCTGTTATTCCTAGACAGTCTCTTATTCTGTGGGTCAACTCTATTACTTTTAGACTGTAAAATAACTTTGTTTTTATCTTGAATAATAGAAAAGATAAACTTAACTATCTGACATTTCAAGCTAGCCATCTAGAGGGGCCGATACACTGATACTGATATTAATTCCCATATTCTTTTTTTTAACATAAATATTTTTATTTATTTTTTATTTTTTTATTTTTTTAATGTTTATTGTACAGTTTATTACATTGTTCCCTTTTTTTTTCACCCTATAATTCCCCTCCATCTGGTACCCATCCCACCCTCCGCCCCCACCCCCCTCCTCTGTTCTCTCCCATAGTTGCATGATTTTTGTCCAGTCTCTTGCTGCACTTCCCACACCCCCTTTCTCCCGAAGAGTTGTCAGTCCATTCCCTCTCTATGTCCGGGATTCTGTTACATTCACCAGTATATACTGTTCATCAGTTTATTAATTCACTTGATTTTTAGATTCATTTGTTGATAGATGTGTATTTGTTGTTCCTAATTTACACTTTTATCTTTTTCTTCTTCCTCTTCTTAAAGAATATCTTTCAGCATTTCATATAATATTGGTTTGGTGGTGATGAACTCCTTTAGTTTTTTCTTGTCTGCGAAGCACTTTATCTGAACTTCAATTCTGCATGATAGCTTTGATGGATAGAGTAATCTTGGTTGTAGATTCTTGCTGTTCATCACTTTGAATATTTCTTGCCACTCCCGTCTGGCCTGCATTGTTTCTGTTGAGAAATCCACTGACAATCGTATGGGTGCTCCCTTATAGATAACCATCTGTTTTTCTTTTTTTTTAAATCTGTATTGTTCAGTTTATTAATTACATTGTTTCCCCTTTTTATCCCCCTATGGCTCCCCTCCACCCTGTACCTATCCCACCCTCCACCCTCACCTCCCCCTCCCCACTGTCCTCTCCCATTGTTGCTAGATATTTGTCCAGTCTCTTGCTGCACTTCCCACAACCCTTTTCTCCCCAAGAATTGTCAGTCCATTCCCTCTCTATGTCCATGTCTCTGTTATATTCACCAGTCTATCCTGTTCAACAGCCTACAAATTCACTTGATTTTTATGTTCATTTGTTGATAGATGTGTATTTGTTGTTCATATTTTTCATCTTTACCTTTTTCTTCTTCCTCTTCTTAAAGAATATCTTTCAGCATTTCATATAATGTTGGTTTGGTGGTGATGAACTCCTTTAGCTTTTTCTTATCTGCGAAGCACTTCATCTGACCTTCAATTCTGAATGATATCTTTGCTGGATAGAGTAATCTTGGTTGTAGATTCTTGCTGTTCATCACTTTGAATATTTCTTGCCACTCCCGTCTGGCCTGCACCGTTTCTGTTGAGAAATCCGCTGACAGTCGTATGGGTGCTCCCTTATAGGTAACCATCTGTTATCTCTTGCTGCTTTTAATATTTTCTCTTTGTCTTTTGCTCTTGGCATTTTAATTATGATGTGCCTCGGTGTGCTCCTCTTAGGGTTCCTATATATTGGGGTTCGGTGCACTTCTTGGACTCCTAAGTCAATTTCTTTCACCAGGTGTGGGAAGTTTTCAGTCACTATTTCTTCAAATAGGTTTTCATTGTCTTGGCCTCTCGCTTTTTCTGGCACCCCTATAATTCAGATGTTGGTATGCTTGAGGTTGTCCCAGAGGCCCCTTACACTATCTTCAGTTTTTTGGATTCTTTTGGTTTCTTCCTTTTTCAGCTGAGTGGATGTTCCCTCTTTGTATTTCAAATCTTTAACTTGGTCCTTGGGGTGCTCCAGGGCACTTTTAGGTCTTTGTATAATATTTTTTGTTTCAGTCAGTGTATGCTTAATTTCTGGTTGGTCCTTTTTCATATCCTTGAGAGTCTGCTTTATATCCTTGAGGGTTTCTTTCATTTCCTTGTAGGACTCATTCATTTCCACATTGGTCTTGATCATTTCCACGTTGGTCTTGATATATTTCTTTGCAGCTCTCGTTTATATCCTTGAGGGTGTTGTTCATTTTCTTGTAGGACTCATTAATTTCCTTTGTGGTCTTGCTTATTTCCTTATAGGCCTCGATCTTTTGTTGGAGCCTCTTAAAAAACCCTATAACTGTGGTTCTGAATTCCATGTCCAGTCATTTTTTTTCCTCCATTTCTTTCACATCTGATTTCTTTCCATGTTGCTGCATGGTGGCTTCTTCCCTGAGTTGGTCAATTAGCTTTGTGTGGTACACTTCCTACTAGGGATAGTGGCTCAGCCTCCAAAGTTACCTGAGGTGGATATGGGCTGCACAGTCTTGCTGAAGTTAAGCTCAGTTAATCGTTGTTAGCACTTGGAGGGTTGACCTCCAGGCCAATTGTCTGTGAAGCTCAGCTGTGCTCAGGTTGGGTGGGCGGAGTCTCCGGGCCAAGCAGACAGCGTTAGCTCCACCCTATGAGGCCCCAGGGACTCTGTGCCGGGGGCAATGGCCGCCAGCACCTCTGAGAGAGAGCCGCTGTGGAGCTCCACAGGCTGCCGGCTGCCTGGGAATTCAGACTTTCCCAAAATGAGTCTGCATGCGCAATGTCTCACCCAGGGTCGTAAAACAAAGCAGTCTGACGGTTTTCTGAATGAGAGACAAGTCGCAGTGCGCTCTCTGCGCCATCACGCAGCCGAGCTGTTCGCGCAAGCTGCCTTCTCCACAAGCCGGGAGACCCGGAAGCACCCGAGCTTCGGGGTGCCCTCCCACTGTCCAGTTTTCACCCCGTGTGATAGTGGGTTCTCTGGACTTCGCCCAGAGCTGGAGAATCAGTCCAGTGGGACGCCTTTGTCTCCCCGTTCGAGAAAACTGGCCGGTTTTCAGCCGCCCGCCCTCTCCGCGGCGCGCACTCCAAACCTCTCTGCGTTCGAATCTTTCAACGCTGTTCGCCGCCGCTCCTCCGAGTCACAGTGTCTTATCTTCACTTTTATTTGTGGAATTTTCACTCGGCGAGCTTTCTGGTGATTCTGGAAGGTGTTTGTTCTTTCGTTAAGTTGTAGTATTAAAATTGCTGATTATGACGGCAAGATAGGTGTTTTACCTTTGCCGCCATCTTAGTTCCAGTCAACCATCTGTTTTTCTCTTGCTGCTTTTAATATTCTCTCTTTGTCTTTTGCTCTTGGCATTTTAATTATGATGTGCCTTGGTGTGGTCCTCTTAGGGTTCCTATATATTGGGGTTCAGTGGGCTTCTTGGACTCCTAAGTCAATTTCTTTCACCAGGTTTCGGAAGTTTTCGGTCACTAATTCTTCAAATAGGTTTTCATTGTCTTGCTCTCTCTCTTTTTCTGGCACCCTTATAATTCGGATGTTGGTATGCTTGAGGTTGTCCCAGAAGCCCCTTACACTATCTTCAATTTTTTGGATTCTTTTGGTTTCTTGCTTTTTCAGCTGAGTGGATTTTACTTCTTTGTATTTCAAATCTTTAACTTGGTTCTTGGGGTGCTCCAGAGCACTTTTAGGTCTTTGTATAATATTTTTTATTTCAGTCAGTGTATGCTTAATTTCTGGTTGGTCTTTTTTCATATCCGTGAGAGTCTCCTTTATATCCTTGAGGGTCTCCTTCATTTCCTTGTAGGACTCATTCATTTCCTTTGTGGTCTTGCTTATTTCCTTATAGACCTCGACCTTTTGTTGGAGCCTCTTGAGAAGTCCTATAACCGTGGTTTTGAATTCCATGTCCAATCGTTTTTTTTACTCCATTTCTTTCACATCTGATTTCTTTACATGTCTCCACATAGTGGCTGCTTCCCTGAGTTGGTCAATTAGCTTTGTGTGGTAGACTTCCTACTAGGGACAGTGGCTCAGCCTTCCCAGTTACCTGAGGTGGATATGGGTTGCACAGTCTTGCTGAAGTTAAGCTCAGGTTAATCGTTGTTAGCACTTGGAGGGTTGACCTCCAGGCCAATTGTCTGTGAAGCTCAGCTGTTATCAGATTGGATGGGCGGAGTCTCCAGGCCAAGCAGACAGCATTAGCTCCTCCCTATGCGGCCCCAGGGACTCTGTGCTGGGGGCAATGGTTGCCAGCACCTCTGAGAGAGAAACGCTGCCAAGCTCCACCAGCTGCCGGGGAATTCAGACTCTCCCCAAATGAGTCTGCACGCCCAGTGTCTGACCCAGGGTCGTAAAACAAAGCAGTCTGACGGTTTTCCGAATGAGATAGCAAGTCGCAGAGCACTCTCTGCGCAGTCACGCAGCTGAGCTGTTCAAGCAAGCTGCCTTCTCCACAAGCCGGGAGACCCCTGCAGCACCCGAGCTTCGGCGTGCCCTCCCACTGTCCAGTTTTCACCCCATATGATAGTGGGTTCCCTGGACTTCGCCCAAAGCTGGAGAATCAGCCCAGTGGGACGTCTTTGTCTCCCCATTAGAGAAAACTGGCCAGTTTTCAGCCGCCCGCCCTCTCCGCTGGCGCGCGCTCCAAACCTCTTTTAGAGCGAATCTTTCAACGCTGTCCGCCGCCGCTCCTCCGAGTCACAGTGTCTTATTTTCACTTTCATTTGTGGAATTTTTACTCAGCCAGCTTTCTGGTGATTCTGGAAGGTGTTTGTTCTTTCGTTAAGTTGTAGTATTAAAATTGCTGAGTATGACGGCAAGATAAGTGTTTTACCTATGATGCAATCTTGGTTCTCTTAATTCCCATACTCGTATGCCAAGTACAAACTCATTATGTAGTCAAGGTTGCAACTGTCTGTAACAACAACTCACATAGATCCCTTTGTAATATCTGCAAACAAAGAGGCTTAAAAAGTACAGATACAGAAAAAACTTCCTATATGGGTTGCTCAGAGATTTGGAAAAGACACCTCCCTCTGGGCTACATGCAAATAAATGCCTCGTAATTAATTGGCTCATTAAGGTGTCTTATATCTTATTTGATGATTTACAACACAATATTTGGAGGGCCCAGCGAGATCACAGACAGAAGTCTACTGACACCTAGTCTCTTACGCCTGGGATGGACAGCCCCCCTGCCTGGCTGCCAGGCCCTGAGGATGTCCAGGGGAGATGTCCCCTGATGAAGCTCCAGGGACCCAGAGAAGCATCTCTGTGATGATGAAAGCCAGACAAGGAGACCAGGATGCAGTCTTAACTCCTCCAGCAGGTTCTCACCGAGATGTTGGCTGAGAATTTTGGAGAGCGGGGGCTGGGAGCATCCCCATGTCCATTTGGGGAGTTGGCATTGTGTCAGTCATTTCCTCAGCTCCGGGTCATTGTTTCAGTCATTTCCTCAGCTCCAGGTCATTGTTTCAGTCATTTCCTAAGCTCCGGTTCATTGTTTCAGTCATTTCCTAAGCTCCAGGTCATTGTTTCAGAGATTTCCTCAGCTCCAGGTCATTGTTTCAGTCATTTCCTAAGCTCTGGTTCATTGTTTCAGTCATTTCCTAAGCTCCAGGTCATTGTTTCAGTGATTTCCTCAGGTCCAGGTCATTGTTTCAGTGATTTTCTCAGCTCCGGTTCATTGTTTCAGTCATTTCCTCAGGTCCGGTTCATTGTTTCAGTCATTTCCTCAGCTACGGTTCATTGTTTCAGTCGATTCCTCAGCTCCAGGTCATTGTTTCAGTTATTTCCCCAGCTCCAGTTGATTATTTCAGTCATTTCCTCAGCTCCAGGTCATTGTTTCAGTCATTTCCTCAGCTCCAGGTCATTGTTTCAGTCATTTCCTCAGCTATGGTTCATTATTTCACTCATTTCCTCAGCTCCAGGTCATTTTTTCAGTCATTTCCTCAGCTCCAGGTCATTGTTTCAGTCATTTCCTCAGCTCCAGTTGATTATTTCAGTCATTTCCTCAGCTCCAGGTCATTGTTTCAGTCATTTCCTCAGCTCCAGGTCATTGTTTCAGTCATTTCCTCAGCTCCAGTTGATTATTTCAGTCATTTCCTCAGCTCCAGGTCATTGTTTCAGTCATTTCCTCAGCTACGGTTCATTGTTTCAGTCATTTCCTCAGCTCCAGGTCATTGTTTCAGTCATTTCCTCAGCTCCAGGTCATTGTTTCAGTCATTTCCTCACCTTCGGTTCATTGATTCAGTCATTTCCTCAGCTCCAGGTCATTGTTTCAGTCATTTCCTCAGCTCCGGGTCATTGTTTCAGTGATTTTCTCAGCTCCGGTTCATTGTTTCAGTCATTTCCTCAGGTCCAGGTAATTGTTTCAGTCATTTCCTCAGCTCTGGTTCTTTGTTTCAGTCATTTCCTAAGCTCCAGGTCATTGTTTCAGTCATTTCCTCAGCTACGGTTCATTGTTTCAGTCATTTCCTCAGCTCCAGGTCATTGTTTCAGTCATTTCCTCAGCTCCAGGTCATTGTTTCAGTCATTTCCTCACCTTCGGTTCATTGATTCAGTCATTTCCTCAGCTCCAGGTCATTGTTTCAGTGATTTTCTCAGCTCCGGTTCATTTTTTCAGTCATTTCCTCAGCTCCAGGTCATTGTTTCAGTCATTTCCTCAGCTCCAGTTGATTATTTCAGTCATTTCCTCAGCTCCAGGTCATTGTTTCAGTCATTTCCTCAGCTACGGTTCATTGTTTCAGTCATTTCCTCAGCTCCAGGTCATTGTTTCAGTCATTTCCTCAGCTCCAGGTCATTGTTTCAGTCATTTCCTCAGCTACGGTTCATTGTTTCAGTCATTTCCTCAGCTCCAGGTCATTGTTTCAGTCATTTCCTCAGCACCGGGTCATTGTTTCAATCATTAACTCAGCTCCGGTTCATTGTTTCAGTCATTTCCTCAGGTCCAGGTCATTGTTTAAGTCATTTCCTCAGCTCCAGGTCATTGTTTCAGTCATTTCCTCAGCTCCAGGTCATTGTTTCAGTCATTTCCTCAGCTACGGTTCATTGATTCAGTCATTTCCTCAGCTCCAGGTCATTGATTCAGTCATTTCCTCAGCTCCAGGTCATTGTTTCAGTCATTTCCTCAGCTCCAGGTCATTGTTTCAGTCATTTCCTCAGCTCCGGTTCATTGTTTCAGTCATTTCCTCAGCTCCAGGTCATTGTTTCAGTCATTTCCTCAGCTCCAGTTCATTGTTTCAGTCATTTCCTCAGCTCCAGGTCATTGATTCAATCATTTCCTCAGATCCAGGTCATTGTTTCAGTCATTTCCTCAGCACCGGGTCATTGATTCAATCATTTCCTCAGCTCCGGTTCCTTGTTTCAGTCATTTCCTCAGCACTGGGTCATTGATTCAATCATTTCCTCAGCTCCATGTCATTGTTTCAGTCATTTTCTCAGCTCCAGGTCATTGTTTCAGTCATTTTCTCAGATCCAGGTCATTGTTTCAGTCATTTCCTCAGCTCCAGTTCATTGTTTCAGTCATTTCCTCAGCTCCAGGTCATTGTTTCAGTCATTTCCTAAGCTCCGGTTCATTGTTTCAGTCATTTCCTAAGCTCCAGGTCATTGTTTCAGTGATTTCCTCAGGTCCAGGTCATTGTTTCAGTGATTTTCTCAGCTCCGGTTCATTGTTTCAGTCATTTCCTCAGGTCCGGTTCATTGTTTCAGTCATTTCCGCAGCTACGGTTCATTGTTTCAGTCGATTCCTCAGCTCCAGGTCATTGTTTCAGTTATTTCCCCAGCTCCATGTCATTGTTTAAGTCATTTCCTCAGCTCCAGGTCATTGTTTCAGTCATTTCCTCAGCTCCAGGTCATTGTTTCAGTCATTTCCTCAGCTATGGTTCATTATTTCACTCATTTCCTCAGCTCCAGGTCATTTTTTCAGTCATTTCCTCAGCTCCAGGTCATTGTTTCAGTCATTTCCTCAGCTCCAGTTGATTATTTCAGTCATTTTCTCAGCTCCAGGTCATTGTTTCAGTCATTTTCTCAGATCCAGGTCATTGTTTCAGTCATTTCCTCAGCTCCAGTTGATTATTTCAGTCATTTCCTCAGCTCCAGGTCATTGTTTCAGTCATTTCCTCAGCTACGGTTCATTGTTTCAGTCATTTCCTCAGCTCCAGGTCATTGTTTCAGTCATTTCCTCAGCTCCAGGTCATTGTTTCAGTCATTTCCTCACCTTCGGTTCATTGATTCAGTCATTTCCTCAGCTCCAGGTCATTGTTTCAGTCATTTCCTCAGCTCCAGGTCATTGTTTCAGTGATTTTCTCAGCTCCGGTTCATTGTTTCAGTCATTTCCTCAGGTCCAGGTCATTGTTTCAGTCATTTCCTCAGCTCTGGTTCATTGTTTCAGTCATTTCCTCAGCTCCAGGTCATTGTTTCAGTCATTTCCTCAGCTACGGTTCATTGTTTCAGTCATTTCCTCAGCTCCAGGTCATTGTTTCAGTCATTTCCTCACCTTCGGTTCATTGATTCAGTCATTTCCTCAGCTCCGGTTCATTGTTTCAGTCATTTCCTCAGCTCCGGTTCATTTTTTCAGTCATTTCCTCAGCTCCAGGTCATTGTTTCAGTCATTTCCTCAGCTCCAGGTGATTATTTCAGTCATTTCCTCAGCTCCAGGTCATTGTTTCAGTCATTTCCTCAGCTACGGTTCATTGTTTCAGTCATTTCCTCAGCTCCAGGTCATTGTTTCAGTCATTTCCTCAGCTCCAGGTCATTGTTTCAGTCATTTCCTCACGTTCGGTTCATTGATTCAGTCATTTCCTCAGTTCCAGGTCATTGTTTCAGTCATTTCCTCAGCTCCAGGTCATTGTTTCAGTCATTTCCTCAGCTCCGGTTCATTGTTTCAGTCATTTCCTCAGGTCCAGGTAATTGTTTCAGTCATTTCCTCAGCTCTGGTTCTTTGTTTCAGTCATTTCCTAAGCTCCAGGTCATTGTTTCAGTTATTTCCTCAGCTCCAGGTCATTGTTTAAGTCATTTCCTCAGCTCCAGTTGCTTATTTCAGTCATATCCTGAGCTCCAGGTCATTGTTTCAGTCATTTCCTCAACTATGGTTCATTATTTCAGTCATTTCCTCAGCTCCAGGTCATTGATTCAGTCATTTCCTCAGCTCCAGGTCATTGTTTCAGTCATTTCCTCAGCTCCAGGTCATTGTTTCAGTCATTTCCTCAGCTCCGGTTCATTGTTTCAGTCATTTCCTCAGCTCTGGTTCATTGTTTCAGTCATTTCCTCAGCTCCAGTTCATTGTTTCAGTCATTTCCTCAGCTCCAGGTCATTGATTCAGTCATTTCCTCAGATCCAGGTCATTGTTTCAGTCATTTCCTCAGCACCGGGTCATTGATTCAATCATTTCCTCAGCTCCGGTTCCTTGTTTCAGTCATTTCCTCAGCACTGGGTCATTGATTCAATCATTTCCTCAGCTCCAGGTCATTGTTTCAGTCATTTCCTCAGCTCCAGGTCATTGTTTCAGTCATTTCCTCAGCTCCAGGTCATTGTTTCAGTCATTTCCTCAGCTCCAGGTTCATTGTTTCAGTCATTTCCTCAGCTCCAGGTCATTGTTTCAGTCATTTCCTCAGCTCCAGGTCATTGTTTCAGTCATTTCCTCAGCTCCAGGTCATTGTTTCAGTCATTTCCTCAGCTCCGGGTCATTGTTTCAGTCATTTCCTCAGCTCCAGGTCATTGTTTCAGTCATTTCCTCAGCTACGGTTCATTGTTTCAGTCATTTCCTCAGCTCCGGTTCATTGTTTCAGTCATTTCCTCAGCACCGGGTCATTGATTCAAACATTTCCTCAGCTCCGGTTCCTTGTTTCAGTCATTTCCTCAGTACCGGGTCATTGTTTCAGTCATTTCCTCAGCACCGGGTCATTGATTCAATCATTTCCTCAGCTCCGGTTCCTTGTTTCAGTCATTTCCTCAGATCCAGTTCATTGTTTCAGTCATTTCCTCAGCACCGGGTCATTAATTCAAACATTTCCTCAGCTCCGGTTCCTTGTTTCAGTCATTTCCTCAGTACCGGGTCATTGTTTCAGTCATTTCCTCAGCACCGGGTCATTGATTCAATCATTTCTTCAGTTCAGGTTCATTGTTTCAGTCATTTCCTCAGCTCCGGTTCATTGTTTCAGGCATTTCCTCAGCTACGGTTCATTGTTTCAGTCATTTCCTCAGCTCCAGGTCATTGTTTCAGTCATTTCCTCAGCTCCAGGTCATTGTTTCAGTCATTTCCTCACCTTCGGTTCATTGTTTCAGTCATTTCCTCAGATCCAGGTCATTGTTTCAGTCATTTCCTCAGATCCAGGTCATTGTTTCAGTAATCACCTCAGATCCAGGTCATTGTTTCAGTCATTGCCTCAGCTCCGGTTCATTGTTTCAGTCATTTCCTCAGCTCCAGGTCATTGATTCAATCATTTCCTCAGCTCCGGTTCATTGATTCAGTCATTTCCTCAGCACCGGGTCATTGATTCAATCATTAACTCAGCTCCGGTTCCTTGTTTCAGTCATTTCCTCAGATCCAGGTCATTGTTTCAGTCATTTCCTCAGATCCAGTTCATTGTTTCAGTCATTTCCTCAGCACCGGGTCATTAATTCAAACATTTCCTCAGCTCCGGTTCCTTGTTTCAGTCATTTCCTCAGCACCGGGTCATTGATTCAATCATTTCTTCAGTTCAGGTTCATTGTTTCAGTCATTTCCTCAGCTACGGTTCATTGTTTCAGTCATTTCCTCAGCTCCGGTTCATTGTTTTAGGCATTTCCTCAGCTACTGTTCATTGTTTCAGTCATTTCCTCAGCTCCAGGTCATTGTTTCAGTCATTTCCTCAGCTCCAGGTCATTGTTTCAGTCATTTCCTCACCTTCGGTTCATTGTTTCAGTCATTTCCTCAGCTCCAAGTCATTGTTTCAGTCATTTCCTCAGGTCCAGGTCATTGTTTCAGTCATTTCCTCAGCTCCAGTTCATTGTTTCAGTCATTTCCTCAGCACCGGGTCATTGATTCAAACATTTCCTCAGCTCCGGTTCCTTGTTTCAGTCATTTCCTCAGCACCGGGTCATTGTTTCCGTCATTTCCTCACCTTCGGTTCATTGATTCAGTCATTTCTTCAGTTCAGGTTCATTGTTTCAGTCATTTCCTCAGCTCCGGTTCATTGTTTCAGGCATTTCCTCAGCTACGGTTCATTGTTTCAGTCATTTCCTCAGCTCCAGGTCATTGTTTCAGTCATTTCCTCAGCTCCAGGTCATTGTTTCAGTCATTTCCTCACCTTCGGTTCATTGATTCAGTCATTTCCTCAGGTCCAGGTCATTGTTTAAGTCATTTTTTTCAGCTCCAGGTCATTGTTTCAGTCATTTCCTCAGCTCCAGGTTATTGTTTCAGTGATTTTCTCAGCTCCGGTTCATTTTTTTTCTTTTTTTCTTTTTTCTTTTTTTAATTATCTTTTATTGATTTTTTGCAGTATAATAGTAGTACATGTTTTCCTTTCCCCCTCCCCCTTATCCTCCCCCCAGCCTCCCCCACCCCACAGCACATATCCCCAGCTTCCCCACTCCCCGCCCCAGTGTTTTTCATTCATTGGTTATGTTCATATGCATGCATACAAGTCCTTCCGTTGATCTCCCCCCGCATCTGCCTCCCATCCACCCAAGCCTCCCCCTGTAGCTTGACAGCCTGTTCAAGGCCATCCTGCCTCTATATCAATCACTCTCCCCTGTTTCTTTTCTTCAAAAATATCTTGCCTCTGCATACTAGAAATAAATGTATAAGAACAAAAAGTGTTTCAGTCTCGGTTTCAATGTCCAACTTTTCTGAGTCCCAGTTTCAGTGTCAAATAATTCATTATGTGTATAAGTCAGCAATGGTATCCAGATGGTGGACATATCGTGTCAATGCATGATCCATCCTCTCTGGTTTGGTCCTGGGCTGCCTGCAGACATGCACAGCTGCTGACTGCTAGTATGGCAAGGTGTCGTCAGTGTCCCCCATTTTTGGACCGTCCTCATGACTGGAACAGATCCATCAGTTCCTCATCGTCGCAGGAACCCACATGGTCTTGGAGTTGTTCTCTGAAAACACACAAACACATTCTCGACCAAAAGTTAACAAAGGGATCCTCTATGCAAAATAGACTTGGGATTCTTTTAAATTTTTGCCTAAATGATTTTCCTTTGGCTTATTTTGACACCATGTGTGTTTTTTCATGGGTGTCCTGCTATTGTTTTTACAAATGGAATTTACTTTACTGGAGTAAGAATTTTCTAGATGTATTTTACTTACTCGATATTTTTTTTTGTCCCTTACATGATATTACCCCGCTGTCCCCTCCCCTTTTTTGATTAATGGGGACTTTTGGAAATTTTCTATTGCAGACTTGATAATTTTAAATTTTAATTTTTGCACACAAAGTGACTGCTTTAGGTTCTTTGGATGTTAGGCAATTTTACAGTGAGATGAACTACTAATAGATTTTTCAGTTAATGTTTTAGGAAAAGCTTTTTGTCCAGTACACTATAATTTTCTTGAGTATTCTCGTATTTCACTTGGCCAATTTAAATTAATCTGAAAACTTGATTACTATTTTCCTGTCAATTTTAATACTCAAGCAGAAATCTTAGTTTACCCTGTGAATACTAGTGGAAAGGAATATTTGCAATTTTGAGTAGGTCCCGAGTATTCCTGGTAATAGACTGAATTTAGATATAGAGCAGCTATTGCTGGCCGAGTCTCTGTCTGCCGCCTGGGTCCCCGTATGAGTTGTGTGTGGGAGGCGAAGCAGCCGTGGGGGTAGGAGACCTCCCTTAGGAGGGTTGAGAATTCAAACCCCTGCAAGGTTTGTGGATGAGGGTCTGTGCCCCACCTCTGTTGACCTTTTAGTTCTCTCCTGTTGGCCCCTCTGCGACTGTGCCTGTCTTAGGTTGTTCCTTCCCTGAGGAATCTTACCCGTCTCTGGCTAACCAGCCATCCTCCGGGGCCAAACAGGGTGATGTGAGGTTCAGTTCTGTCTCCTTTGTAGTCTATGCCCCCCTGTGGCCTCCACGTCCAGTACCTGCCTTGGGGTCCCCTCGCCTGCTGGCGGGGGTCCCGGTACTGATCACATATCTCGGGGGACCCAGGTTTCTTCTCCAGAGAGGGCCCAGCTCACACCATTGGTCGAGATACAGATCCATGGTGCCAGCTGCCCAAAGGCTTCAGCCACAGCTCGAACTGAAAACTCTGGCATCAGCTGTGTGTATTTGGATAGTAAAAGAAGGTCCCTCTTGGCAGAAAGGGCAAGAAGGGCCAATATAGAATGCTCGGATGCCTTCCCAGTGCCTTAATTCTTTCTGAAAGGGATTAAGTTCTTTCCTATTCTTTTTTAAGTTGCTGCCCAACATTCAAAGAATTAGTTTGTAAGTTTATTTGGGATAATTGTATAATATGCTGTTGTCAAATATCAAATATTATAATGACAGTGTAGAATAATATCATGTAAGGGTATTATGGTGTCATGGGAGGTTAAGCAGGGCCTAGCCTAAGGACTGGTCTCCATAGGATATGACAAGCTCTAGGCCATGTCAATTCAATGTCAGACTAGCTGCCATTTTTTTATAATTTTATATAAACTTTGTCAGGGATGTAAAAACACAAATCACTTACCTCAGTTCAAGAGTTCAAGTATATTGACTTTTCCACTTACTCTCACCACCTGCCACTTACCCTGAGGTTTGACATTCTGATGGACTTTTCTCAGTCTCTGGATCTATTCTTGTTCATCAGTCTATGTCATTGATTGTATTCCTCAAATGAGTGAGATAATGTGATATTTGTCTTTCTCTGCCTGGCTAATTTCACTTAGCATAATACTCTCCAAATCCATCCATGTTGTTACAAATGGTAGGAGCTCCTTCTTTTTTTCCGTGGCGTAGTATTCCATTGTGTAAATGTACCATAGTTTTTTGATCCACTCATCTGCTGATGGGCACTTCGGCTGTTTCCAAATCTTATCTATGGTAAATTGTGCTGCTATGAACATAGGGGTACATATATCCTTTCTAATTTGCCTTTCTAGTTTCTTGGGGTATATTCCTAGAAGTGGGATCACTGGGTCGAATGGGAGCTCCATTTTTAGTTTTTTGAGGAAACTCCATACTGTTCTCCACAGTGTCTGCACTAGTCTACAATCCCACCAGCAGTGCACAAGAGTTCCTTTTTCTCTGCATCCTCGCCAGCACTTGTCGTTTGTTGATTTGTTGATGTAAGCCATTCTGATAGGTGTGAGATGGTACCGCATAGTCGTTTTGATTTGCATCTCTCGGATAATTAGTGACTTTGAGCAAGTTTTCATGTGTCTCTGGGCCTTCCTTTTGTCTTCTTTCGTGAAGATTCTATTTAGGTCTGTTGTCCATTTTTTTATTGGATCATTTGTCCTCCTTTTATTGAGTTGGGTGAGTTGCCTGTAGATGCTTGAGATTAAACCTTTATCACTAATAACATTTGCAAATATGTTCTCCCATACAGTGGGTTTTCTTGTTGTTTTGTTGATGGTTTCTTTAGCTGTGCAAAAGCTTTTGATTTTGATGTAGTCCCATTTGTTTATTTTCTCTTTAGCTTCCATTGCCCTCGGAGCGGTATCATCAAAGAAGTTCTTTTGGCATATGTCTGAGATTTTTCTTCCTGTACATTCCTCTAATATTTTTATGGTTTCCTGTCTTACATTTAAGTCCTATATCCATTTTGAGTTTATTTTTGTGTATGGTGTAAGTTGGTGCTCTAGTTTCATTTTTTGCATGTATCTGTCCAATTTTCCCAACACCATTTATTGAAGAGACTGTCTTGACTCCATTTTATGTTCCTGCCTCCTTTGTCAAGTATTAATTGAGCATAGTGGATTGGGTTGATATCCGGATTCTCTATTCTACTCCATTGATCTATATGTCTGTTCTTGTGCCAGTACCAGGCTGTTTTAAGAACAGTAGCCTTGTAATACAGCTTGAAATCTGGTATGGAAATCCCACCGACTTTGTGCTTCTTTCTCAGGATTGCTGTGGCTATTCGGGGCCTTTTTTGTTCCAGATGAATTTTTGGAGAGTTCTTTCTAGGTCTGTGAAATATGCCATTGGTATTTTAATGGGGAGTGCATTAAATTTATAGATTGCTTTGGGTAGTATGGACATTTTAATTATGTTGATTCTCCCAATCCATGAACATGTAATGTTCTTCCACCTGTTTACATCTTCCTCTATCTCTTTTTTCAGTGTCCTGTAGTTTTCCACAAATAGATCTTTTACCTCCTTAGTTAAGTTTATTCCTAGGTATCTTAATTTTTTTGGTGTGATGGTAAATGGGATTGCTTTTTTAGTCTCTCTTTCTGTAAGTTCACTATTAGTGTATAGAAATGCCATAGATTTCTTGGCATTAATTTTGTAGCCTGCTACATTGCTGAACTCATTTATTAAGTCTACTAACTTTTTTATGGAGTCTTTCGGGTTTTTTATGTACAATATCATGTCATCTGCAAATAAGGATAGCTTAACTTCTTCTTTTCCAATTTGGATGCCTTTTATTTCTTCTTCTTGTCTAATTGCAATGGCTAATACTTCCAGTACTATGTTGAACAGGAGTGGTGAAAGTGGGCAACCCTGTCTTGTTCCTGTTCTTAGGGGAAATGGTTGTAGTTTTTGCCCATTGAGTATGATGTATGCTGTGGGTTTATCATATATGGCTTTTATTGTGTTGAGGTATGATCCTTCTATTCCTACCTTATTGAGAGTTTTTATTAAGAAAGGATGTTGGATTTTGTCAAATGCTTTTTCTGCATCAATTGATATGACTATGTGATTTTTATCTCTCAATTTGTTTATGTGATGTATCACATTTATTGATTTGCGGATATTGTACCATCCTTGCATTCCTGGGATAAATCCTACTTGGTCGTGATGTATGATCTTTCTGATGTACTGCTGGATCCGATTTGCTAGAATTTTATTGAGGATTTTGGCATCTATATTCATGAGGGATATTGGCCTGTAATTCTCTTTCATTGTGTCGTCTTTATCTGGTTTTGGTATTAGGGTGATGCTAGCTTCATAGAAGGAGTTTGGAAGTGTTCCATCCTCTTGAATTTTCTGGAATAGTCTGAGGAGTATAGGTTTTAGTTCTTCCTTGAATGTTCGGTAAAACTCCCCTGTGAAGCCGTCTGGCCCTGGGCTTTTGTTTGCTGGAAGCTTTATGATGACTGCTTCAATTTCTTCCACAGTTATTGGTCTATTGAGTTGTTTAGATTCTTCTTGATTGAGTTTTGGGAGGTTATATTTTTCTAGAAACATATCCATTTCCTCCAGGTTGTCCAGTTTGTTGGAGTAGAGTTGTTCATAGTATTTTTTAACAATCCTTTGTATTTCAGTGGGGTCTGTTGTTATTTCACCTCTTTCATTTCTGATTTTATTTATTAGGGTCCTCTCTCTTTGCTTCTTGGTGAGTCTGGCTAGAGGTTCATCAATCTTGTTTATCCTTTCAAAGAACCAGCTCTTGGTTTCGTTGATCTTCTGTATTGTTTCTTTGGTCTCTATGTCATTTATTTCTGCTCTGATCTTTACTATTTCCTTCCTTCTGCTTACACTGGGCTTTTCTTGTTGCTTTCTTTCTAACTCTTTGAGTTGTTGGGTTAGATAATTTATTGCCGCTGTTCCTAGTTTTTCGCAGTAGGATTGTAGAGCTATGAACTTCCCTCTCAGAACTGCTTTCACTGTGTCCCATAGATTTTGGATTGTTGTGCTATCATTGTCATTTGTTTCCATGATGTTTTCTATCTCTTCCTTAATCTCTCTAGTAACACAGTCATAGTTCAATAGCATGCTGTTTAGTCTCCATGTGTTCGATTTCTTTGGATTGTTTCTATTGTAGTTGATTTCCAGCTTTATGCCACTGTGATCTGAGAATATACTTGATATGATTTCTATCTTCTAGAATTTGGAGAGACTTTGCCTATGACCCAATTCATGGTCTATCTTTGAGAATGACCCATGGGCACTTGAAAAGAATGTATATTCTGTGGCTTTGGGGTGAAATGATCTGAAGATGTCAATTAATTCCTTCTGGTCTAGTGATTCATTGAGGATTGATGTTTCTTTACTGATTTTTTGTTTAGAGGATCTGTCCAATGGTGATAGTGGGGTATTAAAGTCTCCTACTATGATTGTATTGCTGTCTATCTCTCCCTTGATGTCCTCTAAGGAGTTTTTGTATGTATTTGGGTGCTCCTGTATTGGGTGCGTATATGTTTACCAGAGTTATTTCTTCTTGTTGAATTGCTCCCTTTAGTATTATGAAGTGGCCTTCTTTATCTCTTGTTATGTCCTTCACTTTGAGATCTAATTTGTCAGATATAAGTATGGCTACCCCAGCTTTTTTTTCATTTCCATTTGCCTGAATAACTTTTTTCCAACCTTTCATCCTCAGTCTGTGTGCGTCTTTTTTTCGGAGGTGGGTTTCTTGTAGACAGCAGATACATGGATTGTGTTTTCTTATCCCATCTATTACCCTATGTCTTTTGATTGGAGCATTTAAACCATTTACATTTAATGTTATTATTGATAGGTGCTTATATGTTGCCATTTTTGTTCTTTGCCCCTGTGTTCCTTCTTCGCTTCCTATTTCTTTTTACAGCAGATCCTTTAGCATTTCTTGCATTGCTGGTTTGGTGGTGACAAATTCCCTTAGTCCTTTTTTATCTGTGAAGCTCCTGATTTGACCTTCAATTTTTATTGAGAGCCTTGCTGGGTACAGTATTCTAGGATTCAGACCCTTCCTTTGCATGACTTTGTAGATTTCATTCCACTGCCTTCTGGCCTGATAGGTTTCTGTTGAGAGATCACTTGTTAGTCTGATGGGTGTTCCTTTGTAGGTGACTTTCTGTCTCTCTCTGGCAGCTTTTAAGATTCTTACTTTGTCATTGGTGTTTGCCAATTTAATTATAATGTGCCTTGGCATAGGTCTTTTGGGGTTTATTTTGCTTGGGACTCTGTGAGCTTCTTGGATTTGTGTGGGTTTTTCCTTTCCTATACCAGGAAAGTTTTCTGTCATTATTTCTTCCAACAGGTTTTCTATTCCTTGCTCAGTTTCCTGTCCTTCTGGAAGCCCAATTATACGGATGTTGTTTTGTTTCATGTTGTCCCAAAGTTCTCTTAGGCTCTCCTCCTGCTTTTTAATTTTGTTTTCTAGAAGGTGCTCTACTTGGTTATTTTTTCCTACCTGGTCTTCTAGCTCACTGATGCGATCCTCTGCTTCTTCTAGTCTACTCTTAATACTTTCTATTGAGTTCTTTACTTCAGCAATGTCACTTTTCATTTCTTCTTGGCTCCTCGTCATTTCTTCGTGGCTCCTCTTCATTTCTTCATGGCTCTTCATCATTTCTTCCTGGGTCTTACTCATTTCCTCTTGGTTCTTACTCATATTATCAAATTTGTCTTCCATTCTTTTCAGCCACCTTATGACCATTTCTCTGAATTCTTTCTCTGACAGGTTGTTAACTTCCATTTCGTTTACCTCCTTTTCTGGCGAGCCTTGCTTTTCTTTCATATGTGGGCTATTTCTTTGTCTTCCCATGGTCTCTCTTCTCTGTGTATGTGGTTATGTAGTTCTCACTCTCCTGCGTTGATTTAAAGGCACAAAATACAACACAACCAGGTGCAATGCACCAGGCACTGAACTGGAATGTGGTCAAAGTAATTGTAATTCCAAATAAAGGTGACCGCCAGAGAAAGGCAAATTCGGTGATAGGTGGGAAAAAAGAAAGAGAACCTCCCCCAGACCCGCACAGACACTCACACACCCACACTCACACACAAAAAAAATAAAGAGACCCCACACACACACATACACTCACAAAAATGAAAGACAGGAATGCCAAAATGATAATGGGAAAAGGGGGAGAAGAAAAAAAAAGAAATAGAAGGAGTAAATTATAAATGTGGGGTGAAAACTCCTATAGGACAGCCCCTAATCCAAACCAAAACCTGCAACAAGTACTTGGAGATTGATACAAATTACATACAACTACTAATATCAAGAGAGGTGAGGGAACACAGAAGCAAAAATCTATCTCAAAAACAATGCAGATGAGGACAACAAAACAAGAAACAACACCAAAAATAAAAATAACACCCCTACAAGACAAAACAAAATAACAGAATAAGCAAATCAATCTCATAAACCTGCTTAAAAATCAATATAATCAACAGTCAAGTAAACAACAACAACAGGACAGGGCTAAAAACACTTTAAGATAGTGAAGTCAGAGAAGCTAGAGGTATATATGCACTTGGATTAGGTGGTTAGAGATTAGATATATCAGTGGGGTGAAATTTTAACAGGGGGTAAGGGGAAAGAATTAGGTAAATCTAAAGCGGGAAAAGTGTAAGGGAAACAAGGCACTAAATAGGGAAAGGTTAGCCAGAGAGTGGTGGTATAAAGGTGAAGTTGAGGTAGAGTAAAAGATACTAAAGTGTAGATGAAAATAGACTGTATTCCCAAGGTCGAAGAGAAAATATAATCAATTCCCTGTCACATAAGAGTCAATTTGTGATTTGGCCCCTGGGTGGCAGTGTTTCTAGATTGACTTCTGGGTCTATTGGTCCTCTTTATCCTGAACTAAACAATACTACCTCTCTAATGGTGACTGCTGTTTTAGCAGCCAGAACCCTCCCACAATCTTCCGGGCTTCCCCCCCTCTGTCAGGTCCAAACCGATTGCGCTCCAGGGATCAACTCTGCCACCAGCTCCAAGGGCCCTCTCCCACGTTCACCAGCTTCAACAGCCACAGATTCTATTTCAGGTGCAGATCTCCAGGTTTTGAGTTCCAAGGTGCAGATCTCCCAGACTGCCAGCCCCCTCAGTTTCGCGCCCAAAGTACCCCCAGGGAAATCTAACCTTTCTGTGCTGGAGTTTAGAGCTCCCTGGGCTCTGTGCGCCTCCACGCTACCTGGGCGCCGGTGCTCCGGGAGCCCCAGCGGTCCCGCCTGTACCGTGTACGGCAACTGTATGTTTTCCGGCTCCTCTCCTTCAAGATGCCGTGGTCCGCATCCGCGCGCCTCCTCGCGCAGTTGGCTCAGGGAGAGAACCAGCAGTACTGGGGCTGCTCAGGCTAGGGAGGCCAGCCCAGCAGTCCTCTATCTTCTCCTGGAGCACAGCTGTCCCCCTAGTCGCGAACAAATGCTCCCTGCGCGACTTTCAGCTGCTCCCTCCCTCTGCCCTGTGAGCAGATTTAGATCGAATCCCTCCGTTCCGCCGCCATTTTTTTTTCTCCAGCGGTAGTCCTCTTTAGATTCCTATATTTTGGGGTTCTGTGCACTTCTTGGGCTTTTAAGTCAGTTTCTTTCACCAGGTGGGGGAAGTTTTCAGTCACTATTTCTTCTAGTTGGTTTTCATTACCTTGCTCTCTCTCTTTTTCTGGCACCCCCATAATTTGGATGTTGGCATGCTTGAGGTTATCCCACAGGTCCCTTACACTATCTTCAATTATCTGGATTCTTTTTGTTTCTTGCTTTTCCAGCCGAGTGGATTTTGCTTCTTTGTATTTCAAATCTTTGACTTGGTTCTTGCGGTCCTCTGGACTGCTTTTAGGGCTTTGTGTAATATCTTTTATTTCAGTCAGTGTATGCTTGATTTCTAGTTAGTCCTTTTTCATATCCTCATAGGTCTTGTTCATTTTTTGTAAGTCTTGTTCATTTCCTTTTAGGTCTCATTCATTTCCTTGTAGGTCTCATTCATTTCCTTGTAAGTCTTGTTCATTTTCTCGTAGTTCTCATTAAGTTCATCGGCCTTTTCTAGGAGCCTCTTGAAAAGCCTTATAACTGTGGTTTTGAACTCTATGTCTACTTGTCTTTTTACCTCCATTTGTTTCACACCTGTTTTCTTTCCATGTCTCTGCATGGTGGCTGCTTTATGTAGTAGATGTCCTCTAAGGGACAGAGGGTCAGCCTCCCCAGTTTCCTGAGGTGGATACTCTTACTGCAATCCTTTATGGGTTGTACAGTATTGTTGGAGTTAAGCCCAGCTAATTGTTGTTAGCACTAGGAGGGTTTGACCTCCAGGCCAATTAGCTGTGCAGGGAAACTGTGTTCAAGTTGCATGGGCGGAGTCTCTGAGCTGAGCAGGCAGCATCAGCGTCAGGTACATCCTATGTGGTGCACGGGTCTCTGTGTTGGGTGGTAATGGCTACAGGCACCTCCAAGAGAAAGTCGCCGCTGCTCTCTACCCCTTGCCAGACAACTCTGCCTCTCCCCAAATGAGTCTGCGCACCCAAAGTCTTGCCCAGGGTTTTTAAAAAAAGCATTCCGGTGGTCTCCCGAACCAGGGAGCAAGTCGCCAGGGAGCAAATCGCGCGTCTGTGCTGTTGTGTACTTTACACACGCAAACTGCTGTTCCAAGCTACGCGGACTCTCCACAGACTAGGAGACCTCTGCTGTTCCTGGCTTTTAAGGTGCTTAGCCTGGACCTCGGACCTCGGCTGGCACTGGGGAATCTGTGCAGTGGGACGTCTCCACCCTCCCCATTGGAGAAATCCAGCCAGGATTGCTGCTGCCAGCCCTACAGCCTGCGCGCCCACAACTCCGATCCTCCCTTTGGGCATATCTTCAAGGCTGCGCTCCGCTGCTCTTCTGAGTCTCAGTGTCCCACCTTTTCTTTTATCTGTGGAATTTTCACTCAGCCAGCTTTCTGGTGATTCTGGCTGATGTTTGTCTTGTTGTTATGTTGTGATTTTGGAATTGTTGCGCGGGGCAGCACAATAAGTATTTACCTATGCCGCCATCTTGGTTCCTCCCTCTCAGTCAAATTCTTCTTGATGTGCCTACATTGTCATAAGATCCAAATTTTAGTTATTGTTTAACTTAATTCCTTGAGAAAGATCAAGTAATGAGGCTTCCAGGCACCACAGGATGGTGGACACTTGCCTGTCTATAGTTGTTCACAGAAAAAGAGTTTTGCAAGGTGAAGGGAAGAATAGAAACCAACCTCCACCTGCAAAGCATAGATTGAAAGGAATTACTCTGAAATTTTAGGGCAGTAGTAAGCTACTGATTTACCTGAAGCTTTTGGTCTGATTATCCAGAAAATGATATTGGTAATAGAAACCTGGTCTGTTAGGACCCTCTTTGGTGCCAGACCCCTGAAATACTTGTGATCCTCGTCATCTGCTCTTGGAAACCCATCTACTCCAGTGTGGGAAGGAATGACCAATATCCTCTCTCCAGTGGGTCATGACCATATCTAGTCCAACCTCAGTAATTGAAGGGGTACACCCAACAGGGGACTCTCCCACCATCCAGGGCTTCATCTGCACACAGCTTTAAACTGACTAGGGGGTTTTGTTTTCTTTCCTTTTTGACTTCAGGTTCCCAAGGCAACTTTTGTCTTGGAAAAGCTCTGACAGAGACAAGAACACAGCTGACTCTCCTTTTCCAGCACATAATGAATCAGTCACCCCCAGAACAGTTTTAAACAAAATGATCGGCACATCTTTCCTTCCTTCCCATGGTGTGTGGCAGTAATCAACTTTACCAAAAAGTGTTTGTGCAGTACTTCTGGGACACAAGTATCTGTTGCTTGTCCCTGAACACTTGTTACTTTATAGAGACTCAAATTTCTATTTCTTCTTTTAGAAAGAACAAGAAGAAGAAGAGGAAGAGGAGGAGAAGAGGAGGAAGAGGAGGAGAAAAAGAAGGAGGAAATGGAGGAGGAAGAGGAGGAGGAGGAGGGAGGAGGAGGTGGTGGAGGAGGAGGAGAATAGAATAAGAATAAGAATAAGAATAAGAATAAGAATAAGAATAAGAATAAGAATAAGAATAAGAATAAGAATAAGAATGAGAATAAGAATGAGAATGAGATGAAGAAGGAGAAGAAGAGGAAGAAGAAGAAGAAGAAGAAGAAGAAGAAGAAGAAGAAGAAGAAGAAGAAGAAGAAGAAGAAGAAGAAGAGGAGGAGGAGCAGAAAAAGAAAGCAGTGATAGAGAATTGGTCAGTGCTGTCCAGAAACATGATTTGCTTTCCAAGCCCATAGCTAGCAATTATGCTGGATGGCCTTGGATTGAGTTCTGGCACGGCATACTCCTAAATTGAAAGCCTGCATCCCAAGCTGGAGTGAAGTCAAGAGCTTTGACCCTGTTTTTCAGGACAGAAAAGCTGAACTCTGCTCTTTCTCCCCAAAGTCTTCTACTTCTAAGAAAGAAACAGAGGGGGCAGCTGGAGGGTGCAATCAACTCTGGGAAATGCCCTAGTACAGGAGGAGAGGATAAGCACCCAGGTGGTGTGGTGAGCATGAATGTGAGCTTTGGAACAAGACATAGCCATGGTCTTACAAGTCTAATGTAATAACTTCCATAAGGGAACAGGGGTTTTGTAGAGCAGAGAAATGAAGTTGTGTGATCTTGGGCATATTTTAAAGACCTCCCAACCTTCAGCTGCTTTGTAGTTCTGATTTGCATTTCCCTAATTGCCAGTGAGGTTGAACATCTTTTCATACATCTACTAGTATTGGTTGTTTGTATGTCTATTAAGGTCCTCTGCCCATTTTTAAAATTAAGTTGTTTGTTTGGTGTTGAATTTTATGAGTTGTTTATATAATTTGGAAATTAAAACTTTGTTGGAGCGATTGTTTGCAAATATCATCTCCTATTTGGTCAGTTACTTCTTTGTTTTCTTGTGGATTTCTTTCATTGTGCAGAGCTTTTTAGTTTGTTATTGTTCCATTTATTGATTTTTGCTTCTTGGAGTCAAGTTCATAAGATGTTCTCTATGACCCAGATCCATAAGTTTACATATTCTTTCATCTATATAATTTATTGTTTTGGGTTTTATATTTATGTCTTTGATCCAGTTGAGTTAATTTTGTACATGGAGACAAACTACAATCTAGTTTCATTTTTTGCAAGTGGTTTTACAATTTTCCCAGACCATTTATTAAAGAGGCTTTCTTTTCTCCACTGTGTGTTTCTGGCTCCTTTGTCAAAAATTATCTGCCCATGTACATGTCATTTTATATTTGTGCTTACAATTATGTTCCATTGATCTGCGTGTCTGTTTTTCTGCCAATACCATGCCAGTTTGATTATCATAGCTCTGCTGTATAATTTGAAGTCAGGTAGTGTGACACTTCCTGCTTTGTCCCTTTTTCTCAGGATTGCTTTGTCTGTTCATCATATTTTGTGGTTCCATACAAAACTAATGACTTCTTGTTCAATTTCTGATGGGGATTGCATTAAAGCTGTATATTGCTTTGGGTAATGTGGCCATTTTAACTATGTTGATTCTTCCAACCCACGAACATAGGATATTTCCCATTTTGTTGTATATTTTTAAACAATGCTTTGTAATTTTCAGTATATAGATTTTCATGTTATTTTTAAGTTTATTCCTAGCTATTTAATTTTTTGGGTCACAATTGCAAAATGAATTATGTTTTTTTTTCATTTCTTTTTTCTGAAGTTTTGTTGTAGTATACAGGAAGGCAGTGGATTTTTGTACATTGATTTGTATACTGCAACTTTACCTTATTTGTTTATGTTTTTAATAGTTTTTTTGTGTGGATTCTTTAGGGTTTTCTATGTACAGAATCATGACATCTGCAAAATGACAGTTTTACTTCCCAATTTGTATGCCTCTTATTTCTTTCTCTTGCCTTATTACTCTGGCTAGGACTTCCAGAACTATGTTGACTAAGAGTAATGAGAGTGAACATTCTTGTCTCATTCTGAACAAGGGTGGAAGAGGACGGATTGCCTCTTCTTAATTTTTTTGAAAGTGTTTGAGAAGGATGGGTTTGAAATCTTCTTTGAAAGTTTGGTGGAATTCACTGATGAAACTATTTAGTACCAGACTTTTTTGGGAGAGAGATTTTTGATGGATGGTTGTTTCAATTTCCTCACTGCTGACCAGTCTACATAGATTTTCCAGTTCTTCATTATTTAGTCTAGGAAGGTTATATATTTCTAGGACCTTGCCATTTCTTCTAGGTTATTGAATTTGGTGGCATATAATATTTCATAATATTCTAGTATGATCCTTTGTATATCTATGATGTCAGTGGTTACTTCTCTCTCATTTCTGATTTTATTTATATGGGACTTTTCTCTCTTTTTTTTCCTTAGTGAGTGTAGCTAGGGGCTTGTCATTTTCATTAATCTTTTCAAAGAACCAGCTCCTTGTTATATTAATTCTTTGTACAGTTTTTGCAATGAGTTTAAAAACTTCTTGTGTAAGCCTCTTGGTCAGTGGATGGATTTCTTCATTAGGATCTTCACTGTGTGACAGTTCCTAAAGCAGAACCCCAGAACTCAGTGACATTTAATAATTATTGACTGAACTACTCTGCCACAGGAACACAGTTCAGAATAAGAAGGCGAAAAGAATAAAGCACAGAGGAGAAATGAGATAGGCACTTGGAGGGAAATCAGGACTGTCCCCACCAAAAGGAAAATTTTTTAAATTTAATCTTTATTGTTCAATTTATTAATTATATTGTTACCCCCTTTTCCCCCCTATCGCTTCCCTTCACCCAGTACCCATCCCACCCTCCGCCCTCACCTTCCCCCCACTGTCCTCTCCCATAGGTACATGATTTTTGTCAAGTCTCTTTCTGCACCTCCCACACCCCTTTTATCCCCAAGAACTGTCAGTCCATTCCCTCTCTATTTCCATGATTCTGTTATATTCACAAGTTTATCCTGTTCATCAGATTTTTAATTCACTTGATTTTTAGGTTCATTTGTTAATAGATGTGTATTTGTTGTTCATCATTTTTATTTTTACCTTTTTCTTCTTCTTCTTAAAGAATATCTTTCAGCATTTCATATAATATTGGTTTGGCAGTGATGAATTCCTTTAGCTTTTTCTTATCTGAGAAGCACTTTATCTGACCTTCAATTCTGAATGATAGCTTTGCTGGGTAGAGTAATCTTGGTTGTAGATTCTTGCTATTCATCACTTTGAATATTTCTTGCCACTCCCATCTGGCCTGCATCATTTCTGTTGAGAAATCCACTGACAATCGTATGGGTGCTTCCTTATAGGTAACTAACTGTTTTTCTCTTGCTGCTTTTAATATTCTCTCCTTGTCTTTTGCTCTTGGCATTTTAATTATGATGTATCTTGGTGTGGTCCTCTTTAGATTCCTATAGTTTGGGGTTCTGTGCGCTTCTCGGACTCCTAAGTCAATTTCTTTCACCAGGCGGGGGAAGTTTTCAGTCACTATTTCTTCAAATAGGTTTTAATTATCTTGCTCTCTCTCTTTTTCTATAATTCAGATGTTGGTATGCTTGAGTTGTCCCAGAGGCCCTTTGCACTATCTTCAATTTTTTGGATTCTTTTGGCTTCTTGCTTTTTTGGCTGAGTGGATTTTGCCTGTTTGTATTTCAAATCTTTGACTTGTTTCTTGTAGTCCTCTAGACTGCTTTTAGGTCTTTGCATAATATTTTTTATTTCAGCCAGTGTATGCTTAATTACTAGTTGATCCTTTTTCATATCCTTGTAGGTCTCATTCATTTCCTCATAGGTCTCATTCATTTCCTTGTAGGTCTCATTAAGTTCATCGGCCTTTTCTAGGAGGCTCTTGAAAAACCTTATGACTGTGGTTTTGAACTCTATGTCCAGTCATTTTTTCCCTCCATTTCTTTCACATCTGATTTCTTTCCATGTCTCTGCATGGTGGTTGCTTTCCTGAATTGGTTGGTTAGAATGTGTGGTAGATGTCCTTTAAGGGACAGTGGCTCAGCTGCCCAGATACCAGAGGTGGATAGTCTTGCTGCAGCCCTTTATGGGTTGCACAGTCTTGTTGAAGTTAAGCATAGCTTATTGTTGTTAGCACTAGGAGGGTTTGACCTCCAGGCCAATTGGATGTGAGGGTCAGCTGTGCTCAGGTTGGATAGGCAGAGTCTCTGGTTTGAGCAGGAAGCATCAGCTCTGTCCTATGCGGCACCTGGGTCTCTGTGCCAGGTGGTAATGGCTGCAAGAACCTCTGAGAAAAAGCTGTCGCCGAGCTCTACCTGCTGCTGGACAATTCAGCCTCTCCCCAAATGAGTCTGCATACCCAAAGTCTCACCCAGGGTTGTAAAACAATACAGTCCAGTGGTTTCCCAAATGAGAGAGCAAGTCATGAATCCTCTCTGTGCGCTCACACACCTCTGCTGTTCTCAAGTTTACACGCACTCTCCACAAACTCGCCCTCTCCACAAGCTTGCAGACCTTAGCAGCGCCCGAGTTTCAGCGTGCTTCCCTTCTGTCCAGTTTCACCCCATATGAGTGTGGGTTCCCCGGGCCTCGCCCGGAACTGGGGAATCAGTGCAGTGGGACGCCTTTGTCTTTGCAGCCGCCTGTCCTCTCCACTCGCTCAAGTGTGCGCAGGGTTCCACACCTCTGACTCCGCGTGTATCTTCAACGCTGCCCTCCGCCGCTCCTCTGAGTTACCGTGTCCTATCTTTGCTTTTATTTGTGGAATTTTCACTCAGCCAGCTTTACGGTGATTCTGGATGATGTTTGTTCTGTCATTAAGTTGTAGTTTTGAAATTGCTGTGTGGGGCAGCAAGACAGGTGTTTACCTATGTTGCCATCTTGGTTCCTCCAGGAAATTGTTTTAATATAATTTTCTTTGACGCTGAAAATCATGACAATTTCAGATGGCAAAATTCTCAGAGTGCTCCAAGATGTTAAAAAGAGCAGCTCAGTCTTCTGTCTTATACTAGTCAGGAAGCCCACTTCATCAGGTAGCAATGCCAGTGCAAGCATGTGGCCCTCCAGGTCACAATTGCAGGTGGAGAGAGAATGGAAATGTTATACTCCCACTTAATGGCCTCACTCTAGACATCACATATCACTTCCATTTACCTTTGAGAAAAAACTGTCACAGGTTCCCAACCAGCTACAAAAGAGGCCGGGGAAGTGGCCACCTTGTGCGTCCAGAGGACAAAAGTCTCTGTGAGCATGTAGCACTGCTGCTGCCACACCTCTGTGCAGGCTCCACGTGGATGTTACGGGGCACCGCCACAGGAGTGACTTCCATCCTTAGTCAAATGATTGATTTGACATTGATCTTCCTTTGGGATCAGATCAGGAGATGTGAAGAAGTCATGGAGAAGTGGTGAGGCGATGGTGGGAGGGGAATAAAGCCATTTCATGCAGACATCTTGGTAAGTTCCATGTGGCAGAGGTTTGTGAGAAACTTTTGGACATGGAATGCACCAGAGTACAGGGGTAAGAATAGCCCATATGTGACATTTAAGTGTGAAAACATCTGGTCAGAAACTTGCCTTTACACAGTGGTGGTGAGGTGGCTATAACAAGATGCTAAAGGGGACTTTTCCAATGACTCTGAACCTTAGCAGAAGTCATACAAGTAAGTACTATGAGTGACAAATGCCTTCTTGGTCCAAACAGAGTGACAGACTAAACCCTTGCAGGACTTGCTAAGCCACCAAACTGCCAAATCGCACCCCTGGTAAGCTTCACAGGAGACACTCCAGTTGTCACCCGTGAAGGGCTTGTCTGCAGGAGGCAGCACCCTCCCCTGGTGAGGGCAGAGGGTCTTGTCTGCAGGAGGCAGTGCACCCCCTCCCTCCCCTAGTGAAGGCTTGCAGGGTGAAGAACATCAGCCCTGCAGCATCCGTGAGCATGGGATGCAGGAAAGTGAAAAGGATTCCAGAGGGTTTGCTGCTTCCCATCTAGGATACAGAGGTGAACTGTGCCTATGCCTGTGCCTCTGCAGGAGACCACTGGGGGGAGGGGAGAGGGGCAGACCAACCGGGAGTTTGATCACTCACTATGAGTGCAGTGGGAGAACAAGGAAAGGGGAAGCAAGGCTGTGGGGGGAGTGGGCATCTGACTCCCCAGAAGACAGTGACTCACCTGGGCAGAAGTGACCACCACGGCTTCCTTGCTGGCCAAGAGATGGGGACACCCAGAGTAGGCAGCACCTGCCTCAGTGGTGGGAGGGTGGGGAGGCTGTCCACATAGCCGTCTCACAGTGGTGCCTTCAGTGTGACATCGGGTTCCCTCATTCAGAATTCACTCCAAAGGCTCAACCTGAGTTAAAAGTTCTTCCTCCTTTGCCTTTGGCTCCTTCTCCCTCTAAACCCGGCAGGGAAAAGCAGAACCAGACAGTGCTGGGGTGGAAGAGACATGTGAACCCACTCCCCGCCCAGGGCTGGGCTGCAGAGTTACAGGAGGGGGATTTTCCAGGGTCAGGGGACAGGTTTCACCTAGATTAGAGATTAAAGATTTGAATTTGGGTTGGACTAAACTCTTTAGATGTTTATTTTTAAACTAAAGTCCCAGTGCACAAAATTCATGCACATATAGTGGGAGAACAAGGAAAGGGGAAGCTCTGCCCCTCTCCCCTCCCCCCAGTGGTCCTTAGTGACTGACGGCTGCTGATGGGGGTCTTCCTTTATTCCATGCCACTTCATGGTGGTCAGCACACATCATAGTGAGTGATCAAACTCCCGGTTGGTCGAACTCTCAAGGGGACACTTTGCATATTAGATTAGCATATAATAAAATTTTGATATACAGCTGTCTGAATGTTAGCACATATATACAGGGCAGGGCAAAAGTAAGTTTATAGATCTGAGAACGTGAAACACAGAATTTATTCTCATGTTATTATTTATTAACTAGTGACCAAGTGCACGGATTCATGCACATTGAAAGGAAATTAATTAGAAGGTGGCTGGTGGGGTGGGACTGGGTGAGAGGGGCCAGACACACCCTGGAGCCAACCTTCTGCAGAACCTCCCCAGCATCTATGGAGTGAACAGGGTCCCTCTGGCAGGTGGGGTCCCTCGGCCTGGCCTGCAGGGATTGGGTCAAAACTGGCTCTCCTACATCCCCTGAGCAGTCAAGGAGTTGAGAGGGCACTCTGCAAAGTTGTTGTTGTATAGGGTGTGGAACACAAATGCAAGTGTGCAGTAAACCAGATTTGGGGCTGACAGTGCCTCAGCAACAACATAATGCATAGCCGAAGGTGGAATTGTGCTACTCTGTGAAGAATCAGGCTCCCTCCTTTCTGGTTTTGGGGTGCATCACCCAAGAATGGCTGCTACCAAGTCACTGCAGCTCAGCAGCTCCTGCATTGAGTGTCTGCTCCCTGATGGTCAGTGTGCATCATAGCAACTGGTCAGACGGAGAGAGGAACACTTAACATATTAGCCTTTTATACATGTAGGTTACAGCATTACTTTCCTTAGGTACAACTGTGAGCCTACGTCATAGATTCACATAATCACTAAGTCAGGTTCTCTTTAGTGCTCTCCCTCTCTCTGCCTGTCACAACCACCCCAGCCCCAACCCAGGGAAGCTACAGACCTCTTCTCTCCATAGTTTCAACTTCTAAAAAATGTCATATGAGCAGAAGAATTTAACCTTTTGAGACTGTTCTCAATTGCTGCAGACACAGGACTGGTCCAAGAGTGAAGGTGAAGCTGTATGAGCACAGGAAGCTGGAGGGCACAGCTCTGTCACTCGCATGGGTGTGTGAACACATCTCTCACTGAATTCAATTTGCTAATGTTTTCTTAAATATTTCTTGTCATCATCTATAAAGAATGTTCATCCATAGTTTTCTTTTATTAGTTTTGGTATTAGGAAAATTCTGGTCACATTGGATAATTTTGGAAATGCTCCCTTACCTTGTATTTTCTGGTAGAAATTTTGTAGAACTGGTGTCAATTTTTTAATGTAATTAAATGTTTGAAACGTTTCAGGTCTGAAGATTTCATTTTTTGGAAGTTTTAAACTATGAATTCAAGTCCTTTATTAGTTCTGCACAATTCAGGTTATCTATTTTATCTTAAGTGTGCTTTGATACCTTACAGTTTTTAATAATTTGTTTACTTTATTTAGGTTGCCAAATATGTGTCCATATAGTTATAAATACTATTGTCTCATTATCCTTTTTTAGATATGCAGGTCTGTAGTGTTATCATTTTATTCTTTCTTGATATTGGCAATTTGTGTCTTCCCTCTTTTTTGCTTTTGAAAGAACTACATTTGTTGTTAATTAATTTATTTTTTGTATGTGTGTGTTCAATTTAATCAATTTCAGCTCTTATCTTTATTATTTCCTTCTTTCTACTTGTTGAAGTAGTTTATATTATTAATTTGTGGTATTTTCTTTTTCTAATACAAGCACTAACACTATAAATTTTCCCTAAGTATGGCATTCCCTTCATCTTACAAATTTTGATATGTTGTATTTTCATTTTTCTGTTCAGAATATTATTTAATTCCTCAAGACTTCTTCTTTTACCTAGAGATTACTTAGAAATGTAATGTTTAATTTTTAAGATGATTTTTCTCTTATCTTTCTGTTATTAATTTCTATTATAAACCCATTGTAAATACACACTTTGTATAAAATGTTATTTTTGTCAATGCTCGTTTCTAACCTAGGATATTGGTAAGAAACGTGTTAGGTAATTTTCTATGTACACATCAAAATACTGTGCACGCTGCTGTTGTGGGATGGGCTGTCCCACATTGTCTAGTAGACCCAGCAATTGTGAAGTAAGTGGGATGGTTCAGTTCTTCTCTATTCTTGCTGATTTTGTTTACTAATGTTGTCAATATCTGAGAAAAAACATTAAAGCCTCTAAGTCCATGTGTGGACTTGTCTTTCTCCTTTCAGTGCTGTCTGTTTTTCCTGCACGTGCTTTGAATGTCTGCTATTGGTGCACACACATTTAAGATGGGTCTGTCTTCTGCCAAATGCATTCTTTTGTTTTCATGTGACATCATTTTTACCCCTGGTAACTTTCTTTGCTCTGAAGTCTAGTTAAGTTGATGTTAATATAGATACTCTAACTATCCTTTAAATTAATGTTCTGACAAAGAAATACGTTGTCTGTACCCCTTTACTTTTAATCTACCTATGTTATTATATTTGAAATATGTTTATTGTATAAGAAATATAGTTGGGTGATTTAAAAAAATCCATCTAATAATCATTGTCATTTGACTACAATGTTTATACATTTTACATTTAATGTAATTGTTGATATGTTTGAAATTGTATCTAGTAGCTGATTATTTGATTTCTGTTTATATCCTCAGTGTTTTTGTTCTGTTTTGTTCCCCTATTTTCTGTTTCCTTCCTCCTTCTAGGAATATTAGAGCATTGTTATTGCTCCATTTTAATTTGTCTATGTTTTAAGAATATTTTTATCTGTCTTAGTGCTTACCCAAGGGATTAAAATATTATTACTTATGTTTTCATTTTCTACTTAGAATTAATATTTTACCACAGCAAGTGGTATGCAGATGCCTTACCCAATATATGTTTTTTAAAAATACATAGTTTCATTGATTTTAGAGAGAGGAAGGGAGAGGGAGAGAGAGAAACGTCATCAAGAGAAACATTGATTGGCTGCCTCCTGCACACCCCTTTCTGGCGATCGAGTCCACACAGGAAGGGAACTGGTGGCCTCTTGGCGCATGTGGCAATGCTCGGCTCCTGAGCCACGCCAGCGGGCTGACCTATGTTTTCTCACCCTCCCTTCTTTGTAGTGTAGTTGACTCATTTGATTACATTTTTCTACATTGAAAATCCATCAGAAAATCTTATAATTTTTTGCTTTCAATGGATTGTATTCTAAATATTTTAAATATTATGTTATATAGCCCTGGCTGGTAGCTCAGTTGATTAGCATGTCATCTTGATATGCCAAGGCTGCAGGTTTGGTCCTCACTCAGGGCACATGCAAGAATCAACCAATAAGTGTATAAATAAGTGGAACAACACATCGCTCTCTCTTCCTTTTTCCTTCTCTTTAAAAAAATCAATAAATAAATTTTCATAAATAATATTGTTATGCTACTCTGGATCTTGCTAAAATCCTGAGAAGAATGTTGGTTTTTTTAAGCAGGCAGTTGAGCCAGTTAATTCAAGCCCCAAATCCAAAGCAGCCTGGGTGGTTTCAGTCAGTGCTGCTCAACTGTCGTTTAGTTCTGCTTAGCCCGGCCTCAGTGCACACCCGCCTCGGCCCGCCTGCAGCTGGGGAAGAGGCCTGTCTCAGATCAGTCCTGTTTATCGCATTCTGCTCGTGCCGGACTCCTGCAGGCCAGGGGGGCGTGAGCCTGCCAGTTTGGCAGCAGCTTTACTGGTTTGCTTTCTGAGCTCCCCTGTGTCTGCCATCTCCATGGCACTGTCTGGCTCCATAGCTGCCCACCCTCCGCTTCGATTTCTTTGGCCCGTGTGCTTGTGCTCTGTATGCCCAACTCTGAAGTGCAGTTCCCACATTTGTTTCCGTTTCCACAGCCAAGTGATAAGAGGACACAGAGAAAACCAATAGATGCGTCACCTTCTCTGGGACCGCAGCTCCCGGTGTCACAGTGGTTCATGCCCCCTCTGCACGGATGTAGGCTCCCGAGGCCCTTCTTGCTGCTGTTTCTGTGGCACAGCTGCCACGGACACTCGGGGGGCCATGAAGGGAAGGCGGGAGAGGAAAGGGCACATCAGGAGAGCTGTCCTTGGTGTCCGCGGGGTCAGAAGCTGGGAGCACCTCAGCGGCACCAATGTCCACTCTGTGCCCAGGCTGTGCCCGGGCTAACTGGGAGCTGGAGGAAATGACCATGGGGAACTTCGAATTCTTGCCTCTCCAATCTGCCTGCTTCTCTTCACTTTTCAGAATGAACAAGCTGTTTTCCATGAACTTCCCAAGTTCTATAGCTATAATTACTGGGAGAGAGAAAGTGGTGTGTGCTTACTCCATTCATTTTACCTGCAGCGGTGACCTAGAAACAATACGGACAGCAAAATGCAGGCGTTACAGCTCAGAGAGACCAGCAAAGCTGCAGGACTGCCTGCCCTGAGAGCCCCGGGCCCGCCGAGTGCTCTGTGGGGAGGGCCAGGCCAGGGCGGCTGCAATCCACACTGGAGCACATTCTCCCGTGGGAACTCCCCTGGGCCACGGAGATTACACTTGGGCCTGTATGTTAGACCCAAATAATTTCTTTTTCATAAATATACAAATCGGAGACTCAGTTTGAGTTTCTGTTAAGCTCAGAACTCTGGACCATGGGATGAAATAATTACAGCAGTATTTATTTTAGAATAAAGTAAAGCTAGATAGACTGGTCAAAGGGGCTCTGAATCTTAGCTCCCCAGTGTTAATGGCAGGAAAAGCAGCCATTTTGGCTGACCCTGGACCACGAAGTCACAATGTGAGTGTGGGTTCTTCTCCAACGAGACCCTGCAATGAGCCTTACCACAAGAAGCTTCCTGCAGGAACAGTGCTGCCTCTAACTTATCCTTAACTCGATCGCTGGCTGCCTCACCAGGTCTGCTCAGTGCCAAAGCCACAGTGGTCGCTGTGATGTGGGCGCCTCTGTGAGGAAGGAGCTCCAGAGTGCTTCGCTGGCTCCTCTCGGTGGCCAGGGACAGTGATTTTAGTCACTCCAAACTTGGGTCCCATTTATACAGTGGCTGTGACAGTACACGTGAATGAGTGACACACTGCACATGAATGAGTGACACAGTACACGTGAATGAGTGACACACTACACATGAGTGAGTGACATAGTACATGTGAATGAGTGACACACTAAACATGAATGAGTGACACACTACACGAGAATGAATCTAGAAGTTGCTTTTCTTTGTCACTCAAATGGATCATCCCAACCCCTCAGGGTTGAGAGCGAGTGAAGGGTTTATGTTCATGCAGGGCTAGACCACTATTTGAACTCTCAGAAGGAAAACAAATCCATGAGAATGAAATTTTTATCTGTAGGGAACAGCTGCTCAGTCCTCCAGCAAAGCGCCCGTGACCTCAGGAGACTAGAAAGTGTGGACAAGAAGCGTCTGCCTCAATGGGCAACGGCTTAGACAGAAACTGCCCGTCCGGCCTTGCTGTCCTTGTTCAGTGGATAAGCTTGTTTCTCAGGCTTGTGTCTTAGCTGCTAACTCTTGCTGCCACCTTTCCACTTTGTGTGTAGCTGAGATGTCCATTCATTGCTGCAATTATGTCCCAGATGCCCCTCTGTCCACTGGCCCAGAGTCAGGTTCTGTACTTGAGGCCCTGCCCTAAGGCAATTGGTAAGGAGAAGCTGAAAATGCCCCTCCTCTGCCCCAGACCTGCATCCTGGCACAGGCGCTCAGCCCAGCTCCTCTGCCAGAGGGGACTGTGGCCATAGGATGAGTGTACAGGCCACAGTGGCATCTCTGTTCCTGTTCCCTGTCCAGCCTTCTGACTCACTTTCTGTGCTCAGAGCTAGTGAGTACACATGAAGCAAGAATCACCTTCTTTACAGAGAAGTGTTTGACAAAGTTAATATTGCTTATTTCTAATTAAATAATATTTATTTTACTGCAAATCGTAATAATAAAAGGCCAAGAGGCATCACGAAGGAAACAAGCAAAGGAACGGTCACCATGAGGGGACCCCTGCCGTGATTGGCTGGCCCCTTGCACAGGCGGCTGAAAGCCCCCGAGGGGACCTGCACCTCAGGCTCCACCAGCATTGCCGCCCCTCAGCCATTAGCCCTGCACGGTAGGAGAGGGGAGGAGAAGACAGGAGGAGGGAAGTTGCCAGTGCGAGTGCGATCAGAGTCACAGATCCACAGATGGTCCTGCTAAAAGCCATACACTCCCACCAAAACCAGGTCTATAGATGTTTACACTATCCCTGTGTGCCTCCATTCCCGCATCTGCCCAGGGGACCCTGTCCCTGACATGACTTCCTCCAGTTGGAAGGTCAACGTCCAACTGATTTTCCAGGCCTCAGGCAATAGACACCCTGCAGTTGCCATGACAAAGAGGTCATGGAGGGTCAAGACACTGCCCCTGGTTGAAGCAGGTGCTGTGGGAGCAAAGGGACCAAAAGAAATGGTTATGTTCAACAGCCATCTAACTCCACACGTGGTGTGCAAATTAGTCATTGTTAGAGCCAAATTCAGTCCTGTTATACCCCATTTTAAGCAGACCCCCAAATAGACTTACCATGTTGATAATTCACTTAACTACAGTAATAATGCACAAAGAGTCTTGAAATAAGCAAAATATTTTGCACCTCATAGTACAAAATGTTTCAACATCATTAACAATAATCTCTGTGAGTAAAGGAAGTTAATATTAATAAAATCTAATATACCCAATTCAAAATGTCTTTCAGAAATACATCTACTATATAAAATCAAAATATGGGATCTAGGGTTTGGAAAAAGCAACTTTGCTCTGCTCTGCCTGCTCACCCCCTCAGCCTTATGCTTTGCACAAAAGTCTCAATAAAGAGATGGAGCAGAAGGAAAAGTAATGTCTCATGGCACTGAAATTTATCTGTTTCTTCAACAAATATTTTTTAAAATTGTGTTAACTTTGTGCCTGTATTATAGAAACACAATAGAGCTCTGTCCCCATCTTCAGAGGGCTGACAGTCTGTGCGTTCCCGGTAAGGTAAACCTGTAACCAGCCACAGAAGGAGCAGGCTCCAATACCATTCTTATTATAAAAATCACTGAGTAAAAGCTGTCCTCACTCTCCCCCTACAACAGGAATTAAAAGGAGCAAATAAAGACAATGAATGAATCCGTACTCCTTTGGGGGCCCCAATCCTCAAGGACTAACACAGGTTTTGTGAGGCCTAAAGTTTACTGAACCTGAAGGACTAATTTTTTTTTTTTTTGCGAGGGAGGGGGGATTTTTTCTTAGTAAGTTTCAAAAATGAATTTATTTAGAATAAGAAAAAAAATTACAAATAACTGTAGGCTTGGGAAATCTGTTCCTTTCCCTTTTAAATCATTTCAAACAGATTATCCAAAATGCTGCTTTGGCAACTTGCTTGCTCTCTCCCCCAGAACAAACCCAACCCTCACAGGGGCTCTGAAGCTTCCTTAGCTTTACCATTAAAAATAAATAAATAAATAAAACATTTCAACAACACTACTTCCTGGACAAAATTGTTTTTTTTTTAATGTTTTAATTTTATCAAAGTAGTAAATACATAGTTCATAATGTATCTTTTCCCCCTTAATAGGTGTGTAGTATAGTGGTATATCATTGTTTTTTTATTCTATTGTTGATACTATTATAGATGTGTCTCATTTCCCCCCCTTTACTCTCCTCCACCCAGCCCCCCAACCTCTGGCCATCACCACGCTTTTGTCTATGTCCATCCCCCTCCCCTCTGACCTCTGTCAGTCCCTCCCATCCTATATAATAAAAGGCTAATGTGCAAATGGACCAAATGGTGGAACAACCAGTTGCTATTACGCACACTGATTACCAGGGAGCAGGCACTCAATGCAGAATCTGCCCCCTGGTGGTCAGTGCACTCCCACAGGTGGAGTGCTGCTCAGCCGGAAGCCCTGAGCTGGGCTCATGGCTGGCGAGCACAGCAGTGGCAGCACTCCTGCCTCTCTAGCAGTGCTAAGGATGTCTGACTGCTGGCTTGCTTAGACCCACTGAGGGGAGCAGGTTTAAGCTGGCACTCAGACATCCCCCAAGGGCTCTTGGACTGTGAGAAGGCACAGGCCGTGCTGAGGGACCCCCACAAGTGCACAAATTTTGTGCACCAGGCCTCTAGTCTACCTATTAAAAGAGAAACATGCCAATAGACTGTACCTTTGTGACGCCCACTAGCCAATCAGGAGTGAGTATGCAAATTAACCCAACAAAATGGCAGGTTAATTTGCATATGTAGGTGCCGAGCTGGCCGGGGCCATGGTGATGATGCAGGTGTTCTGCACCACCCCAGCTGCTCCGGGCCTCTAGGCAGTGTGGGAAGGCAGAAAGGCTGCTCTGGCCAGAGCAAATGCGGTGCCGGCAGCCAGGGGAAGGAAGGCCCATTTTTGCAGGAATCTTCTTTTGTGCATTGGGCCACTAGTATATTTATAAATGTATATGTGCAATACATAGTAGACATGATAGTCCACAGCTGCACAATAAAAGTGGTTGCATCTGCTGGTGCTGGCAACCACTACAAAAGCCATGGGAGTGTGCTGCGTGTGTGCAGTGTCTGGATAACCCCTTCTCCCTCTGTCCAGTCTGGGAGACCAGAGGCCCAGCCTCAGCAACAACCCAGGGGGTCAAGCACCGTCCACTTTAGATCAGCCTGATCCAGGCTATGTGTCCTGCCTGGCAGTCTCTCTGCTCACCAGAGCTGGAGGGAGGTGTGCCTGCGGGCCAGGTCACTAGTGCCTAGGCTGGGAGCTCCTCCTGGGTGTCTCTGTTTTGCTGAGTCTTCCCAGTGAGAGAGCCCTAGATATAACCCTGAAGGGGCTCCACGGGAGCCCCGTGGTGTTTTTCACGGGCATGTGGTAGCGCATGCAAGTCCAGAACCTGGAATTGGGAGGCACCGACTTTAAGCCTCTCCAAGTGACTGTGGGCAGAACCCGGAGGGCCTTCCTCACCAGGTCAGGTAGGGATTCTGGCTCTTGGAAGGGACAGAACTTTACTAAAATGAGCTTCAGCGTCTGGTCATCCAAGGCAAGACTCACTGCTGCTTGCAGTTCGAAGACACTGGGTCCGTTGACATAGTTGGGGCTTAAGATGAAGACTCCTCTTCTGCTTTTCTTGACGATGCTCACGACGTCTTCTGTGTACACTGGAAAGAAAGGATTTCACTAATTGCACTCGTGTTGCTAAACCTTGGGCCACAATAACCCTGGTCCCCCCAGACTTATGCAGGGGTTCCCTGCCAGGCGGAGTGGGACTGCTCTCCTAACCTCAGGGGCTACCCCACCCTGTCTGCAGCCGGGATACACCCTACCGCCCACGGCTTGTCTGCAGTTCTCTGGGTGCTGTCTCCTCAAAGGCCCCTTCCTGTAGGAGCACAGCTGGTCGGGGCAGGGACAGAAGGGTCGGGACATCCAGCCCCTGAGTAGGTCTGAGTGGAGAAGGTTGAGGCCGGGCCCAAGCTCCAGCAGCCCGTGGGCCACGATGCGTCTGTGGCCGGCAGCGTCCCACGCAGGGGCCACCCACTGGGAAGGGCAGGCTGGTCCTGTGCAGAGGACACGTGTCTGCCCAGGTGCCTTCTGCATTGTGGCCCAGAGCCCTAAGCTCACAGCCCTCCCAGAGGGGCCAGCGGGGGGCGGGGCGCGGAGAGCAGGCACTGGGCCGCCCCTGGGCTCCGTCCCTTCTCCGGGGGCAGGGCCTACCTCCTCCTGGGGCCACGTCTCTTTCGAGCAAGCACAAGGTGTAGCCGTATTTGTTTTCCAGGACTTCGGGGAACAGTGTCAGGGCCAGGCCGTCCTCACTCACAGGCGCGGCAGGCTCGCGCTCAGCGGCGCTGCACTTGGCGTAGGAGACGAAAGCGTCGAACTCCTTCTTGTCTGGAGGAGAGGCGACGCGTGAGCGCGCCCGGCGACCGGCCGGAGCGGGACTTGGGGTGGGTATGGGATTGGATGAATTAAAGTAAATAAAAGCCAGCAGCCCAGTCCATTTCAAACCCCGCCGGGGGCGTTGCTCATTGTCTGCCCCGGAGTGGGAGCGGGTTCACGGGCTGAAGCTCCCTGGTCCGGGGCTGCTGGCGGCCCCGCCGGGGCGGGCGAGCGCGACCCAGGGCCGAAGCCCAGCCCGAGGGGCGCCGAGCCCTGCCCCGGGGCGGGGGCCGTGCGGCCGCTGGCAGGGTCGCAGGAGGTAGTGGACACGCAGGGCCGGTGTCTGGCTCTGAGGGCGCTGCTCGGGCCAGTGTCCTCCTCCTTCTCCCCGGCTCCGCAGCGATGGGACTGGCCCCGGACATGTTTAGTCTCAAATGCCTCTGCTGCCGAGGTGATCGCAATCGCACACTCACGGCCTGGACGCGCTAACGAACTGTCCCAAGCGGCGGACAATCTCCCCAGAGAACCCCCTGGCTCTGGGCTGGGACACCCTGCGCTCCCTTGGGGCTTGGCAACCCTTACCGGGTAGCGACAGCCCCCCTGCCGGTGAGACTCAGAAGTGCACCGGCTCCCGTGGCCTAGGGCCCTGGGGATGGAGGAGAGGCCTGGAGTCAGGGAGGCAGGCGAAGGGCCTAGAGGCCCGGGAGGAGGACGCTCAGGGGCGGTGCCCGCTGAGCAGTTTCACGTGGAGCATGCTACGGTTGCCCCAATTCTTTCCCAGTCCAGCAAACTAGGACTTTTCTATAATCAGAAAACGTGGTGTATCTTTGGTAATAAAATTAGAGCGTGGGAGTGTTAGACAACCTGTTAGGTCCTTCAAAATTCTGACATTCTAAACTTCGCTGTATTCATCACCAACATCAAAGGAAACATGTCAGTGGAAAACACTGGGGTGGCCGGAGAGGGCCCTGACTGGCTGTGCCCAGTGCCGGTCCCACCGCACCGGGTGACTGAGGTGCCGCTGGAAGTTAGAGCAGCGCAGGCCGACTCTCTGGTACAAGCTGTAGAGCCTCAGGACAAGCAGCATGAGGTTGTCCAGGGAAACAAGGCATTGATCAGATATTGGCTTAATTCAAAAAGGTTACCTTTTGTTTTAAATAAATCTCAGCAGCCCTCTTGCCTAAGAGTTTCTAGTACATGTCTCAGTGAAGGTGAGGGGGAGCTTTTCACTCAAGGCTCCCAGAGACCTGACAGCCCTGATGGGCGGCTGGTGTGGGGAAGCGCTGTGGGGGTCCTGCCAGGAAAGGGCTGGCCCGGAGGCCAGCAGGGGAGAGGTGTCTGCCCAAACTACAGACAGTCTGACCCTGGGCCCAGGGACCAGAGGACAGGGAAGCGATGCGTCTGTTTGGGGCATGGACGGCATTTCGCAGACAGCAGGGCACTCACAGTTCCCAGAACATCACACTTTTGGGGACGTCCCCATCAGCATCAAGCCCCTCATTGTACAGGCCAGGCTGACCGAGGTGACATGGAGGGGCCCGCCCAAGCTCTGCCCTTGCCCAGCAGTTCAGTTTGGGGGGCAAGACTGTTGGGCTGCTATGACTGGCTTCATGCGAGGTAACAGCAGGGAGGCTGCGGTCTTGCCCTGCCACCCGCCCTGTGCTGGAAAGCACAGTCTCAAGTCCCTCTGCAGGAGGAAGGCGCGGATCTACCCCTCTCCCCCGCACTGCTTTCACAGTCAGCAGAGAGACCATTTCATGTCCACTGGGTGAGCCTCATGGCTGGAGGGAGGAGCCCTTCCTCACTTGCCCGCCTCCAGGGGCATGTGCAGCAGCCCCAGGGCTCAGTGGGCCGGGCGCAGTTAGATGTCAGGGAACACCCATTTCTGGGGCTCCTGCGCGAGCCAGTTCTGAGAGTGACAGTCACACACAGCAGGTGGCCTTACCCCCGAGTGTCTCGTCCTGGTCCTGACAGGTCCGGCACAGCAGCAGCACCTCAATCCAGTATGCAAAGAGCAGTGCACCTGCCGCCAGCGCGCTGGCCAGGGTGGCGGCAGTGCCCAGGAGGACGTACAGGAGCACCACTGGGGGGGGGGGGGGGCGGGGGGATGGACAGAACACTGGAAACTAGCTACAGTGACAAGAGCTATGGATCCTGCTCTGTTAACCCAACGGTTCTGTTCTGCTCAGAGACGCTCCTGGCTGGGAGCTCACGTGGAGCGCAGACTACCTTCTTCTGAGACCTGCGTGTCATTATGGAAAGCTTTACAACCTTGCGGCACCTGGTCCCGGAGGCACTTTGTCCTGGAGGTGCCTGCTCTTTGCTACTCCCAGCCCCCGTTACCTGTAATCTGGCCCCAGGGCGCCCAGAGGCTCCACCCTCTGGGAACCCCCCAGCCCGCATGGCTTGTACCCTGTAAGATTATCCCATACCCACCTCCCCAGGCCTGTAATTCCTACTTCCCCACATAATCTTGTTCTTCTACCCAATGTAAGCAAGCAGCTGGCTTATGGGGGACAGAGCAGATGTGTGGGGGGGACCTGCTGCTCTCCCATGCTGCCCGCAGGATTAGAATAAAAGCTCATCCAGGATTTCACCCTGTCTCTGCTGCATTGGCTCAAGTAGTGACAGGTGGCCTGGACTCCTTGGTTGTTGGTTACAGGGATACAGCAGCATGAGCAAATGCAAAGCACCCAGCGATGTGTGCCTACCCACAGCTTCTCCACCCTGTTGTCCCGCCAGCATCGCTGCTGCTGGGAGCTTTCTTCTTGTAGGTTGAAATGCCATCAGCCACACCTCGAGGGATATCTTACACTGAGTGGGGTGATCCTGGGGTAGGGGCAGGTGCTGGGCAGGCACCTGGGAAGCAGGTCAGAGCCACTGTTACTTATTTTCCTCGGGAACTACCCCGTGCTCTGCACCCTCTCACTGCAAACAAGTTCCAGGTACAACCGTCCCTACTGAAGGCTACACTCCCTGTGGCCAGGAGGTGCGTCCGGCACACCCTCCATGCACCTAACGTAGGAGACACACCTTTACAGAGTGCCCACGGGGCCCAGAGCCAAAGGTTGTCTTATTTAAATCTCGTGAGCTTCCACAGTCCGCTGTCCTAGAATCATTATTAATGAATGAATGAATGATATCACTTTCACCTCTGAGCTTCATCTCAAAAGAATTACAAATTATTTATCACTGGAATGCCCATCAGCTTTAAAGCATTATGATCTGTGACATATCCTCCCAATGGTGAACGGAATCACTTTCTCTCACCCCCAGACTCCAATACCTGACCATCAGGTCTTCTGGATTCAGAAGCCGGAATAGAGCTCGCCTAGGTGTTTGTAGAATGAAGGGGAAAATGTGATGGGCTTTTCTGACACAGCCCCAATACGCAAAATGTTGGTTCGGGAGGCCATGTCTGGGGCACTGATGTGGAACTGACTAGCTGTGTGGTGTGGTCAGAGTTCTGAGTTCAGCAGTGAATGCATAGAAGGCTGTCTAACAGGGTGTCCTGCTGCTCTCACCACAGCACCATTGCCTAGGAAAACCCTGGCCCACCCGCAGGGGGCGGCCCAGTGCCCAGCATACCTCCCTTTTTCCCCCTCAGCTGGAGGGGCTTCGTGGTGTTCCCCAGCGAGTTCTGGGCGAAGCAGATGAACGTCTTGTGCAGGTCGCTCTGGGCAACTCTGTCCAAGTGGACAGCGCGCTGGATGACTTCTGCCTCCACGGTGGCTTTCACGCTAGGAGAGGAGGAGACATCCCAGCCACCCAGGGCACACAGTGACACCCATTCTCAGTCTCGGGGCCATGTGATGGCCAGCAACGGCCTCTGCAGAGCCGGGGGTTAGTCAGCAGGAGGTGCCCCAGCTTAACACGGTCGGGAGGGCTCATGTTTAAATGATTGAGTCTACGAAGCATCATTCGAAGCTTACACTCAAGTCACCTGTGGGCCTCCACCGGCCTTGCTTACTCTAAGATTTTCCCTGAGAACAGATGCTAATGAGAATTTATTAACATCTACGACATCTGTGGAGGACTTACTTGGTTTCAGGGCGTCTTAGCACAAAAGGGAGTTCCAGAGTCCCTCCACTCTGCACCTCACAGGAAGCCCAGGTGCGGCATGAGTCTTCTAACTTGGCCAACAATGCAGACCAGGAGAGGGAGGTGAGCCTGAGTTCACGCTGCCAGTCATGAGACCCTATGCCTGGCCCGTGCCCGGGCCCACCCAGGACCAGCAGGAGTGGGAGCCTTTATTTCCTCAGAATGTGGATTCCCTAAAGTCACCAGTCTCCCCTCTGGCCTCACCCTAAGGAATCTGGTTTACATCCATGATAGTGCAGGTGGTGTTGCTTGGAGACCCCAACACTAGCGCTTTCCCCAGGGAATGCTTCTTGCTGCTGGAGACGTGCTGCGCCTCACCTGCCCCTGTCCGTCCCTCACAGGGGGCGCGGGGGCCGCAGGGGGCGCGGCGGCACTCACAGGCTCACATTGCTGATGGGTGGGAAACAGCCCCACAGAGGGCCTGAGGGCAGAGCACACCCTCTGTCCTCCTCGACTCCTTTGAACTTGGATGCAGTATCAGCTTAATAGGGGACCCAGTGATTTTCCTTGTGTTAGAAGTTCCTGCTAAATCTGAGCACTGCTCCAGGAACCTGTCCTTGGTTATGTTTGTTTATTGAAATGTTTTACAAATCAGAGGGGTGCTAATCACAGGGGTGCTAATACTGTAGAACAGATCTTAGAAAGACGAGGAACTGTGTCTTTTAGTTCAGGCCTGGCAGATTGGCCCCAAGCCCTCACCTCAGGGTCCCGTGTCTAGTTCTGTGAGGAGCTGGGTAGATCTGAATGGCTAGAGATTTCCATTTTATGGAGCAAAATTATCTTCCCAGTTCATTCTGGCCACTATTTGGGTTCTGTGCTCTTGAGATTTTCTAGATTTTAGAAAACAGAGTAACTTCCAAGCATTTCAAGACAGACGGCCGCTGAGCCTCCCTTCCCAGGCTGTGCTGCTGCCACTGTCCTCCCTTCACGCAGGTTTTGGTCAGACCCCTCCGGCATGCAGCGTTCCCTCATTTCACACTCTCTGGCCATAATGACCTGGAGACCAGACTATGCTGAGTGGGCACCGGGGAAATGGGGGTCTGGGGGACAGCATCTCCCCATTTGACGGACACACTGCTTCTGTTCCAGCAGCCTGGGCTGTCTCTCTCCTTGTCTGTTGATGGTAAAGCAACCACAACAAACTATTGCTAAACATTGGACTTTAAAGGAACTTAGATACTTGACCCTATGACCCTGTCGGAAGCTGCATTTGGCCTAGGGTTAAAGTTAACATGCACTGTGACTTATTGTCACCAGGAGCTGGTGCTCTTGGCTACACCATCCTGTGTGTGTGTGTGTGGTGTGTGTGTGTGGTATGTGTGGTGTGTGGTGTGTGTGTGTGTGGTGTGTGTGTGTGTGGTGTGTGT
This sequence comes from Antrozous pallidus, assembly GCA_027563665.1. Lineage (NCBI taxonomy): Eukaryota > Metazoa > Chordata > Mammalia > Chiroptera > Vespertilionidae > Antrozous > Antrozous pallidus. The sequence goes on from CM050523.1 coordinate 1,434,460, forward strand.
GTGGGGTATGTGTGGTGTGTGTGTGGTGTGTGGTGTGTGTGTGTGTGGTGTGTGTGTGTGTGTGGTGTGTGTGTGGTGTGTGTGTGTGTGGTGTGTGTGTGTGTGGTGTGTGTGTGGGGTATGTGTGGTGTGTGTGTGGTGTGTGTGTGTGTGGTGTGTGTGTGGGGTATGTGTGGTGTGTGTGTGGTGTGTGTGTGTGTGGTGTGTGTGTGGGGTATGTGTGGTGTGTGTGTGGTGTGTGTGTGTGTGGTGTGTGTGTGGGGTATGTGTGGTGTGTGTGTGGTGTGTGTGTGTGTGGTGTGTGTGTGGGGTATGTGTGGTGTGTGTGTGTATGTGGTGTGTGTGGGGGGGGTATGTGTGGTGTGTGTGTGGTGTGTGGTGTGTGTGTGGTGTGTGTGTGGTGTGTGTGGTGGGTGTGTGTGTGTGGTGTGTGTGGTGGGTGTGTGTGTGTGGTGTGTGTGTAGGGTATGTGTGGTGTGTGTGTGGTGTGTGTGGTGTGTGTGTGTGTGTGTGTGGTGTGTGTGTAGGGTATGTGTGGTGTGTGTGTGGTGTGTGTGTGTGTGGTGTGTGTGTGGTGTGTGTGGTGTGTGTGTGTGTGTGGTGTGTGTGTAGGGTATGTGTGGTGTGTGTGTGTGTGTGGTGTGTGTGGTGTGTGTGGTGGGTGTGTGTGTGTGGTGTGTGTGTGTGGTGTGTGTGTGTGTGGTGTGTGTGGTGGGTGTGTGTGTGTGGTGTGTGTGTGTGGCTGTGTGTGTGTGTGTGGTGTGTGGGGGGGGTATGTGTGGTGTGTGTGTGGTGTGTGTGGTGTGTGTGTGTGTGGTGTGTGTGGGGGGTATGTGTGGTGTGTGTGTGTGGTGTGTGGTGTGTGTGGGGGGTATGTGTGGTGTGTGTGTGGTGTGTGTGTGTGTGTGTGTGTGTGGTGTGTGTGTGTGGTGTGTGTGTGTGTGGTGTGTGTGGTGGGTGTGTGTGTGTGTGGTGTGTGTGTGTGGCTGTGTGTGTGTGTGTGGTGTGTGTGGGGGGTATGTGTGGTGTGTGTGTGTGTGTGGTGTGTGTGTGGGGTATGTGTGGTGTGTGTGGGGGGTATGTGTGGTGTGTGTGTGTGTGTGTGGTGTGTGTGGGGGGTATGTGTGGTGTGTGTGGTGTGTGTGGTGGGTGTGTGTGTGTGGTGTGTGGGGGGGTATGTGTGGTGTGTGTGTGGTGTGTGTGGTGGGTGTGTGTGTGTGGTGTGTGTGGGGGGTATGTGTGGTGTGTGTGTGGTGTGTGTGGTGTGTGTGTGTGTGTGGTGTGTGTGTGGGGTATGTGTGGTGTGTGTGTGGTGTGTGTGTGTGTGTGTGTGTGGTGTGTGTGTGTGTGTGTGGTGTGTGTGGTGGGTGTGTGTGTGTGGTGTGTGTGGGGGGTATGTGTGGTGTGTGTGTGGTGTGTGTGGTGTGTGTGTGTGTGTGGTGTGTGTGTGGGGTATGTGTGGTGTGTGTGTGTATGTGTGGTGTGTGTGTGTGTGGTGTGTGTGTGTGTGTGTGGTGTGTGTGTGGTGTGTGTGGTGGGTGTGTGTGTGTGGTGTGTGTGGTGTGTGTGTGTGTGTGGTGTGTGTGTAGGGTATGTGTGGTGTGTGTGTGTGTGTGGTGTGTGTGGTGTGTGTGGTGGGTGTGTGTGTGTGGTGTGTGTGTGTGGTGTGTGTGTGTGTGGTGTGTGTGGTGGGTGTGTGTGTGTGGTGTGTGTGTGTGGCTGTGTGTGTGTGTGTGGTGTGTGTGGGGGGTATGTGTGGTGTGTGTGTGGTGTGTGTGGTGTGTGTGTGTGTGTGGTGTGTGTGGGGGGTATGTGTGGTGTGTGTGTGGTGTGTGTGGTGTGTGTGTGTGTGTGGTGTGTGTGGGGGGTATGTGTGGTGTGTGTGTGTGGTGTGTGGTGTGTGGGGGGGGTATGTGTGGTGTGTGTGTGGTGTGTGTGTGTGTGTGTGTGTGTGGTGTGTGTGTGTGGTGTGTGTGTGTGTGGTGTGTGTGGTGGGTGTGTGTGTGTGTGGTGTGTGTGTGTGGCTGTGTGTGTGTGTGTGGTGTGTGTGGGGGGTATGTGTGGTGTGTGTGTGTGTGTGGTGTGTGTGGGGGGTATGTGTGGTGTGTGTGGGGGGTATGTGTGGTGTGTGTGTGTGTGTGTGGTGTGTGTGGGGGGTATGTGTGGTGTGTGTGGTGTGTGTGGTGGGTGTGTGTGTGTGGTGTGTGGGGGGGTATGTGTGGTGTGTGTGTGGTGTGTGTGGTGGGTGTGTGTGTGTGGTGTGTGTGGGGGGTATGTGTGGTGTGTGTGTGGTGTGTGTGGTGTGTGTGTGTGTGTGGTGTGTGTGTGGGGTATGTGTGGTGTGTGTGTGGTGTGTGTGTGTGTGTGTGTGTGGTGTGTGTGTGTGTGTGTGGTGTGTGTGGTGGGTGTGTGTGTGTGGTGTGTGTGGGGGGTATGTGTGGTGTGTGTGTGGTGTGTGTGGTGTGTGTGTGTGTGTGGTGTGTGTGTGGGGTATGTGTGGTGTGTGTGTGTATGTGTGGTGTGTGTGTGTGTGGTGTGTGTGTGTGTGTGTGGTGTGTGTGTGGTGTGTGTGTGTGTGGTGTGTGTGGTGTGTGTGTGGTGTGTGTGTGGTGTGTGTGTGTGTGGTGTGTGTGTGGTGTGTTTGTATGTGTGTGGTATGTGTGGGGGCTATGTGTGGTGTGTGTGTGTGTGGTGTGTGTGTGTTCGCCTCAATGTGCACACAGCAGAGGTGTCTGAAGGTGGAAGCACGCACTGTGGGCTGCAGAGCATATGGTGCTCTGGTTTTCTTCTTACCTTCTCCCGTCCTCCGCTGGAATTTCCCGGGCCGGGCCGGAATCCTGGCTGTACCACCTTAGCACCGGTGTGAAGTGCTCCTCGAAGCCAAATCGCGCCGTGCAGTTCAGAGTCAACGGTTTTCCTGCAGATGAAGGGGCGCGGAGACAGGAGGGCAGCGTGAGGCCTCTGGCCTGCGCAGCAGAAGGCCCGGCCTGGGCGAAGCGGGCCCAGGAGCCGCCGCCAGCCCGCCCCGGCAGACACGAGGCAGCCAGCTGCGCTGAGATCGCCAACACGGTTTATGGTGCTGGCTGTTTATTGTTCTATTTTTGTGAAAGAATGTGTTTATCCATTAAAAGATTTTGTATTATAATATAAATGTGTAAGAAAGAATCAGCTATTTTTCAAAAGGACATTATCAGAACCAAATTCCTTCCTTATTTATTTAAAAATTTTTGTTTATTTTTATTTCTTTTCTATTGTTGACACTGTTCCCGTTTCTCCCTACCCTGACTTTGCCCCCAGGGCCCCGGCTCCCAGCCCCTCTCCCAAGCTGTCGCCCCCTGTCTGTCTGGGTGGCTGCTGGGTAGGCGCTTCCTGGCTACCCTCTGCCCAGGCTTCCCTCCGCCCCTGCCCTGGCCTCTGTCAGTGCGCTCCCTTTTGCTCATGAGATTCCACACAGGAGTGAGACCATGAGGTGCTCCTCTGTCTCTGACTGGCTTGCTTCGCTCAGCACAGTGCTCTCCAGGCTCCTCCACTGTAGACACAACGGCTGTGTTTGAAACGGAGGTGGTTTGCTCAGAGCACGCAGGACCCAGTGTGGTTTGCGGAAACGGAGGAAAGGTGAAGTGTTCTCGCTCAGTCTCTACTGCAGCTTAAGTCAAAGCTGAATATTTACATGCTCAGCACAAGTCACACGCTAACTGTGGCATGGAATTCAAAGAAGACATTATTCAGGCATGTAACACGATGGGGGTGCATGGGTTTGCACACTAGCCTGTGTCCCGGTTTTCTCCCGAGAGCTGCCCAGCGACGCCCTGTCTCAGCCTCAGTGTGCTAACCACGAGATAGGCAGGAATTCCACTGGAAAACTCACCTTTGCGCCTTATTAATGTTTCTCTCCTAGTAACACTTTAGATTCACTGACTCCATATGTAACTTGGTTATTTTTTAATTAAATCATTTTGTTCTTTCTTTTGTCCTCCCATTCTTGTGTTGTGGCCCATATTGCTATCTTATAACCAGGATATACTGCTATCACCACCTAGCGGTCTCTTACCATAACACAGCGCTGTTTTCACACTTCTATTAGCAATAGTTCATATGTAAAATAATACTTATTTTACGGAAGCATCCAGTCCTTGGTTTTAAACAGTGCAGCGCGCAGCTGGCTGTTCGGTGAGATGAGGATGCTAGTGAAGCTGACGCCGGAAAGGAGCGCAGAAGGGCCACTGGCCCTGCGCCCAGAAGGTGCTGCTCTGGGAGCACGTTGAGTGGGCGGGGGTGCGGCCTTCTGCAAGCACTCAAAGGCCTGCCATTCAAACTTTTTAAAGGCTAATGCTACTCAAGTTGATAAACTGGTAACTTTGTAGACGTCACCACGCCTATGGCCTCCAGGGTAAGAAAGAGCATAACCTTATTGATCGTGTCAAAGGCACCACCCTCTAACAGCCACCAGCCTAGACTTCTCAGTGCGGCCGTGGGAGGTCAGTGTAGTTCTGCTGACTACACACCTAACAGCTAAAAGTCAGGGTAAGTGACTATGAGGAGACAGCACCAGTCAGCGGCCGAGCCCCATCCACATCCCATTCTATTGGACTGGAATCCGAGTCTCTCTTCCTTATACCACATCACGCTGGGATGTGCTCCGAGTCCCAGTATCCACTAGGGCGACCTGAAGCCCGACTTACCCAGCTCCACCTCCAGGGTATCCTGGACAGGCTCCAGAATGTCCGGCTTGAGGGTGGTGTTTTTCACTAGCAGGGGAAGAGAGAAAGCATTATTTTCGGGGGAAGCTGCAGCCTGCCTGCTGAGCCTCTGCACGCGCAGCCACACTGAGGTCTAAACATGGTGGAGCTGCCTCTGCAGATTCTATGCACATTGCAGAGGCTCGGAACTCCGGTCCCCGGTGAAGAGCCAGCTTCCAAAATGCCTGCGGCATCGTTCGGCAGGCGCTGACAACACAGTAGCTGTGTGTGCTGTGTGTGCTATGTGTGCTGTGTGTGCTGTGTGTGCTGTGTGTGCTGAGCTGTGTGTGCTGTGTGTGTTGTGCGGGCTTAGCTGTGTGTGCTGTGCTGTGTGTGCTGTGTGTGCTATGTGTGCTGTGTGTAGCTTTTACAAATCCAAGTCTGCGGGGCGCTTTCTTGCAGGCCATGGGGGTCAGGGTGGGGAGTTGGGCCTATGCTGGGTGAGCAGGCTGTGCAGGCCGTGCTGTGTGCTGTGCTGTGTGTGCTGTGTGTGCTATGCTGTGTGTGCTGTGTGTGCTGTACTGTGTGTGCTGTGTGTGCTATGTGTGCTGAGCTGTGTGTGCTGTGTGTGCTGTGTGTGCTGTGCTGTATGTGCTGTGTGTGCTGTGTGTGCTGTGTGTGCTGTACTGTGTGTGCTGTGTGTGCTGAGCTGTGTGTGCTGTGTGTGCTGTGTGTGCTGTGCTGTGTGTGCTATGTGTGCTGAGCTGTGTGTGCTGTGTGTGCTGTGTGTGCTGTGCTGTATGTGCTGTGTGTGCTGTGTGTGCTGTGTGTGCTGTACTGTGTGTGCTGTGTGTGCTATGTGTGCTGAGCTGTGTGTGCTGTGTGTGCTGTGTGTGCTGTGTGTGCTGTGCTGTATGTGCTGTGTGTGCTGTGCTGTATGTGCTGTGTGTGCTGTGTGTGCTGTGTGTGCTGTACTGTGTGTGCTGTGTGTGCTGAGCTGTGTGTGCTGTGTGTGCTGTGTGTGCTGTGCTGTGTGTGCTATGTGTGCTGAGCTGTGTGTGCTGTGTGTGCTGTGTGTGCTGTGTGTGCTGTGTGTGCTGTGTGTGCTGTGTGTGCTGTACTGTGTGTGCTGTGTGTGCTGAGCTGTGTGTGCTGTGTGTGCTGTGTGTGCTGTGTATGCTGTGTGTGCTATGTGTGCTGAGCTGTGTGTGCTGTGTGTGCTGTGTGTGCTGTGTGTGCTGTGTGTGCTGTGTGTGCTGTGTGTGCTGTACTGTGTGTGCTGTGTGTGCTATGTGTGCTGAGCTGTGTGTGCTGTGTGTGCTGTGTGTGCTGTGTGTGCTGTGCTGTATGTGCTGTGTGTGCTGTGCTGTGTGTGCTGTGTGTGCTGTGCTGTATGTGCTGTGTGTGCTGTGCTGTGTGTGCTGTGCGTGCTGTGCTGTGTGTGCTGTGTGTGCTGTGCTGTGTGTGCTGTGTGTGCTGTGTGTGCTGTGCTGTGTGTGCTGTGCTGTGTGTGCTGTGTGTGCTGTGCTGTGCTGTATGTGCTGTGTATGCTGTGCTGTGTGTGCTGTGCTGTGTGTGCTGTGTATGCTGTGCTGTATGTGCTGTGTGTGCTGTGTATGCTGTGTGTGCTGTGTGTGCTGTGTATGCTGTGTGTGCTGTGTGTGCTGTGTGTGCTATGTGTGCTGTGTATGCTGTGTGTGCTGTGTGTGCTGTGTGTGCTGTGTGTGCTGTGTGTGCTGTGTGTGCTGTGTGTGCTGTGTGTGCTGTGCTGTGTGTGCTGTGCTGTATGTGCTGTGTGTGCTGTGCTGTGTGTGCTGTGCTGTGCTGTGTGTGCTGTGCTGTATGTGCTGTGTGTGCTGTGCTGTGTGTGCTGTGTGTGCTGTGTGTGCTGTGTGTGCTGTGTGTGCTATGTATGCTGTGCTGTGTGTGCTGTGTGTGCTATGTGTGCTGTGTGTGCTGTGTGTGCTGTGTGTCCTGTGTGTGCTATGTGTGCTGTGTGTGCTGTGTGTGCTGTGTGTCCTGTGTGTGCTATGTGTGCTGTGTGTGCTGTGTGTGCTGTGTGTGCTGTGCTGTGTGTGCTGTGTGTGCTGTGTATGCTGTGTGTGCTATGTGTGCTGTGCTGTATGTGCTGTGTGTGCTGTGTGTGCTGTGTGTGCTATGTGTGCTGTATGTGCTGTGTGTGCTGTGTGTGCTATGTGTGCTGTGTATGCTGTGTGTGCTGTGTGTGCTGTGCTGTATGTGCTGTGTGTGCTGTGTATGCTGTGTGTGCTATGTGTGCTGTGTATGCTGTGTGTGCTGTGTGTGCTGTGTGTGCTGTGTGTGCTGTGTATGCTGTGTGTGCTGTGTGTGCTGTGCTGTGTGTGCTGTGTGTGCTGTGTATGCTGTGTGTGCTGTGTGTGCTGTGCTGTATGTGCTGTGTGTGCTGTGTATGCTGTATGTGCTGTGTGTGCTGTGTATGCTGTGTGTGCTATGTGTGCTGTGTATGCTGTGTGTGCTGTGTGTGCTGTGTGTGCTGTGCTGTGTGTGCTGTGCTGTATGTGCTGTGTGTGCTGTGCTGTGTGTGCTGTGTGTGCTGTGTGTGCTGTGTGTGCTGTGTGTGCTATGTATGCTGTGCTGTGTGTCCTGTGTGTGCTGTGTATGCTGTGTATGCTATGTGTGCTGTGTGTGCTGTGTGTGCTGTGTGTGCTGTGTATGCTGTGTGTGCTATGTGTGCTGTGTGTGCTGTGTGTGCTGTGTGTGCTGTGCTGTGTGTGCTATGTGTGCTGTGTGTGCTGTGTGTGCTGTGTGTGCTGTGTGTGCTGTGCTGGGTGTGCTGTGTGTGCTGTGTGTCCTGTGTGTGCTATGTGTGCTGTGTGTGCTGTGTGTGCTGTGTGTCCTGTGTGTGCTATGTGTGCTGTGTGTGCTGTGTGTGCTGTGTGTCCTGTGTGTGCTATGTGTGCTGTGTGTGCTGTGTGTGCTATGCTGTGTGTGCTGTGCTGTATGTGCTGTGTGTGCTGTGCTGTGTGTGCTGTGTGTGCTGTGTGTGCTGTGTGTGCTGTGTGTGCTATGTATGCTGTGCTGTGTGTCCTGTGTGTGCTATGTGTGCTGTGTGTGCTGTGTGTGCTGTGTGTGCTGTGCTGTGTGTGCTGTGTGTGCTGTGTATGCTGTGTGTGCTGTGTGTGCTGTGCTGTATGTGCTGTGTGTGCTGTGTATGCTGTGTGTGCTATGTGTGCTGTGCTGTATGTGCTGTGTGTGCTGTGTATGCTGTGTGTGCTGTGTGTGCTGTGCTGTATGTGCTGTGTGTGCTGTGTATGCTGTGTGTGCTATGTGTGCTGTGTATGCTGTGTGTGCTGTGTGTGCTGTGCTGTATGTGCTGTGTGTGCTGTGTATGCTGTGTGTGCTATGTGTGCTGTGTATGCTGTGTGTGCTGTGTGTGCTGTGCTGTGTGTGCTGTGTGTGCTGTGTATGCTGTGTGTGCTATGTGTGCTGTGTGTGCTGTGTGTGCTGTGTGTGCTGTGCTGTGTGTGCTGTGTGTGCTGTGTGTGCTGTGTGTGCTATGTATGCTGTGTGTGCTGTGTGTGCTGTGTGTGCTGTGCTGTGTGTGCTGTGTGTGCTGTGTATGCTGTGTGTGCTATGTGTGCTGTGTGTGCTGTGTGTGCTGTGTGTGCTGTGCTGTGTGTGCTGTGTGTGCTGTGTGTCCTGTGTGTGCTGTTTATGCTGTGTGTGCTGTGTGTGTTGTGTGTGCTGTGCTGTGTGTGCTGTGTGTGCTGTGTATGCTGTGTGTGCTATGTGTGCTGTGTGTGCTGTGTGTGCTGTGTGTGCTGTGCTGTGTGTGCTGTGTGTGCTGTGCTGTGTGTGCTGTGCTGTGCTCTCCTCTCAGTACATATTCAAATCCCACCTAGTTGTCCAACTTGCAACCTGGCTCTAATCCTCTCCCCTCTCCTTCACTCACAATTTCCTCATCTTCTCAGATATAACCCATAAATACTGAGTCCATCCACTTCTCCCCATCCTAGTTCCCCCTCCATGAGCCATGCCTGCTTGACTGCAGCAGCCTTCTAATTCTTCTCCCATCTCCATTCTCCCTCCACAAACTCATTTTCTACACAGTGGATAGTAACCTCTGTTTAATGCAAATCTATTCCTGACCCTCTTCTGCCCAGAACCCTCCATGGCTCCCTATTGTTCCTCAGATAAAGTCCCTGGTCCCATGTCTGTGAGTCTTGTTTGCAGACATTCTCCCTCCACTGCCCCTGGCTCTTCCTGGGCTGCACGGTCTCCCCACACTCCCTGCACTGCTGCCTTTGCCGAGCGGCATCTTTCCTGCCTCCATCCGTGACCAGTTCCCATCCCCGTTCCTGCTCTGGGCTCAGGATAGCCACGTCTGGTTTTGTGCCTCCTTTCTCTCTGCTCCCACATTGTACAGTCATAGCCTGTCTTTCTCTGTCTGCCCCGCAGAGTGCTAAGTTCTGGGAGGCCAGAGGAGGGTGCAGGTACTGTTTGCACATCCACGGTGCCCAGCCCCATGCCTCACACAGACTCGATTCTCAGTAGACATTTGTGTGCGAATGGACAAGTCAACGAGGTGAACGAGGAAGATCTGAGTGACAACAGACCAGGCTTAATTGAACGAGAGGCCAAAGGTGATCCAAGGAGTCCTGGAGAAGAGAAGACCGCTCTGTTCCTGGGGACCGACAGTTGAGAGGCCAGGCCTGTGCGAAGGGCAGCCACGGGCCACCTGGAGGGGCAAGTGGTGCCCCCAGGACGTTGGCTTCTGTCTCCTTCTGCAAGGAGTGGTCTCGTCGGTGTGGAGCTGCTGAGCTGAGGCAGTGGGTGCAGGGCCAGGCTGCCATGTGGCTTGTAGCTCACAGTTAAAGGAGAGGAGGCAGACCTGAGACATATGTGTCCAAGAGATAAATCAGCTCCCTGGTATCTGTTCCATATAAGACATGGCAACTGCCTTGGTAATGCTTTGACACAGCCATGCTTATGTTACTGACTAGTTTATTCATGCTGACACTTGTAGGTCCAATGGGCTGAGCCAAGGCAATGACTATGCCAAAACATAGAGAACTCTCAGCTTCACCAGCATGCAGGGGAATGTAAATTGATATAAATAAGAGACCCCACTTGGCACCAATAAAAATAAAGCCTGAGGATACCAAGAATAATTTGGGAATAATAGGAATCTGTTCACTGCTGATGAAGATGTAAATTGGCAAAACAATACCTTAGAATGATATCATGTGCTTAATAACACAAATCACATTCTATAACATAGAACATTATTCTATTTTATGAATGGACATATACGTATATAAAAAGGCATAAATAGAAAGAATATCCTATCTAATAAAAGTGTAATATGCAAATTTGACCATACCTTCGCTATGCTACCAGCCAATCAGGAGCAGCGTGAGGCGGGGGTGGGGGGGGTCTGGACTGCAGCACGTGGAAGGCTGGTGGGGGCTGGGGCTGAGGTGCGCGGGATGGGAGCTGCACAGACGGGAGGCAGGTGAGGCCAGCACATGCGGCTGCTGAGTGCAGGGTGACCTCAGGGCTGGGCAGTTGCCACCGGGGCTAAGGCCTGAGCTGGGTGGGCGGGGCCAAGGTGGCTGGGGCAAAGCCAACCATCAGCCCCATTGCAGGGTGATGGCTGGGTGCCCAAGGCCTAAAGCTTCAGCCAGGGGTGAGGGGTCAGTAGGACATCCCCTGAGGGCTCCCAGTATGTGTGAGGGGGCAGTTGGGCTGAGGGATCACCCACCCCCATAGCATGAATTTCGTGCACCGGGCCCCTAGTCTAATAATAAAAAGCTAACATGCAAATTGATAGAACAGCAGAATGACTGTTGCAATGACACGCACTGACCACCAGGGGGAAGATGCTCAATGAAGGAGATGCCCCCTGGTGGTCAGTACGCTCCCACAGGGGGAGTGCCACTTACCCAGAAATCAGGCTCTCAGCTGGCAAGCATAGTGGCCGTGGGGGGAGCCTCTCACACCTCTGCAGCAGTACTAAGGATGTCTGACTAATGACCCCAAAGCTGTTAGTTGGACATCCCTTGAGGGTTCCTAGACTGCAATAGGATGCAGGCTGGGCTGAGGGACTCCCTCCGCCAGTGCATGAATTTTATGCACTGGGCCTCTGGTAAAACTATAAAACTAAACTTCATCTGGGAAGGGAGAAGAAAGAGAAGAGATGATGGCATAGGGCTCAAGCTGTATCTTTAATGTTTTTTTCTTTAAATAAAAAGCAAGATTTTAAGCCTGTGGAAAAATGTTCACAGTGTTAAAGCTGGTGATAGGTACATGGGTGTCAGCTATTGTGTGAATTATGGATATCATTTTTAAATTTATTATAGAAACAAACGAGGAATAAATGCATGGAAAACCCATCTTGGGACAACTTGGATATGAGCCTTCCCTGGAGAATGACTCTAGGTTAATGGGAAAGCTGATGTTTGTGATATTCAAACCCTGATGACACTGTATGCCAATTGTTTGTTTTTTTTTTTTCCAAAAAGGAAAACAGCACCGAAGCCTCAGGAAGATGACTTTAACTGGGTAGTTGGGTTTCAAACAAAAAATCTGGAAACCAAGAGGTCACTTACCAATGGTTTTCACTTGAACAACAGCTCTGACTGTCCAGGACCCTGTATCATCGGCCTGAGTGTAGTCGCAGGCGTATGTGCCCTGGTGGTAGTCATAGACCGCATCCAGCTGCAGCGGGTTGCTTCTCTGTGCAGAGAGCAGTCTTCCATTCTAATCCGAGAGACAAAACGTCAAGTAAAGCTCTTTCCCTGGAGAACTGTTTTCAGACAAATTGCGCTTTTCAGAACTTCACATATGGAGCCATGGAAGGGAACAGCCTGCCTACGATGAGCACACGACAGTCAGCCCTGAGCGAAGAAGAGGTTCTGTTCAGAAGTTGTCCTTGCAAAGTTCTTCCTTAAAATGAGGCGTCTGCATACCATCATGCTGTGTGGGAGATCGGGCGCCTAATCTATTCAGGCCACTAAGATATATTTAATTTATTATTTTCCAAAGCATGACTCAGGCCCTTGAGAGTATTCTAGAAAACTCATAATATTCTAAGTAGCTAATTCCAAATGAATTAAAAAAGAACCTAAGTGTTGATTATGTTTGAAAATTGATGCAGATGTTCTGTATATGAGGCTAAAGTTTCCTCTTTAAATAAATTTAACATTAATAAAATAATAAAATTTAACTTTAAAACAGTAAGTACATCAATGTGACAATGAACGGCTGATGACTGGAAACAGCTGTTTCCCTTGTGGTGGCCAAAGCTGCCTGAGGATGGAAATGGCTGGAGCCCCCCTCTCCCTTAGGATTCTGTCTGTGAGCTCCTTGGGCGCTTCACATAAAACTACCCACTGCAGAGCGACTGCTTTTCCTGCAGACTCTCTCCCTGCAGCGGCCGCTGTCCCGCCCGCGCCTCAGTGCCAGGCTCCTCCTCACCCAGGCGCACAGTCTGCACGCTTTTGCTGCCATGGGCACTGCTCAGCTTCAGCCCCACGGAGAGGGACCCCTCCCGGGACAAGTCAGCACCACTACCAGCTCCATGCAGTGGGCTCAGACCATGGTCACTGCGTCCTCCCCACTGTGTGTGCTCCTCATATGTAGTGTGGTGTTGAGTGTGTAGGTATCGCCTTCTCTGGGGTTGTCGAGAGCAGTCTTTGTGCCAAGACATATGCCAGGTCCTGGACACACCGGGCAGAATCATCCTGGCCTTTCTCTTAGTGAGTGGGTTGTGCAAGGACACAGGCCCATGTGTCAGCCAGAGGGTGATGCACCCGGTGGCTGTGCCTCCGCTTATAGGAAGCAGATGTGCGGACCCCCTCTCCCCAGTCCAAACAGAGCATTAAAGAATGTGTAGGAACCAGTCAGATAAAGAAAAGCCACTTAAGAACACTTGAAGCAAAGCATGCACGAAGGAAGCAAGGCCAGCTGAAGGGGCCAATGCCTGTGGTTGTGTTTGATCTCTGGGCTCCAGCCCCAGCAGGTGGCGGCAGCAGGCTGCCCTCTGCAGAGGGTGAGTGAGTGAGTGCATGCACAACTGAACAGAAGGTTTTGAAGCATAAGAGTCATATTATTAGACTTTTTAAAATGGCAACTCAGACTGAGAGTGCCTCCAATTTAAGCAAGGACTATCATAATCACTTTTGTACCAAAAGGGACTGGGGCAGGGTCGGAGCATGAGCATCTGTTGGATGATTATCACTGTGCAGTTACCAGGAGCTCCTGCCTCCACGTGGCATGTGGCCTTCGAGTTCCAACTGCAGGCAAGGAAAAAGGGAGCAACCACAAAGCCGAACAGCAAGAGCCTGTCATTCATGCAGCCCCCACGGTGCTTTCTCGTGTATCAGTTCATCTGACTGTCTAAAGGCTTCTCTGGCTAGGGTGCACAGATCCTGTTTTCCATTTTACAGATGAGGAGCCTGAGCTCTGGACTTTGTCTTTTGCTCTGTGACACAGAGCTAGTCAGTGAGAGCACTGGAAATTTATCTAAATTACTCTGATTTTGAGTTTCCAGTTCTGATTGAGGAATTCCCCTTTCACACTGTCTGCTGACTTGTAGAATCAGGGATTCCCCACTCCACATCTCTGGTGTGGTTCCTGTGGCTTAGAAGGAATTTCCATGAGGTTGGCAAGCAGCCGGGGGTTGGGGCAGAACTGGTTAGAGGGGCAGCTGTCATGTGAAGTAAACCAAGAGCAAGTAGTGGGGCAGACAAGGTTAAACAACCTATCACTGATCTCAAGGATCAAGAACCCTTTAAAAGGAAGGTTCAGAGCATGGGATACAAGTCAGAGACAGAATTCTGTACAACACAGTAACAACATAAAGAACAGAAATTAGAGTGGAGGTTGTTGTAAATCACATGGGAAGGCAGAAATAGAACTAAGACGTTGGCTGAGCAAGGGAAGATAAGTGATAAAAAAAAGTGGACCTAATCCTATCTAATAAAAGAGTAATATGCAAATTGACCATACCTCAAATCAAGCCATGCCCATAGCCACACCCACCACCCAATCAGGAGTAGATTATGCAAATAAACCCTAACCAAGATGGCTGCTGCCACTGAGAGCAGAAGGGAGGCTTGGGTTTCCCCGGCAACGGAGGAAGCCAAGCTTTCCGCCTGCTGTTGCCTGCCTAGGCCTCCACTCAATGCTACAAAGTTTCAATTATAAAAGATACATAATGTGAACAGAAATGGTGGCAGCCATGGAGCTGGATAGAACAGAGGCTTGGGTTGCCAGGGCGATGGAGGAAGCCAAGCTTCTGCAGCTCTAGCACCTAAACCTCCACTCTAGGCTACAAAGTTTCAATTGCAGAACATAAATTAATTCCAGATCCCAGCGCCTCTGCTTGGGTCACTGGAGGGTGTGGCCAGCCGGCAAACCAACACAGGCCCCTCACCCAGGCCACCCCACGCCCCAAAGGAACCCCACCCTAATCCAGGACACTCTTCAGGGCAAACCAGCCAGTCCCCACCCATGCACCAGGCCTCTATCCTATATAATAAAAGAGTAATACGCAGATTGATCATCACTCCAAAATACAAGAGGGCTGCCCCCATGTGGTCAAAGATCCTGCCCCCATGTTAACACAAGATGGCCACCACAAGATGGCCAGCAGTTGTGGGCCATCAGGCTAGCAGGGGAGGGCAGTTGGAAGGGACAAGGCCTGCAAGGGAGGGCAGTTAGAGGAGAGGAGATGGGGGCAGAGGAGGGAAGTTGGGGATAAACAGGCTGGCAGGGGAGCACTTAGACATCAATTAAGCTGGCAGGGTAGTGATTAGGGGGTGATCAGGCTGGCAGGCAGAAGTGATTAGGGGCAATCAAAGAGCCAGGCAGGTGAGCAGTTTGGAGCCAGCAGTCCTGGATTGTGAGAAGGATGTCTGATTGCTCGTTTAGGCCTGAGGATTGGGCCTAAATGGGCAGTCAGACATCCCTCGAGGAGTCCCAGATTGGAGAGGGTGCAGGCTGGGCTGAGGGATACCCCCCTGCCCTCCATGCACGAATTTCATGTACTGAGCCTCTAGTCCTATCTAATAAAAGAGCAATATGCAAATTGACTGTACCTTCGCTATACCCACAAGCCACGCCCACAGGCCAATCAGAGCGAGTATGCAAATGAACCCAACCAAGATGGCAGTTGATTTGCATATCCACATGCAGAAGGCAGTGTAGAAGAAGGAAGCCAAGCACTGCAGAAGGGAGCAAAGCTGCAGAGAAGTAAGCAAGTGGGGCAGGGGAGAAGGGAGGGAGCAAGGCAGAGGAGACAGGAGGGAGAGAGGCAGCAGTGAAGGAAACAAGGTAGCGGAGAAGGGAGCGAGCAGCAGAGATGGGAGTGAGCAAGGCAGCAGAGATGGGAGAGAGTGAGGCAGCAGAGAAGGGAGGGAGCTCTGCTTAGGCCTCAGGAAATTCTATTCTTGCAGGAATCTTCCTGCAATGGGTCACTAGTCCTATATAATAAAAGGGTAATATACAAATCAACCAAACAGGAACAACCTGTAGCTATGACATGCTTTGACCACCAGGGGGCAGATGCTCAGCACAGGAGCTTCCCCTAGCCCAGTGGTTGGCAAACTGCGGCTCACGAGCCACATGCGGCTCTTTGGCCCCTTGAGTGTGGCTCTTCCACAAAATACCACGTGCGGGAGTGCACATATAGTGTGATTGAAACTTCATGGCCCATGCATAAAGGGAGCCCTCCCAGCTCTCAAAAGAAATTTCAATCATTGTACTGTTGATATTTGGATCTGTTGACTAATGAGTTTGCCAACCACTGCCCTAGCCCACAGGCCCGGATCGCCCAATCGGTCTCTGCCAGCCAACCTCTCAGTCCCTTCTCCTGGCAGGCAGGCTCTGATTAACTGATGGGGAATGGGGAATTGAGGGTGGGTGACTTCGGACACCGGTGGCACCAGGCCAAGGCCCCTGTCCCGCTGGTTGCTCCATACACAGAGGGCAACCAGTGTTTGAAGACAGGCTGGCAGGCAGGTAGGAGTAGCCAACCTCGAGGTACCTCCCTCTCCCTTCCAGGCTCATGGGCTCCAATTGCCCAATGGCAAATGGGGAACAATGGCTTGGTGGCAGCGGGGGCTGAGGCTGGCTGCTGGCAGCCGGGGAAGATGGCCCTGATCACTGTTCAAGCCTAGGGCCTGTACCCATGCACGAATTTTGTGAGCCTGGCCTCTAGTTTTTCCATAAAAATATAAGTGTGGCTCAGATTAAGACTTTATGAGGTGGAAATAAAAGGAACATCAAAGACAAGAGATAAGAGATAAGCAATTTGTGTTAAGAATGATGGAAACAGAGAGAACCAAGATGGCTGCATAGGTAAACACCTGTTGTTCTGCCCCGCACAATGATTCAAAAACTACAACATAACAACAAAACAAACATCACCCAGAATCACCAGAAAGCTGGCTGAGTGAAAACTCCACAAATAAAAGTAAAGGTGGGACACTGAGACTCAGAAGAGCGGCAGGAGCGCAGCCTTGGAGACGGAAACAGGTTAGGAGCCTTCCTGGTCGCGCACTCGGGCTGTAGGGCTGTAGCAGCAACCCCGGCTGGATTTCGCCAACGGGGAGGGCGGAGACATCCCACTGCACAGATTCCCCAGTGCCAGGCGAGGTCTGAGGTCCAGGGGATGGACCCTGGAAGCCGGGCGTGGCAGAGGTCTCCTAGTCTGCGAGAAACCAGGTAGCTGGGAAAAGAAGTTTGCGCACAAGTGTCGCACAAATCTGCGACTTGCTCCCTGGAAACTTGTCTCCTGGTCCAGGAAGCCACCTATTTTACAACCCTGGGCGAGACTTTGGGTGTGAAAACTCATTTGGGGAGAGGCAGAGTTGTCTGGCAAGGGGAAGAGACTAGCAGCTTTCTCTTGGAGGTGCCTGCAGCCATCCCCATCCAACAGACCCGCGTGTGCGAGCGCCACATAGGACATAGCTGACACTGAGGCTGCCTGCGCAGCTCAGAGACTCCGCCCATCCAACCTGAACACAGTCTCCCTTCACAGCCAATAGGCCTGGAGGTCAAACCCTCCTAGGGGTAACAACAACAAGCTGGGCTTAAATTCAAAAACACTGAATACAACCCATAAAGGATTGCAGTAAGAGTTCCCACCTCAAGTAACTGGGGAGGCTGTGCCACTGACCCTTAGAGGACATTTACCACATGAAGCAGCCACCATGCAGATATATGGAAAGAAATCAGGTGTGGAAGAAATGGAGGAGAAAAGACGACAAGACATAGAGTTCAAAACCACAGTTATAAGGTTTTTCAAGAGGCTCCTAGAAAAGGCCAATGAACTTAATGAGAACTACGAGGAAATAATCAAGACCAACCAGGAAATGAATGAGACTTACAAGGAAATGAATGAGACCCTCAAGGAAATGAACAAGACCTCTGAGGATATGAACGAGACCCTCACGGATATGAAAAAGGACCAACTAGAAATCAAGCATACACAGACTGAAATAAAGAATATTACACAAAGTCCTAAAAGCAGTCCAGAGGGCTACAAGAACCAAGTCAAAGATTTGAAATACAAAGAGGTAAAATCCACTCGGCTGGAAAAGCAAGAAACAAAAAGAATACAGATAATTGAAGATAGTGTAAGGGACCTCTGGGACAACCTCAAGCATGCCAACATCTGAATTATGGGGGTACCAGAAAAAGAGAGAGAGCAAGGTAACGAAAACCTACTTGAAGAAATAGTGACTGAAAACTTCCCACACCTGGTGAAAGATACTGACTTAAAAGCCCAAGAAGTACACAGAACCCCAAAATATAGGAATCTAAAGAGGACCACATCAAGATACATCATAATTAAAATGCCAAGAGCAAAAGATAAAGAGAGAATATTAAAAGCAGCAAGAGAAAAACAGTTGGTTACCTACAGGGGAACACCCATACGATTGTCAGTGGATTTCTCAACAGAAACGATGCAGGCCAGATGGGAGTGGCAAGAAATATTCAAAATAATGAATATCAAGAATCTACAACCAAGATTACTCTATTCAGCAAAGCTATCATTCAGAATTGAAGATCAGGTAAAGTGCTTTGCAGGTAAGAAAAAGCTAAAGGAGTTCATCACCACCAAATCAATATTATATGAAATGCTGAAAGATATTCTTTAAGAAGAGAAGAAGAAAAAGGTAAAAATATAAATTATGAACAACAAATACACATCTATCAACAAATGAACATAAAAATCAAGTGAATTGATAGGCTGATGAACAGGATAAACTGGTGAATATAGCAGAAACATGGACATAGAGAGGGAATGGACTGACAATTCTTGGGGAGAAAAGGGTTGTGGGAAGTACAAACAAGAGCCTGGACAAAAATCTTGCAACAATGGGAGAGGACAGTGGGGAGGGGGAGGTGACGGTGGAGGGTGGGATAGGTACAGGGTGGAGGGGAGATATAGGGGGATAAAAAAGGGGAAACAATGTAATTAATAAACTGAACAATAAAGATTAAAAAAAAGAATGATGGAAACCCCCTTCTAATAATACAATCACAAATCAGTCAGGTGGGAAACAGAGCAGCTAGGGGGCTGCACAGGGAATTCTTAGTTTTGTTCAGATTTAAAAAAGATAAACAGATGCAGAAGGTGCAGAAGCTCAATGTGAACCTATGTGAATAGTGTTAGGAAGTCCTGGAGAGAATCGAGGCATGAAAATAAAGCTGAGGACACTAAACACCCTTTATTTTATTTACTTATTTTTAATTCCCACCTGAGAATATTTTAAAATTGATTTTAGAGAGAGAGGAAGAGAGGGAGAGAGCCATCGATGTGAAAGAGAAACATTGATCGGCTTTCTCCAGTATTTGCCCTGACCAGGGATCAAACCCAGAACCTTTTTGGTGTATGGGATGACATATCAGCCAACTGAGCTACCTCACAGGGTAGAAGGACTTTTAAAGGAATGTGTGGAGCAAGGAGAAGAACAAATCAAAGAAAGCGTGGCTGACTCGGAGACTTTACTATTCTACTCTGATGCATTTGTATCTCAGGTTCTGTCTTCCCGGGGACACAATGCTCTCACGTCTGTTAATGAGTTTGTGTGTCCAGCTTCCTCTTCTTACCCATAATTGAATGAGTGGTTACTTTCTCCAGTTTGGTCAATGCTGTGAGTTTACTTTGAGCCATCACCCTTTCACACCCTCCAGTTACATCATTTTATATTCTGCTTTATTCCTTGAAAATATCTGTAGGGTTCAACATTTTCTCTCTATTACCCCTGGATCCCTGGTCAGGACTTATACTTGTAAAGTTCAAACACACTAACAGGGACCTAGCAACACTATCACATTCCCAGCCTGCCACCTGTGTGCACAGTCCACCCTGACTCCACCAGGCACCACCTTCTGCCCGCCTAGCAAAACACTGCCCAGCCCGGAGCATGCCTGCTGGATCCTGTTGCCAGTGTCCATCCTGCACTCCCTCCAAGGGCTGCTGCACTGTCACTTGTTACAATCAACTAACAACATTCCATTTACAGGAGAGGAACCAAGATGGTGGCATAAGTAAACACCTATACTGTTGCCCTGCACAACAATTTCAAAACTACAACTAAAAGACAAAACGAACATTATCCAGAACCACCAGAAAGCTGGCTGAGTGGAAATTCCACAAATAGAAGGAAAGCTAAAAGGACACTGTGACTCAGGGGAGCTGCGGAGGGCAGAGCTGCAGAAACATGCGGAGAAAGAGGTACAGAGCCACGCACGAGCAGAAAGGGCGGGCAGCTGAACACCCGGCTGGTTTTCTCAAACAGGGAGGGAGACAGAGGCGTCCCACTGCACTGATCCCTCAGTTCCAGGCGAGTCTTAGGAAACCCAGACTCATACGGGGTGAAACTGGACCTTAACACAGAAACACACTGAGATTTGGGAGCTGCAGAGGTGCATGAGCTCATGGACAGGGTGTGTACTGCATCGGTGCATGAGCTCACAGAGAGGGAGCATACTGCAGAGGAATGCGAGCTCGTGGAGAGGACGAGTGGCTGGCTCTCTCATTCAGGAGGGAAAAAACAAACAAACAAAAACAAACCCACCAGACTGCATTGCTTTCCAGTTCTGGGTGAGAATTTGGGTGTGCAGACTCATTGGAAGAGAAACTGAACTGTCTGACAGTGGGCAGAGCTCGGGGGCAGCTTTCTCTCCATTGCCACAAGGCACAGAGATCCAGCGCTGCTTAGGGCAGGGCTGATGGGAAACCAAGGCTGTCAGCTCAGCCCGGAGACTCTGCCCCATCCAAGGTGAGCACAGCAGCTCTCCCAGCATAAACACAGCTGATTCTCACAGCCAATTGGCCTGGAGGCCAACCCCTCCCAGTGATACCAACAACAATATAGGCTTAACTACAACAAGACTGTGTAACCCATAAAGAGTTGCACCAAGAGTATCCACCTCAGATAACTAGGGAGGCTGAGCCACTGTCCCCTAGAGGACACCTACCACACAAAGCTACACGACCAACTCAGGGAAGCAGCCAAAACGCAGAGACAGGGAAACAAGTCACATTTGAAAAAAAATGGAGGGGAAAAAATGACTGGACATAGAGTTCAAAACCATAGTTATAAGATTTTTCAAGAGGCTCCTAGAAAAGGCCGATAAATTTAATGAGACCTTTGAGGATATGAGCGAGACCCTTGAGGCTATGAAAAAGGACCAACTAGAAAGTAAGCATACACCGACTGAAATAAAAAATATTACACAGAGACCTAAAATCAGTCTAGAGGACCGCAAGAATCAAGTCAAAGATTTAAAATACAAAGAAGCAAAATCCACCCAGCTGGAAAAGCAAGAAACAAAAAGAATCCAAAAAAATGGAAGATAGTGTAAGGAGCCTCTGGGACAATTTCAAGCATACCAACATCCGAATTATGGGGGTGCCAGAAAAAGAGGAGAGCAAGATACTGAAAACCTATTTCAAGAAATAGTGACCGAAAACTTCTCCCACCTGGTGAAAGAAATAGACTTAAAAGTTCAGGAAGCAAACAGAACCCCAAACAATAGGAATCCAAAGAGGACCACACCAAGACACATCATAATTAAAATGCCAAGAGCAGAAGACAAGGAGAGAATATTAAAAGCAGCAAGAGAAAAAGTTAGTTACCTACAAGGGAGCATCCATACAATTGTCAGTTGATTTCTCAACAGAAACTTTTGCAGGTCAGATGGGAGTGGCAAGAAATGTTCAAAGTGATGAATAAAAGAACCTACAACCAAGATTACTCTACCCAGCAAAGTTATCATTCAGAATTGAAGGTTAGATAAGAAAAAGCTAAAGGAGTTCATCACCACCAAACCAATATTATATGAAATGCTGGAAGGTATTCTTTAAGAAGAGGAAGAAGAAGAAAAAGGTGAAAATAAAAATTACAAACAACAAATACACATCTATCAACAAGTGAATCTAAAAATCAAGTGAATTAAAAATCTGAACAGAATAAACTGGTGAATATAATAGAATCATGGGCATAGAAAGTGAATGGACTGACAATTCTTTGGGAGAAAGGGAGGTGGGAAGTGCAGGAAGAGACTGGACAAAAATCATACACCTATGGATGAGGACAGTGGAGGGGAGGTAAGGGCAGAGGGTGGGATGGATACTGGGTGGAGAGGAGCTATGGGGGCGGGGAAGAGGAACATTGTAATTAATAACCTGAACAATAAAGATTTATTAAATTTAAAAAAAACATTTCACTTACACACATTTTGCTCTAACATGTATCTTTTAATGGGAGTAAAAGTGCGTTATGGAGAGCAATTCCACCTGGATTCAGGGTACCTGGGTTAGTGCCATCTGCTCTGCAATGATTGTGAGCCACCCACCAGCTGAGCACCTGCCCTTTGGCATGAGAGAAAGGAGCATTGGGTGCTATTTCCTGCCTAATAGCATCACTTTCAGTAATACATTGCATCCATGAGGTCTGTGAGCCTCCAGGTATGCATGTCTGTGTGCATGTGTGTGTATGCACTGCATGCACATGCGCACACACACGTAATGCTTATGCCTAAACCATGCCTCTCCAAAGCTGCATCAGAAGGTACAATTTTAACAGCAGGCATTGTTTATCTGCACTTAGAACAGATGACTTTCCCCATTGACACATCCTGACACATGCAGTGAAAGCCCTAAAGAAGTGAATGAAGCTTCTCAGTAAATGTCAGACAGCCTTAGGGTATTGCTTTATAAGAGCAATTCGCACAGGAAGTTGGCAGCTGCCCTGGCTGGTTCTTACCCAAAAGTGAAAATGGCCTTTCATTTCAAGGTGTGCACTTCTATCTGAAAAGCAGGGCAAGCCTCTTTATGGTGCTGGGAGGAGCCCCCTGGGCAGAACAAGATCTCTGTCATCCAATTACAATACTCACCAGCCAAGGGAGTTTAGTTCTTAAGAGAGACCTGAAAAGGATGAACAGAACCATGGACTCCTTACTAACCTCATCTTAGAGGCTGTGAAATGAATGTGCCCCAAACTGGGAGTTTTTGAAGCCAGCACATTTTCGGTGTCACTTTAAAATGCAAATGGCATCACTTATCCTCCCTGAGTAGGTATTTCTACAAAGGACATAAAGCACCCAGCCACCTGTTGTCCCCATGTATCAGGAGAACCAAGTGGAAAACGCTCTCCCCAGCAGGCGCCCCCTCCACGCCTCTACTGTGGGGTCTGGGATTGCACGTGACCACCCAGCACGCAGGCTGCCTGCTGGACATCAATCAGCAGCAAGTTAAAATGATGTTTTATATTAAGAAAGGGACATATTTTGAAGTCAAATTTGGTTTTACATGATTTTTAAGGCAAAGTACTGGACTTTACACTATTATTGCTAGTGCAGTGGCATTTAAATTCTGGGGCCAGGGCCGGCTGGCAGGGCTTTGGAGGCAATGCTGGGAACATTGGCATGGACTGTGGCACAAGGAGAACACCACATGGTTTGCTCTGTGGTTGATAACTCACGATCACCACGGAACTTGCCTTTCCCGGCCCCCGTTGCCTTCTCCTCTTAGCGTCGCGCGTCGCCTCCCGGTCTTGCCTGTCCTTCAGGGCCACACGGAGCTGTCCGCTCAGGAACGGGCTCTAATGCCCCAGTTACCCCAGACCCCTTCTTCTCACTTGCTGAGTGCTCTCTCCCCTGAAAACTCTCAGGGCTCTCAAAGGCGGTCCCACCCAGTGCTCTGGCTGGCTGTGGTAACTGTCTCACTCCACATGGATACCCCTGACCGGTAGAAAGTCTCCTGGCACAATGGAAGGGAGCTGGGATAGCTGGGACAGCATCCTGTGGCGGGCCTGGCGAAGGCCATTTTAGAAAGTCGGTCTTTCTTGTAGGCACAAGGCCAGCCTTGGGGAAGCTCTGGGCCTGACATCCTAACACTCACGATTCTGTGTACAGACAGAGACCCTGCTACTGAAAAGCACGAGTTTGGGAACAGTCTCTCTTACCCGGTACCAGGTCAGCTCTGGGCTCGGGGCGCCGCTCTGGCAGCCGAGGCTGGGGCAGTGAATGGAGTCCGTGCTGCCGAGACGGAGGTAGCGCGTCCGGGGCACAGGGGGCCCGCAGGACAGGTTGGCCCGGGGCCGCGCCTCCAGGACCATCCTCACGCAGCAGGCCTCGTCGCTGGGGCTCCTGTGAGAGGCAGTGCGTCCCGTGAACACAGATTAGGCAGACACGAGGGGCTGGGGATGTTTTCAGGTAAGAATGAATGTGGGACATACCTAATCCTGGGCCTACAAATATATGACCCAACCTTGCTCCTCTCCACGGTCAAAAAACGCAGGGCCGTCTTGTCCAGGAGGAGGTGAGACTGGTTTCTGGTAATTTCCTGTAGTGGGCCTCCTTCCCGAGG
Organism: Antrozous pallidus; assembly: GCA_027563665.1. Taxonomy (NCBI): domain Eukaryota; kingdom Metazoa; phylum Chordata; class Mammalia; order Chiroptera; family Vespertilionidae; genus Antrozous; species Antrozous pallidus. The sequence continues at coordinate 1,458,010 of CM050523.1, forward strand.
CTGAAGGTACCACTGGGCATCGAACAGGCCCTGGCCGCCACGGCAGGGCCGGCGCTCAGGGCCCTGTGCAGGTGAGAGTGGGTTTCTGTGGTGGAAACGGGGTTTCTCTGGCTCTGCTAAGTCACAAAATAAGACAAACTCTTCGGCGCTCTTCGCAGAGTACATCCAAAGAAAGTTTTTGGTGGAGCAACCTGAAAACCACAATAAACAAAGCAACACAGAAGTGCATTCAAGGAAGAAACTGACTTATATTTACAAAGAATAGTGTGTATTGTTCAACTTCACTGTCCCCATTTTGTGGAAAAGGAAGTTTACATGCTAACGCGCCCCCACCCCGCACCCCAGCATTTTCAGCATAGCAGTGGGTAATATTTGATTATTATTTAATTTTATTTTGAGCAGTTAGAGAGCTAAGCCCATGTATTCCTCTTACTGCTCCCACCCAACACCCACCTGAGTAACTGGCTTCCCATCAATACTTGTGCTGTTCACCCCAATAATTTCTCTTCTTACAACCCCTTACTTGTAAGAAAAATGTGTTCTGTGTTAGTGTGTCATGCTATTGATACATCAAATTATCTGTCACTTTAAACTTTGACCCTGAGGTTCAGTGTTGACATGAAAAGTAAAGCCCCTACCTGAAATATTAAACCCCGGTTTAATCCTCTGTCCTGTGACAAACCAGAGAAAGATCCACCCCAAATGGAACATTGTTCGCTCAGGGTCTGGGTCCCCCAGGAAGTGCTCCGTAGTGGCCGGGGGTATGCTGGGGCTCAGAGTCCGCCCCGAGAAGCCTCTTCATTGCTATAAAGAAGTGGGAGATAAGAAATCGAAACCATGAGCAAAATGCAAGTCACACAGGAAGCTTCAAAAGGGCAGGTCCTTCCCCACGAGCAGCCACATGTCCACATGTGCGTAGCATCCAGGGGGTGTGCAGGCTGTGCACCTCCCACATCTCTCGGAGAGCATTGCAAGCACACGGCACTGCCAGCCCGTGGTGCAGGCAGTGCGTCCTTCTGACGCTGTTTCCTTACAGGGTTCTCTTCATGTTGCACCTCATGTGCACATTTCCATGAGTAATTTGGAAAGAATTAAATGAAAAATTTCCTGAAAAGAAAACGACAGGTTGAGTGAGTTGTTAGCCTCCCCACACTTGGGGAGCGGGTGGTGGTGGAGTCCAGGCAGCTGCACACTGCTGGTTTGTGGTGACTGCAGCGAATCCAGGATGCTGAGCTCTGTGTCGCAAGTAAGAGGAAAACACTGCGCTGGATGGCATTGCGACCAAGCCTCTGAGGGGAAAATGAGGACGGGTCACCACAGAGAGTGTAGGAACCTGGGCTGGTCCCTTGCTGAGAGGGTGGCCATTGGGATTTTCAAATCACCTACAAGAGAGGAGAAGTCAGGGCCCTGGGAGGGCCCTGGTCCATCCAGGCTGCCACAGGATGGGTATGAAGCAGGAACGCTCTCCTTGCAGTCCTGGAGCCTGGGGGCCCGCATCATGGTGCCAGTGTGACTGGCTCTGGTGAAGGCCTCTAAGCCGGCCTTGCCATTACCTCACTTGGTGGAAGGCTCTGGAGTCTCTATTATAAGAACACAAATCCCATTCATGAAGGCTCCATCCTTATTTTCTAAACACTCCCCTATGGCCCCACCTCTAATACCCTTGCTAGGATACTATTTTTGAGGGTTAGGATTTCAACATATAAATTAGGAGGCTGGGGAACACAGACATTCAGGTCAGAGCAGTGGGTAATATTTAATTTTTATTTTATTTTGAGTGGAAAAATAAAAGTAATGTTCCTATAGAACAGTTTTCCTGTATCTCTGAGAGTTCTGACTATGATCACTAACATAGAAATAAGCTGTGCAGTATTCTTGGGCTTACAGACATAAGACACCTTAACCCCAGACCTCAGCTAACACTTCTCTGAGAACACTTCCACTGTTTCAGGCAAACTGGGGAGGGGACTAATGAGAATACACAGCCCCTGTTCTCGAGGTCCTGACTGTGTGGAGAACAACATTAAAGAAAAAAATTATTTGGCACTGATTACAACAGCAAGGAAGACTTTGTTCAAGACCAGGGCAATAGAGAGCAGCCAAGACCAGGGCCTGGGAGAGAGGTCAGCTCAACTTAGAGCACAACAGGACAGATGGGGATTTCCAGCAATCAGGGGATGGACACTTACCAAGAGGAGAAAGGAAAGGCTGGGGATTTTTAGGAAGCTGCCCTAACAGGATTCTTTCTGAAGACAGTGTAAGGACTTAGAAACAAGGGTGGGGAATAGAAACTTGATCAGGTATCAAGGTGGCTGATCAAATATCAAGGTCAGGGATGACTTAGCAGAATTCCTTGCTAAAACCAGGCTGGGCAAACCAAAGACAAAGCAAGGGCTGGGCCTGGGGTGATCTGAAAAGAGGTCTTCAGAGGAGCCAGACTGAAATTGGTCAAGGACAGAGTCTTCGTCAACATGAACATGCAAATAAATAATTCCATGAAGATGAAATAAAGAAATAAATGCAGAGATAACAGGGAAGGGAAAACAAAGGGAGAAGTAAAGAGAGGAAGGAAGGGGGTGGAGAAGAAAACAAGCTATACTAAATATCATATGGACACTCTTAAAAAATCTCCCAGCACATCTTTGATTTTTAGGAAGCTCACAAAATCTCTCTCTGTACCCACATCTAACCAGCCATGCAAGTCTTCTAATCACGCACTCCTGCACTCAGTGGTCCTTCCTGCAACCACTCCATCCCCCCACGACTTTCCTGAAACCTTTCTTTCCAGATGTCTCCATCTTTTCTCATAAAGAAACACTTGTCTTTCCTCATCTTATACAAGTCTTTATTTTCAATCAGTTTCCAACACACACACACACACACACACACACACACACACACACACACCCTGCGTCTTCAACATCTTTGGATGCAGGAGGAGGGGTAACTTTAATATTTATAAATTAGTTATCAATAATTAATGTTTCTCTAGCAGAAACAATGAGCTTGAGGTGTCTTTGGAGATCTGGTTGGAGCAGAGGAGTCTAGGACAATAGCACAGGGGGAAGGAGCTCAAGACAGAGAAGTCTGGAAGCTGCCAGGGAGAAGAGATGGGTTTTCCTGAGGAGCACTGGCCTGGAAGGGTGGGTCAGGACCAGGAAAAGTTAAATAGAATATAGCCCAAAATGAAGAAAATAAAGAGCAGAGCACAGGGACCACCCTGACAATGAGTGAAGAGAGAACTTGAAGGAAAGACTAGATGCCAATGGTAGCAGCTAAGGAGGAATCAGACACAAAAACAATGCAAGTGTCCATTATGTTTGGCCACCAATGGATCAGATGAGTGAACAGGGAGGGGAGCTTAAGAGAGCTGTGCTGTGATGAGGGGGCAAGGGGACAATGTGGGGAGTGGGGACAAGCCACGTCTCCCACAGGCCACACTTAGGGGAAGACATGTTCCTATAATGGTGAAAGAAAGGCTCTGACAGGACTCTCCTGTGTGGGGAGTGAGTAGGCAGGTAGCAGGTGAAATAGAAGTGAGAGTGCGAGTCATGGACTGATCTCTCTGAGGAGGCAGGAAGAGGCAGCCTGAAAACCACAGAGACATGATCTTGGACAGGAGGAGGGCAGAGCCAGGCAGTGGGCAGGTCTCCCAGCCCAGCTGCACAGGTGGAGGCAGAAGCACGGCTGCTCACCCTGGCTGTGAGCTGCTGAAAGTGGGAGCGCTCCAGGCCCAGGAGCTTCCTGGGGGTGGAGAGCTGGGACAGGGCCACGTCACTGGATTCTCTGTCCCCACGGGCTGCTCTTTCTCGTAAGGACTGTTGTCAAGGAAAGAGAAGGCTAACGTTGTTGCCTTTAAAGACGTGGCCTGCCCCCTCATCTTCCTTTCTTTTGGCCACAAAGTCCTGAACAAATAATCTACCATCGCCAGCCTCTGGTGGCATTTTTCTATGCTAACTTCACCGGCCCCTCTGCCTGTGAGGTGAAGAAGCCAGTCCCCAGCACTCCGTAGGAAGCCCTACATTACCTCATTTGGCTCTCATATCTGACCTAGACTTCTTTCTCAGAGACACCCTCCCTGCCCTCCTGCATGATGACATCCCTCACCTTCCACCCACTGCACCTGCCAGCCAGTCACATTTATGTTACTCAGGTGACATTCCTGTCTCAGTCACCCAGGCTCTCTCCTGTACTTTCTGGGTGAGAGCTACTGTCCTTCTGATTTACTGATAGACAAAATTTACCGTAATAGTGGTCCCCACTAATAATGGGTGCAATGAGGGGAGTTTATGTACAAATGTAGAGACTCTGTCCCACTACATGCTGCTATCTCACAGAAAGAGATGAGAGCCCATCAGGGAGACTCCCAGTGTCCAAAGGGCCTCTTTCTCAAAGCATTTCCTCATTCTATATGAGCTGCATATCATCTGTCAGAGGTTGAGGATCACTTCCCTCCATGGGTCAAGGCTACAACTTGGTTGATAATGAACTAAGAATTTCACTGACCAGAGCTTTGAGTGGGAAAAAACAAAAGAGAAGAAAATGCTGGAGAAGTCAGGTGTCAAATTTGGCAAATATCTTGAGTCCTTACCCAGACTATGAATAGATTTATGTTAGAAACACCAGTTTTTATAAACTGAAGACTCCAGACATAAGGAAATATAATTTTTTCCAGTTAGATAGCACACATATTATTACAAAACATTTTATGAGAAGGAATTGTGTTAGCAATTCATTTTGAAACATTTTAAAGCTCTTTCCGCAATTTACATGTTCTGGTTAGGAAATCTAGTGAAAAAAATGTACTGTTGCCTTACCTTACCTTACCTTTATTTCCTGTTCTGAAGACAAAAAAAGAGGAAGGAACTTCATGTCACTTCAATAACTGCCAGCTATTCTCTCTGAAGAACATGTGAGAAAACACATCTTCAAAGAATCCTCCCATCTCTCTTCCTAGTCAGACAGGTAACTGGAGAAGACACAACAACAGTTAACTCTTACAAGTTTGGAAATACACCTGGAGAAAAAAAGACAATCTTTATTATTTTGTAAGGGTCCCCTGACATTGTCAAATCCATGGTCACATAGAGGAAAACCAAATAACTCTCTCTACCAGTCGAAGGAAATGCCCTGGAGATGAAGCATCTAAGACTCTGTGACTACCCCTCAACTAGCTGAGGTTTGTGGTTAGGCTCAGTTGAAAACTGAGTAAGCCTATTTCCTTTACAGGAATTTCCTGTGAAGACTACTAGGACTCAATTTCTCAATTGTGGGTGTTTTTTTTTGTTTGTTTGTTTATTGTTTTGGTCTTACCTCCCAAAGTGTAACCTTGAAGATAAGCACTCACCTTTTTTTTGTGATTAGGATATAATCTGAACTCACCAATGTTTTGTGAGGTACACGTTTATTAAGAGGAAGCTTCAAATATAACATAATTAAAAACACCATGGTTCTTTGATAATAAACTAAAATCCTTTAAAAAGACCTTTCAACACTCAGGAACCACACTGGTCAGGAAGAGCTTTATCTAGACAGCACAGGGGTTGAGCCGAGGGAACACCCTCCTCTCATGTTCTAATAAAGATGAGGCTGCTTTGTGGAGCTTCCTCCATTCTGGACCACTTCTGCACACAGTTGGAGATCAAGTTCTCTTTGGGGTGAAGGCAACATTCGAGTTTGTCTAAGGCAGTAGTTGGCAAACTGTAGCTCAAGAGCTACATTCGGCCCTTTGGCCCCTTGAGTGTGGCTCTTCCTCAAAATACCATGTGCGGGCGCGCACGTACAGTGCGATTGAAACTTCATCACCCATGTGCAGAAGTCAGTTTTCAGCTCTCAAAAGAAATTTCAATCCATTGTACTGTTGATATTTGGCTCTGTTGACTAATGAGTTTGCTGACCACTGCCCTAAGGCGACTTTGGAAGGTCCGAAGACAGCATTAGCAACTATAGAAGCTCGCTCAAAGCATTTCTGCACTCCTCATGACCCCTGCAGATTCCTAGAAAACACAGTCTTTCCTGGCTATCCCGAGGGAAGCCAGGGCGCTGGTGAAAGGACACTCCACACAGGGGGCTCAGCCCGTGTCCTGGGGAGAGATCTGGTAGGATGGGAGTAAAGGGCTGACATAGGGGTTCTATGACAGGTCCCAGTAACTGTTGAATTGAACTGGCCTGCAGTGGAATGGGGTATGGGCTGTCTTCCTGAAGCTTCAGAGACTCTGATGCAGACCTTGACGCTGAGTGTAAGTTATTTAGAAAGGCGCTTCTGAAGTACATTTGTTAATTGGAATGGACTTGGAGTAGGGTTTGCAGGAGATGGAGTGCCCTGGTGCAGGCTCTGTGGACATAGTCTCCAAAGGCTGCTTCCTATGCCAAGATGTGTGGTCTGTTTCTCTTGACCTCGAATCTAGGCAGACTGTGACTTGCTCTAACCCATAGAATGCAGAGACCATGACACTGCACCAGCTCTGGACCTAGTTTCCAAAAAAGTCTTATGCTTTCATTTTCTTTCTCTCAGAAGTCAAATATTCTGTAAGCAAGCCCAAGGTAGCTATAAAAAGCAACTATAAAAACATGAAGGGAAGGAGAAGGTGAGAGACAGGGAGAGGGAGAGGGAGAGGGAGAGACATTGATGTGAAAGAGAAATATTGATTGGTTGCCTCTGGTATGTGCTTCAACCAAGAATCAAACCGTCAATCTTTTAGTGTACAGGACAATGCTCCAACCAACTGAGCATACAACAGATGCCAGCAAACACACCTGCCAGCAAACAACAAGTAAATGGGATCCCTCATGCACTGCTGGTAGGAATGCAGACTGGTGCAGCCACTGTGGAAAACAGTGTGAAGTTCCTTCAAAAAATTAAATATGGAACTCCCATTTGACCCAGTAATCCCACTTCTAGGAATATATCCCAAGAAACTCAAAATACCAATCAGAAAGAATGAATGCAACCCTATGTTCATGGCAGCACAATTTACAATAGCTACTGGTAAGATCTAGAAACAGCCCAAGTACCTATCAGTAGATGAGTGGATAAAGAAGCTGTGGTACATTTACGCCATGGAATACTATGCAACTGTAAAAAAAAAAGGATTGCTTACCCTTTGAGACAACATGGAGGAAGCTGGATAGGATCAAGTGACATAAATCAGTCAGAGAAAGACAAGTATTGCATGACCTCACTCATATGTGGGACCTAATGAACAAAATAACCAGACAAATAAAATAAATTCAGAAACAGAAGCATGGAACAGACTGACAAATCTCAGAGGGAAGAGGTGGGAAAGAGATTAACCAGAGAACTTATATGCATACTAGTGGCCTGGTGCACAAATTTGTGCACATTGAAAGGAAATTAATTAGATTAAATATTTTAATATTGTTATTTGCCCTTTCTCTGTAATAGAAGGATCAACAAAATTCACAATCGACAATGACAGATGGAAACACATATGTGTGATCAGCACCAGCAAGAGCTTTATATGTATCATGCATGTACAAGTCAACTTAGCCTTTTCCTATCTAATAAAGGGTAATATGCAAATTAACCATCGCTCTGTCACAAAGATGATGGAGCCCATAGCCACAAGATGGTGGCACCCAGTCTTCTCAGCCCTGCCAAAGTCCCCCAGTCCTGGGGGTGGCCACTGAGAGCAGGCAGCATGAGCAGCCTAGCAGAATGCTTGTTTCATTGCTACAGTGACAAGGCAAGTGTTCCATGCCCAGCTGCAAAGGGAGGGCCTCCTGGCCAAGCCAGGTGCAGATCGGTGGAGGAGCCCTGCAGGGCATCTGCAGGTCTCACAGCCCTTGGCAGACCAGGGACAGGATAAATAATAGAGCCCCAAGTGTAGCCACCAGTGCTGCCAGAGGATCACCTTGCCAGTGTGTTCAGAGAGTGGGGTCTATAGCACAGCCCTCCTCTGAGTCTTATGCTGTTAAAGAGGCTGGAGGTCCAGGTGACACAGTTCAGAAACAAGGCACGCAGGGAAAGCCCGTACTGCCTGCTGCCTCATGGTCGCCTTTTGGGGAGGACCCTACCTTTCACGGCCGCCCAGCTTCTTTTCCCACATGCTTATCTGCCAGGAGCAGGAGCTCTTGGGAGCACACAGCATATAGAGGGCCTCTCACCCCTGCTTTCCTCAGCTACTGTGTGCCCACAGGAGAGGCCAGTCTCTTGGGAAGCTCTGCCTTCCCACACTGAATGATTAAGAATACATCTGCCCAGGGCCTACACAGCCTGTGGCTATGGCCCCCTGTAAACAACCAGCATGCTTGACATACTGGCCAAGGATGCTGGGAGGTCAGGGGTCAAAAGGACCCACACAAAACAGCTGCAGTGAAGGATCCAGCCTCCTATCAGCAGATGGCATGACAGAGGCAGTACGTGTCCTGGAAATGTACTGTGATAGGCTTGAGAAGTTACAATCTAGAACCAGTCTCCTGCCATTCATTGCTCCTGAGGCCGTAGCTGCCAACTCTTTTAATTTTGTGTGTCCTTTACATTTGGCACACACATGAATACATATCTGTGATATCTATCTATCTATCTATCTATCTATCTATCTATCTATCTATCTATCTATTATATATATATATGTATGGCACACACACCCTACCTTTCCCCACATACACAGATCAGTCACCTGCAGGGAATCACCAGGTGTTATTCCATAGGTTCCAGGTAGTTGGCATTTCCTACTGAATGGAATTGGGATGGAATTTATGATGTAACTAAATCAGTTACATGCAATGACAGTGGATGTTCTGTCTGGCGGCCTGGCTATCCTGACAGCAGCATTGGCCGGACACGAAATGCTTGTGGTGTTGCCCGGGTGATGAGGCAAGAGTTCCATGCCTGGCCACAGGGGGCCTCTGGCTGGGGAGAGCAGTTGGGGGCAAGCAGGCTGGCAGAGGGGGTAGTTGGGGGTGAGCAGGCCAGCAGGTAGAGTGGTTAGGGGTGATCAGGCAGGCAAGCAGGTGAGTGGTTAGGAGCCAGAGGTCCTGGATTGTGAGAGGGATGTCCAACTGCGAGTTTAGGCCCAATCCCACAGGGACATTGGCCAGTAGTCGGATATCCTCCAGGGGGTCCCAGGTTGGAGAGGGTGCAGGCCAGGCTGAGGGACACCTCCCCTCCCCCATGCATGAATTTCGTGCATCGAGTCACTAGTATAAATATATATTAAGCAAATTTGTTATATATATATATATATGTATATATACTTAATTACACCTGCTTAGCTTTCTGATTTAAACTTTTTCCAGCCCAGTGAAGCACCCCAACTTCTCTTTCAGGCAACACAGCAGTAAATATCAATAAGAAGCAGATTATTATTGTAGATCATGCAGGGAGAACAAAGGGTAAAATATTTAACTGTAGCAATGTTTGACTATATCCTGCACAGTGAGAAAACTTGAAGTCATTTTCAAGGTCCACTTCTTTTCATGTTGGGTCAAGTTTCTAAGCTTTCTAAATTTCCATTTTCCAGCTGATAAAAAGAAAATAGGATTCTACCAAGCCTCCTCTCTACCTACTCCAGGACTTCTGTGAGGATCAAATGAAATAAAGTACTGGAAAATGCATCACAGACACTTGGTTAAAGTGTGAAATGTTTCCACATAGCTATAAAACAAGTCAGGTCCCCGGGCTGAAGAAACTCCAAGGAGGCTAGTCGCTAGGGATAGGAAGCTGGGCATTGCTATGTGACATAATTGTCCAGATGGTCAGACACTTAGCATATTAGCCTTTTATAGACTAGAGGCCTGGTGCATGAAATTCATGCATAGGGGCTGTCCCTCAGTCCAGCCTGCACTCTTGCCAATCCAGGATTGCTGGCTCCCAACTGCTCACCTGCCTGCCTTCCTGATTTCCCCTAACTGCTTCTGCCTGCAAGCCTGATCACCCCCTAACTGCTCCCCTGCCAGTATGATTGATGCCTAACTGTTCCCCTGCCATCCTGTTTGCCCCCACCTTCCCTCCTCTGCCAGCCTGGTCACCCTTAACTGCCCTCCCCTGCAAGCTTGATCACTCTCAACTGCCTTCCCTTGCAGGCCTGGTCACTCCCAATTGCCCTCCCCTGCTGGCCATTTTGTGGTGGCCATCTTGTGTCTACATGGAGGCAGGATCTTTGACCACATGGGAGAAGCCATCTTGTGTGTTGGAGTGATGGTCAATCTGCATATTACTCTTTTATTAGATAGGATAGAGGCCTGGTGCATGGGTGGGGGCTAGCTGGTTTTCCCTGAAGGGTGTCCCAGATCTTGGGGTGTGGGGCAGCCTGGGCGAGGGGCCTATGGTGGTTTGCTGGCTGGTCACACCCCCCGGCAACCCGAGTGGAGGCCCTGGTATCTGAGATTTATTTATCTTCTAAAATTAAAACTTGCATCCTGGAGTGGAGCCAAACCTTCTGCTTGCTCCATGGCAGCAGCCATTTCTGTTGGGATTTATTTATCTTTTATAATTAAAACTTTGTAGCCTTAAGCGGAGGCCAAGGCATGCCAGGGCTATAGAAAGCTTGGCTTCCTCCATTGCTGGGAAAACCCAAACTTCGCTCCTGCTCTCTCCCTGGCTGCAGCCATCTTGGTTGGGGTTAATTTGCATACTCACTCCTGATTGGCTGGTGGGCATGGCTTGTGAGGACATTAGAGGTATGGTCAATTTGCATACTAGTATTTTATTAGATAGGATATGCACAACCCATGGACATGGAAAATAGTGCAGCAAAGGCCTGGAGAGGGGCCGAAGACACAATGTCTCTGGACCTATTTTGTTTGTCAGTTTATCTTGTTCATTAAATTCTACAGATGAGTGAATCATGTGATATTTGTCTTTCAATGAGGTGGAAAGGGGCACAGCTATAATACTTTCAACAATAAAGATAAATTAAAAATAAACATATCCTTGAGTGAGGATTTTTTCAAAAGAGACCATTCTGTGAATTCATGTCCAATCATTTTATGTATGTCTATTATATCAGAAAAGTGATAGAGGGTGAATAAAATACAATCTCTTCCCTCAAAGAGATCATATTTGGGGATAGATAATTTCAGATAAATAAGTAGAATAATAACTCTAACAAACATTTGCTAAACATCTATTATATGCAAAGTATTTTGCTAATAACTGTCATTGTACATTGCCCTTCAGTTATTTCTCTATAACTGGACAGAGCACTACAGGTGTTGTGATTAATTGTCACGGGATTCATGAAACATAATGGTAGCATCCCAAAGGGAAAGACAGTTTAGTTGGAGAGAGAGGGGCTGAACACCTGTAGATCCTTTCTTGTGTGGTAAATGCTGGCAAGGTATGCCCAGCAGACCATGGGGAGGGCTCCTGTGTGGCCTTGAGACTGACTCTGGGAGATAATTCACAAACTTTCATTAATTTTTGGCTCTAAACTCCAGTGTAGATGGTTAACTTGGTCATCAGTAATATCTTCAGTCTCTTCCACACACTTTCATTTGCGTACCTTCCCTCACCGATTGCTGTTGGACTCTCCCCACACAGTCTCTTTTTAAATGATGGTTGTTTTCTTTCTCAGACCCTTAAAACCATTGATTTCTCAGACATTATACCTCCCTCCACCCAAAAAACCCCCAACTTTGAATAGGATGGCCTTGTATCACCCAAAACTCACCTCACTAAGGCTGTTCACAAATTGTGGGTCACTCCACTTTATTCCATGAATGCCAAAAACTAATCATTGCCTCATCAATGAGAGATCTGAACAGGAAAATCTAAGAGGCTGGTTAACCTTAATCGCTCTGAAAGGTCAGAGCTAACCACTCATTGTTTAGTTGAGACATTAGTAGTTGAAGCAGCCTTCACTTGTTAGTCTAATGTAAATTCTTGCTGATTGACTATTATTGGAATTTCCTGCTTAAATGATATGGGTGTATCATATAGTCTTAATAAAAGAGGATAGCAAGGCCAGAGCTCGTGGTAGTCCTCCCACTAGAGGTGGCTGCTGCCTGACCCCCAATATTCCCAAATTAATGCTTTTCTAGTCTCTTTTATTTGTGTGTGGCCTTCTCCAGAACCTGAACCCTGACTCTGGAACCCTGAATCACATAGGATGTGAAAGAGGTTCCTACATCTGGTTCCCAGATACAGAGAGTCTGAAGGAGATGATATTTTTTTGCCTAAAGAGCGAATGAGGAAAAATACAACAAGAAAAGGTTTGGAAAACTCACTGCACACAAACCCCACGGATCAGCTGTAGAGTTGCAATCTGTAAGGAGGGTGGGAACGTCTTTTTCAGCCAGGCTGATGGGGAAGAATTAAATTGTAAAATAATGTGGTTTCTTGTTCAAATTAAAATCTTAGTTTGTATTTGGAATCTAGAAACTACCTCTGGTGCGAAGAAATTCAAAGGTGGCAGGAGAGGGAAAGGCTATCTGCTCTCCCATAATAAGATTACTTAAAGTATTGTTAAAAATTATAAAAGAACTCTCAGGGAAATGCAAATCTTGGCCATATTGGTTGTTAGTTATTACTTTGGAAAATGAAAAAGAAAGAAAAAATTTTAAGATCTGTCTATCTTTTAAGCATGAAAAAAATGTGTGGCCAGACATGTTGCTAATGCTTCCCCCAAAGTAAGCAGGATGTGGGGTAAGGGAGACATGTGGTGATCCAATATGGACACCACTCTCCCAGTATGCTAATTTAAAGTTTCCTTTCTAGCCATGAAAATGTTTTCCCATCAGTAGCCATCTTTAAAGAATGTGGAAATTTACATTTGAATAAACCAAACTTGGTTTTCCAGAGCCACTGGCAAATAAAAATTAAAGTTTAAATTTGCCTCATGAGAAAAACCTAGAGGACAGAATTGAAGCTATTAATTGATTATGTCTTGTATTTTTCTTAGAAATGTAAAGTGTTATTAATCTAGGAACTGCTAAATGTTTGACTTGCCAGCTTTAAAAAGTTCAAAGTGCAAATTAAATTGGGAGAAATTAGATAAATGTGGTAATTAAATGCCTAAAGTATAACTTGTTTTTTGAGAAAATAAAATGTTGTGTATTCTCTGATAATTAGGAATTCAAAATATGTTACTTATTGGTCTAATTAAAAAAGAGTATTAATTATGTGATCCAGTTTAAATTTAATTGATATTCTATAAGATAATTTAAGTATATAATCTTTAAACCATATATATATTTGATCTTTCCAAGTATATTTCTAGACTTTGTGAGAATAACTTTCATACATTTCATGGGCCCTGAAATGTTTTCAAAAGTCTGTTCTCTCTTAAATATTTTTTAATTAAACCTATTGAATCTTGAAATCACATGGAAAGCTTTATCAAATAAAAATTAATCAATATATATTTCTTAAAGATAGCCAAATTTTTCAACAGCAGTAGAATTTCAAGAAGGACAAAAGCCCCAAGCCACCTGCATTTTAAGTGGGACAGTGTTTGTGCTTTGTAAATTAGACCAATAAATATCATACCTATAAGTTTACTGAATTTGCTTGCTTTGATTTTTTTAATAAAAGATCTTACTTAAGTTACTTTATAAATTAGCCTTTTAAAATATAATCAAGGTTTCATATAAATTAAGTTACATTGAAAAGCCAATGTTTTTATAAGTAATTGAATCCAAGTAAAATCTAAAAATAGATTAGAAGCCACCATTTACTGCCTGACTTTGGTAGCCACCTGCATTCTTAATTAAGCTAGAGACAGGGCAACATTTGCAGCTTGTGAATCAGACATAAAATATTTACTAAATTTGTTTTACTTTTAAATGAAGATACTTACTTTAATTACTTAAATAAATTAGCTTATTAAATTATAATCAAGGTTTTCAGCTAAATGAAAAGCCAACATTTTTATAAACAATTCTAATAAAGACCAGAAACAGCTAGTGAGATTTTTATTTCTCTGGAATATAAATTTGACTGTCTTTTTAAAGAATGGATTAGACAGCCACCATCATGGCCACATGGTTTGCAGCTCCCATGGGGGCTGTCATCTTGATATAAAAAAGGCCAATCCCATTCTTTGAATAAGCCAATATATTTGTAAGCAACTTGATTAAGTATTCTAAGAAAGTTACTAAGACCTCCCATGATCCCTTTGTAAATGCAAATTAAGCCTAAGGGAATACTCTTTAAAAATAATATTTTAGCTTAATAAAAATGAGAAATTTGAAAAATTTGAAATTTCTTTCACTGGTATTTACAGGATAAACTGAGGATTATTATTAAAATATTAAATCTAATCCATACTAGTAGTCATCATAACCTTCAGAGAAATTGTTTCATGTGAGAAAGATTTTTAAATGAAACTGTAGCCTGAAAATTATTTTGGAAGGAAATAAATAGAGGTTTCCTTCAAATGTCTTAAGGATTGTAATTAAAAACCAATGCATTATGCCTAAGAAGTGGGGATAAGAAAAGATTGTCTTAAAACTTTAAATGAGAGGAGAAAAGATGACGACTGGCAGGAAGGTAGGGAGGGAGAGAGTGTGAGAGAGTGAGGAACCCAGAGAGGAGAGTGTAGAGGGGTGCGTGTATGACTAGGGACAGTTAGACTCTGCAGGTCCTCCAAGGGGCTGCCAAACCAGCCAACCTTAGATGGCGGAGGCCTGTGAACAAACCGGACACTCCTGGTTGGCCCTCCGGTGCAGGCACGGAGACCATGCCATCTTAAGAAACTGAGCTTCCTCAGACTAGGATCCTGCCCTCACCCAATTCCATCTCAGATGCAAACCAGGTCCCTGCAGCCACTGGGGACAGAGAACTGCAACTACAGCTTCAGACCAACAGACAATAAGAATCCAGACTTCCCCGCAGCAGATTTCTGTGAGTCTAAGAGCCTATCCCCGTCCCCACAGGATCACGGATAGCTCCATAGTAACCAATAGATCCACCCCTTGCTTGAGCCACAAGGCCACTAACCCCTATGGGGAACTGCGCACAATGTGTGCATGCCTGCTGACGCAGATCCCCTACAGGGAATCGAAGCTTAGAGCTTGAGAACGCACTTAGGGACACCAGCTACCCCAAGGGGAATTTGAGTTTGAGAACACGCACACAGCTGCAGCTACTCCAAAGGGAATTTGAGCTTGAGAATGCACTCAGGGACCACAGCTACCTTAAGGGGAATTTGAGCCTGAGAACACACACACGGGCCTCATTACTGCTAAGGCATTTTGAGAGACTGGAGTTTGCTCCCTGCAATGCAATTGCAATTGGGCGACCAAACCCACCTGACTTGATTACAGGGCAAGCACACATGAAGTCAGTTTTCCTGCAGTGTAGGCACACCACAGAGCTACTGCTCAACCCAATCACTGGTGGCGATCGGGACCCAAATTCTCCCAGCAAGAGGCAGCACTAAGCACCACTTACTGACTCTGTTTCTTACCTTATGTGCCTGGGATTCCTGACTCACAGCACATTCACACTAAGAGCCAGCAACTCCAATTCTTGGTGCATGTGCACATGGGGACCCTGATTCTCAGCGAGAAACTGCACAAGGCAACAGTCTCTGATACTCGATTCTTGGTGCAGACACTGGGAAACTTGGACTCCTGGCAATATTTTCAGCACACACCAGTAGCACGGTGCAGGCAGCTCCCCTGATTCTAGATGCACACATGAGACCACACAGAACACTGGGAACACTGACCCTGTGCAAGCCTGGTTCCCACCAACCCACAGCACCCACCAGCCCTAGTGTCAGAGCACTTCAGTGACACTCGGGTGGTGGTAGTTCCCACAGCACATGTCCCAGTTCCATACAACTCAAAGTTTGAATCTTCTGGTGATAGTCAGAATGGAGAGACAACACAATACCCCGAGGAAAGAAAATGAGGAGTCACCAAGAAAAAAAATTAGTGAAATTGAGGAAGGCAAAATGATGGAAAAAGAATTCAGAATAATGGTCATGAAATTTATACATCGGATGGGTGAGAAAATCAATAACAACCTATGCAAGAATCAGGAAGAAATAAAAAGTGGCATAGCTACAATAAAAAATACCATGTAAAGTTTCAACAGTAGACTAGAAGAAGCAGAGGACTGAATTAGTGAGTTAGAAGATCAGGTACAGAAACAAGCTCAAACTGAATAGCAATTGGAGAAAAAAATAAAAAAGCAGGAGGAAAGCCTAAAGGAGCTTTTGGACAACATTAAACAAAGTAACATACGTATAATAGGGCTTCCAGAAGGACAAGAAGAGCAGCAAGGATTAGAAAATCTATTTGAAGAAATAATGACTGAAAACTTCCCAGATATGGGGAAGAACAAAGTTACACAAGTATAGAGAGTCCCAAGCAGGATCAACCCCAAAAGACCCACACCAAGACACACCATAGTTTCAATGGCAAATATCAACGACAAAGAGAGAATCTTAAAGGCATCAAGAGAGAGACAGAGAGTTACCGACAAAGGAAACCCCATCAGATTATCAAATGATTTCTCAACAGAAACAAATCAAGCTGGAAGGGAATAGAAGGAGGCATACAAAGTGTTGCAAAGCAAAGGACTGAATCCAAGAATACTCTATCCAGCAAGACTATCAATCAACATTGAAGGGGAAATCAGGAGCTTTGGAAACAAACAAAAAAAAGGCTAAGGGAGTTTATCATCACCAAACCAGCAATGCAAGAAATGCTAAAGGTAATACTGTAAAAATAAAAATAAACAGGTAAGAAGGAACACAGACACAAAAATAGATATGACTAAACAAATACCTTTCAGTAATAACTTTAAATGTAAATGAACTAAATGCCCCAATTAAAAAAAACATTGAGTGGCTGAATGGCTAAAAAACCCCACAACCTATATATATGCTGTCTACAAGAAACCTACCTCTGAACAAAAGACTCACACATATTGAAAGTGAAGCGATGGAAAAATACTTTCAGGCAAATGGAAATTAAAAAATACTGGAGTAGCAATACTTATATCTGACGAAATAGACCTCAAAGTAAGTTCCATAACAAGAGATAAGGTAGGCCATTTTATAATACTAAAGGGGTTGATACAACAAGAAGATATAACCCTGATGAAAATATATGCACCAAATGCAGGAGCACCCAAATACATAACAAAATTCCTAGAAGATATTAATGGAGAGATTGACAATAATACAATCATTGTAGGGGACTTTAATACACGACTGACATCATTGGATAAATCCTCTAGACAAAAAATCATCAAAGACACAGCAATCCTAAATGATTCACTAGAACAGATGGACTTAACTGACATCTTCAGAACATTTCACCCAAAAGCCACAGAATATACATTCTTCTCAAGTGCACATGGGACATTTTCAAAAATAGACCACATATTGGGCCACAAGCAAAGTCTCCCAAAATTCAAGAAGATTGAAATCATACCAAGCATCTTCTCAGACCATAATGCAATAAACTTAGAAATAAACTACAATAAAAACAACTAAAATATCTCAAACACTTGGAAGCTGAATAGCATGCTATTAAACAATGGGTTATCAATGAAATTAAAGAAGAAATTAAAAGCATCCTGGAAACTAATGACAACAAAAACACAACAATCAGAAATCTATGGGACACAATGAAAGCAGTCCTGACAGGGAAGTTTATAGCTCTACAAGCCTACCTCAGAAATCAGAAAACAATGGTAGTAAATAATCTAACTCTACAACTCCAAGAATTAGAAAGAGAGCAACAAGAAAAGCTTAATGTGAGCAGAAGAAAGAATATAATAAAGATCAGAGCAGAAATAAATGACATAGAGACCAAAAAAAAAAAAAAAAAGAATACAAAAGATCAATGAAACCAAGAGCTGGTTCTTTGAAAGGATAAACAACATTGATGATCCTCTAGCCAGGCTCACCAAGAAGAAAATAAAGAGGAATCAAATAAACAAAATCAGAAATGAGAGAGGCAAAATAACAACAAACTCCACAGAAATAGAAAGAATTGTTAAAAAATACTATGAATAGCCGAAACCGGTTTGGCTCAGTGGATAGAGCATCAGCCTGCGGACTGAAAGGTCCCAGGTTTGGTTCCAGTCAAGGGCATGTACCTTGGTTGCGGGCACATCCCAGTAGGGGGTGTGCAAAAGGCAGCCAATTGATGTTTGTCTCTCATTGATGTTTCAGACTCTCTATCCCTCTCTCTTCCTCTCGGTAAAAAACTCAATAAAATATATATATAAAAATACTATGAACAACTCTACTCAAACAAACTAGAGGAAATGCACATATACATAGAAAAATACAACATTCCAAAACTCAATTGGGAAGATTCTAAAAATTTCCATAGGCCAATAACTATGGAAGAAATTGAAGCAGTCATCAAGTAGCTCCCAGCAAACAAAAGCCCATAGCCAGATGGCTTCACTGCGGAGTTTTACCAAACATTCAAGGAAGAACTTAAAACTATCCTTCTCAGACTATTCCAAAAAATTCAAGAAGGAATACTCCCTATCCCATTCTATGAAGCCAGCATCACCCTAATACCAAAACCAGATAAAGACAACACAATGAAAGAGAATTATAGGCCAATATCCCTCATGAACATAGATGCCAAAGTCCTCAACAAAATCCTAGCAAATCGGATCCAGCAGTACATTAGAAAAATCATACACCATGACCAAGTAAGATTTATCC
Organism: Antrozous pallidus; assembly: GCA_027563665.1. Lineage (NCBI taxonomy): Eukaryota > Metazoa > Chordata > Mammalia > Chiroptera > Vespertilionidae > Antrozous > Antrozous pallidus. The sequence goes on from CM050523.1 coordinate 1,476,621, forward strand.
CAGGGATACAAGGATGGTACAATATCCACAAATCAATAAATGTGATACATCACATAAACAAATTGAGAGATAAAAATCACAATCATATCAATTGACACAGAAAAAGCATTTGACAAAATCCAACACCCCTTCTTAATAAAAAACTCAAAGGTGGAAATAGAAGGACCATGCCTCAACATAATAAAAGCTATATATGAACAACCCTCATCCAACATCATACTCAATAAACAAAAAGTAAAACATTTCCCCTAACAACAGGAACAAGACAGGGATGCCCACTCTCACCACCCCTGTTCAACACAGTACTGGAAGTAGTAGCTATTGTGATCATACAAGAAGAAGAAATAAAAGGCATCCGAATTGAAAAAGAACTAAAACTGTATTTAATTGCAGATGACATGATATTGTACATAGAAAACCTTAAAGACTCCATAAAAAATTATGAGACTTAATAAATGAATTCGGCAATATAGCAGGATATGAAATTAATACCAAGAAATCTATGGCATTTCTTTACACCAATAGTGAACTTATAGAAAGAGAGACTAAAAAAGCAATCCCATTTACCATCTCACAAAAAAAAATTTAAGATACCTAGGAATAAACTTACCTTAGGAGGTAAAAGACCAGTATGCAAAAAACTACAGGACACTAAAAAAACAGGTAGAGGAAGACATAAATAGATGGAAGAACATACCATGTTCGTGGCTTGGTAGAATCAACATTATCAAAATGTCCATACTACCCAAAGCAATATATAGATTCAATGAATTCCCCATTAAAATACCAATGACACATTTCACAGACCTACAATGAACTTTCCAAAAATTCATCTGGAATAAAAAAAGACCCCGAATAGCCACAGAAACCCTGAGAAAGAAGCACAAAGTAGGTGGGATCTGAAACCAGATTTCAAGCCGCATTACAAAGCCACTGTTTATAAAACAGCCTGGTACTGGCACAAGAACAGACATATAGATCAATGGAATAGAATAGAGAACCCAGAAATTGACCCAAACCACTATGCCTAGTTAATATTTGACAAAGGAGGCATGGACATAAAATGGAGTCAAGATAGTCTTTTCAACAAATGGTGTTGAGAAAATTGCACATACATGCAAAAAAAAAAAATGAAACTAGACCACCAACTTACACAATACACAAAAATAAACTCAAACTGGATACCGTACTTAAACATAAGAAGGGAATCCATAAAAATACTAGAGGAATCCACAGGCAGAAAAATCTCAGACATATGCCAAAGGAACTTCCTTACTGATACTGCTCCTAGAGCAATGGAAATTAAAGAGAAAATAAACAAATGGACTACATCAAAATAAAAATAAACCATCAACAAAACAACAAGAAATCTCACTGCATGGGAGAACATATTTGCCAATGTCATCACAGGCAAGGGTTTAATCTCCAACATTTACAGGGAACTCATACAACTTAACAAAAGGAAGATAAACAATCCAATCAAAATATGGGCAATGGACCTAAATAGACACTTTTCAAAGGAAGAAAGAAGGAAGGCTAAGAGACATATAAAAACATGCTCAAAGTCACTAATTATCTGAGAAATGCAAATCAAAACAATGAGGTATCATCTCACACCTGTCAGAATGGCAATCATCAACAAATCAACAAACAACAATTGTTGGTGAGGATGAAGAGAAAAAGGAACTCTTTTGCACTGCTGGTAGGAATGTAGACTGGTGCAGCCACTGTGAAGAATAGTATGGAGTTTCCTCAAAAAACTAAAAATGGAACTCCCATTTGACCCAGTGATCCCACTTCTGGGAATATATCCCAAGAAACTAGAAACATGAATCAGAAAGGATATATGCATCCCCATGTTCATAGCAGCACAATTCACCATAGCTAAGGTTTGGAAACAGCCTAAGTACCCATCAGCAGATGACTGGATTAAAAAACTGTGGTACATCTACTCAATGGAATACTATGCTGCAGTAAAAAGAAGGAGTTCTTACCATTTGCAACATCATGGATGGAACTGGAAAGCATTATGCTAAGTGAAACAAGCCAGTCAGAGAAAGACAAATACCACATGATCTCACTCATTTGTGCAATATAATGAACAACATAAACTGATGAACAAGGACAGATCCAAAGGCAGAGAAGCATCGACCAAACTGCCAGACCTCAGAGGGAAGATAGGGGAGGGTGGAGGGAAGGAGGCAAGATGAACCAAAGGACTTGTATGCATGAATATAAGCTTAACCAATGGACATGAACACCAGGGGAGTGAGGGCATGAGTGGGGGGAGAAGTAAGAGGTTAATAGAGGGATAAAGACACATATGTAATACCTTAATCAATAAAGAAATTAAAAAAAACTTTAAATGACTTTCAGAAATACTATCACTATTTGCTCATGGGAGAGGTGCAGAAAATGTAATTAGACCGTGTCTATATAAAAAGAAATTGAGAGTCAGTTTAAAATTGAATTGTCATGGCTTAGAGCAAAGAATATCCTTACATGATATTATTCTACAATGTCATAATTTTTGATATTTTACAATAGCATATTGTACATTTATCCCAAACAAACTTACAAACTAATTCTATGAATGTTTGGCAGCAATTTAAGAAGGACATGTCCACTGTGTGGAAGGCTTCTTGGCAATGCACTTGAGCATTCTATATTGGCCCCTCTTGCCCTTTTTGTTAAGAGGGACCCTCTTCTCACAATCCAATTTCCCACAGCTGTTGCCTGAGTTTTCTGTTCATGCTGAGGTTGAAGCCTCATGGTGGCTGGTCCCATGGATCTGTCTCTCGCCCAATGGTGGGTGAGCTGGGCCCTCTCTAGAGAAGAAATCTGGGTTCCCCAAAATATGTGATCAGTGCCAGGGCCCTGCCAGCAGGCAAGTGTACTCCAAGGCAGATACTGGGCGTGGAGGCCACTGGAGTATAGGCTACCAAGGAGACAGAACTGAACCTCACATCACCCTGCTTGGCCCCAGATGATGGCTGTTTAGCCAGAGACAGGTAAGATTCCTTGGGGAAGGAACAACCTAAGACAGGCACAGTCACAGAGGGGCCATCAGGAGAGAACTTGGGGATCAACAGAGGTGGGGCACAGACCCTTACCCCCCAACATTGCAGGACTTGAACCCTTGCTCCTTCTGATGGAGGTCTCCTGCCCCATGGCTGCTTCGCTTCCCACACCCAGCTTAGATCAGGACCCAGGTAACAGACAAAGACTTGGCCCAGCCCAGATTGGACAACGGACAGCAGCTACCCTATATCTAGCACCAGGAATGCTCAGGACCTAACCAAGAATGCAAACAATCCTTTCCACTAATATTTACAGGGTAAACTAAGATTGTTTTGTTAGAGTGTTAAATTTTACAGTGACATACTAGTCAAGTTTTCAGAAAAATTTAAATTGGCAAATTGAAATAAGTGAATATTCAAGAAAATTTAATTGTACTGGACAAAAAGCTGCTCCTAAGTATGAACTAAAATGTCTATTGGTAGTTCATCTCATGGTAAAATTGCTTAACATGTGATGAACCTATTTTTGTACAAAAAATTAAAAATTTAAAGACTGCATTATAAAATTTTCCAAAAGCCTCCATTAATTCAAAAAGGAGGGCATAGTAGGGCAATATCATGTAGAGTAAACAATTATCCTGTAAGTAAATAACATCTAGAAAAAAATTTACTTTAGAAAATTAATTTTCATTTGTAATCCTAACAGTAAGACACCCATGAAAAACACACATGATATCAAAATAAGCCAAAGGAAAATCATCTGGGCAAAAATAAATAGGATCCCAAGTCAAAAGATTCCTTTATTAACTTTTGGCTGAGAATATGTTTGTGTATTTTCAGAAAACAAATCCAAGACCATGTGTATTCCTATAACAGAGAGGAATTGACAGGTCTGCTCCAACCATGAAGACAGGAGGAGAAACAGTCCAGAGATCAAAGACCCTGATGATGCCTTGCCATGCTAGCAGTCAGCAGCTGTGGGTCACTGCAGGTTGCCCAGGACCAAACCAGAGAGGGTCAGACCTGCATTGCCACCATTTGTTCACCATCCAGATATCATTGCTGACATGTACACACAAGGAACTGTTGGACATTGAAATTGGGACTCAAACATTTTTTGTTCTTATATGTTTTCTTTCTAGTCTGCAGATGCAATATTTTTAAAAGTAAATAAATGGGGGGAGATGCTGGAAACCAATCATTGCCTCATTAATAGAGAGATGTGCACAGGAAAATCCAGAAGGCTGGTTAACCTTAATTGCGCTGAAAGGTCAGAGCTAATCACTCATTGTTTAGTTGAGACATTGGTAGTTGAAGCAGCCTCCACTTGTTAGTCTAATGTAAATTCTTGCTGATTGACTATTATTGAAATTTCCTGCTTAAAGGATATGGGTGTATCACATAGTCTTAATAAAAAGAAACAGCAAGGCCAGAGCTCGTGGTAGTCCTCCCACTAGAGGTGGCTGCCACCTGGCTCCTAATATTTTCAAATTAATACTTTTCTAGTCTCTTTCGTTTGTGTGTGGCCTTCTGACCCTGGAACCCTGAACCATGTAGGATGTGAAAAGGATTCCCACACCTGAAGACATTAGCACCCTACTCTCCTCAGAGTTCTTCCTGTTCTGATTCTTGCTAATGTTAGTATTCACACAAATGATCCATGGAACATTCCATTTCTCTTTTCAAAATGTCCTGTTCTCCACCCCAACCTCAGCCATTTGTTCCTATGGTCAGAGCATAGACTCATCCTATCTAATAAAAGAGAAACATGCAAATCGACCGTACCTTCACTATGCCCACAAGCCATGCCCACCAGCCAATCAGGAGTGAATTAACCCAATCAAGATGATGGTTAATTTGCATATCTACAGAGTGAAGACTGAAGACAGCGTAGAAGGAAGCCAAGTGCTGCAGAAGGGATTGAAGCTTCACTTCGGAGAAGCAAGCAAGTGGGACAGCAGAGAAGGGAGGGAAGCAGGCAAGAAGCTCTATTGTAGGAATCTTCCTGCAACAGGCCTCTAGTCATTAATAATTGCCAGGCATCCATAACCTGCATTTCAAGTGTTCCTCTCCCTGATACTTGCCTCTTGTCAGCTTACTCCCTAAAATACAGTAATTTTAATTCAATTGTGACCATTATTTGGTCACAGAAGCTCATATTGACCCTATCAAGTTTTCAATGATTCCCCTCTACACTTGCATTTTCTCACTTAAATTTTATTATTATTCATTATTATCACTCTCTTGCATATGACTTTAGTACTGGCCAATCTCTTTATTGTACTACCTTAAAAAATACGAACTCTATTCCCTAGTTGTACATACACAGCTTAACATCACTCACAAAACACACAGCTGTGCTGATTAGCCTTGCTCTCAATTAAAAGAGAGTTTAATGATTCTTGACAAGTGTACTATATTTCTTTAGTTCAGTCAGTCTCCCATTATTCTAGAAAACAATTTCATAGTGTTTCACTTTTACCTAAAATCTCCTCTTTCAATCTCATTCTCAGATGAAGACTGGAAAAACTACAGCAAGCAGGAAACAACTTTTATGAATTCTCTACAAAGCATCTACCCACTTGTCTTTGCAAGAAATAGTAAGGGATATATGTAAGGTAGTCACAAAGCTATCATAGAGAACATAGGACCCAGGTAGGACTTATCAGCTAAATTTGAGAAAGGACATGGGAGAAAGAGAATTGACATATAACAATCTCACCTTATGCACATGGAACATGTTCCAAGACACACAGTGGATGCCTGAAACCATGAATAGTACCAAACCCTATATATCTGATGCCTTTTCTTACATTTATATACATACCTTTGGTAAATTTTAGTTTGTAAATTAGGCATAGTAAAAAATTAACAATAATAATTTATAATAAAATAAAACAACATGCTATTATAAAAGTTATGTGAATGTGGTCTCTCTCTGTTATAATCATATAGATACTGAGAGACAATAGATACACTGGATGAAGGGATGACTCACATGCCCAGCAGAAGAAAGTGGGAAGGCACAAAATTTCAACACACAATTTAAAATTTATGAATTAGTTTTATTGAAGATGGTGGCTGGCAGGATGGCAGTGAAGGAGAGTGTGTGAATGTGGATAAGAAAACATCCACATATGTTGTCTATAAGAGACCCACATCAGAAATAGAGACTCACACAGACTGAAAGTGAAAGGATATCTCTCAGGCAAATGAGAATGAAAACAACAACAACAAAACAGCCTGGGGTAGCAATACTTATATCTGACAAAATAAACCTCAAAGTGAAGTCCAAAACAAGAGAAAAGGAAGGCCACTTCATAATATTAAATGAATTGATAAAACAAGAGGATATAACCCTGATAAACATATATATACCCAATGCAGGAGCATCCAAATTTTTAAAAAGCTTCTGGAAGTTATCAAGGAAGAAATTGGCAGCAATACAATCATAATAGGGGACTTTAATGCCCCAATAACATCACTGGATACACCCTTAGGAAAAAAATTAGCAAAAAATCCTCCCAGCTATCCTAAATGACTACTAGATCAGATGGACTCAATTGATATCTTCAGAACATTTCGCCCCAAAACAACAGAATATACATTCTTCTCAAGTGCACTTGGGACATTTTCAAAGGTAGACCACATAATGAATCAGAGGCAAAGTCTCTCCAAATTCAAGAAGATTGAAATGATAAGCATCTTCTCAGACCACAATGACATAATATTAGATATCAACTCAATAAAAAACAATTTAAAAAAAACCTCAAACACTTGGAGGCTGAATAGAATGCTAAACAATGATTGAGTTACAAAAGAGATCAAAGAAGAAATTAAAAACATCCTGGAAATGAATGACAATGAAAACACAACAATTCAAAATCTATGGGCCACAATGAAAGCAGCCCTGAGACACTGGTCATACATTATCTAACTCTACAACTTAAAGAATTAGAAAGAGACCAATAAGAAAAGCCCAGTGTGAGCAGAAGGAAGGAAAGGAAGGAAATACGAAGATCAGAGCAAAAATAAATCCCAGAGACAAAAAACAAGCAAACAAACAAAAACAAACAAAAAACCCCACAAAAACAAAAGACCAATGAAACCATGAGCTGGTTACTTGAAAGAATAAAAATGACTGGTGAGCCACTAGCCAGGCTCACCAGGAAACAAAGAGAGAGGATCCAAATAACCAAAACCAGGAATGAAAGAGGCGAAGTAACAACAGACCCCACAGAAACACAAAGTATTTTTTAAAATACTATAAATAAGCCGAGACCGGTTTGGCTCAGTGGATAGAGCGTCGGACTGCGGACTGAAGGGTCCCAGGTTCGATTCCGGCAAGGGCATGTACCTTGGCTGCGGGCACATCCCCAGTAGGAAGTGTGCAAGAGGCAGCTGATCGATGTCTCTCTCTCATTGATGTTTCTGACTTTCTATCCCTCTCCCTTCCTCTCTGTAAAAAATCAATAAAATATATTTTAAAAAAATACTATAAATAACTCTACTCCAACAAACTAGACAACCTAGAATAAATGGACATATTCCTAGAAAAATAAACCTTCCAAAACTCATTCAGGAAAAATCTAAAAATTTCATTTCTCTTCTTTTATTGTTCAGTTTATTAATTACATTGTTCCCCTATTTTATCCCCCTATAGCTTCTGTCCACCTTGTACCCATCCCACCCTCCGTCCTCACCTCCCCCCACTCACTGTCCTCTCCCATTGTTGCAAGATTTTTGTCCAGTCTCTTGCTGCACTTCCCACACCCCTTTTCTCCCAAGAATTGTCAGTCCATTCCCTCTCTATGTCAATGATTCTGTTATATTCACCAGTTTATCCTGTTCATCAGCCTATCAATTCACTTGATTTTTATGTTCATTTGTTGATAGATGTGTATTTGTTGTTCATAATTTATATTTTTACCTTTTTCTTCTTTCTCTTCTTAAAGAATATCTTTCAGCATTTCATATAATACTGGTTTGGTGGTGATGAACTCCTTTAGCTTTTTCTTATCTGCGAAGCACTTTATCTTATCTTCAATTCTGAATGATAGCTTTGCTGGGTAGAGTAATCTTGGTTGTAGATTCTTGCTATTCATTATTTTGAATATTTCTTGCCACTCATGTCTGGCCTGCATCCAGTTTTCACTCAACCAGTTTTCTGAGAAATCCACTGACAGTCATATGGGTGCTCCCTTATAGGTAACCAACTGTTTTTCTCTTGCTGCTTTTAATATTCTCTCTTTATCTTTTGCTCTTGGCATTTTAATTATGATGTGTCTTGGTGTGGTCCTCTTTTGATACCTATATTTTGGGGTTCTGTGTACTTCTTGGGCTTTTAAGTCAGTTTCTTTCACCGGGTGGGGGAAGTTTTCAGTCACTATTTCTTCAAATAGGTTTTCATTAACTTGCTCTCTCTCTTTTTCTGGCACCCCAATAATTCGGATATTGGCATGCTTGAGGTTGTCCCAGAGGCCCCTTACACTATCTTCAATTATCTGTATTCTTTTTGTTTCTTGCTTTTCCAGCCGAGTGGATTTTACCTCTTTGTATTTCAAATCTTTGACTTGGTTCTTGTGGCACTCTGGACTGCTTTTAGGACTTTGTGTAATATTTTTTTTATTTCAGTCTGTGTATGCTTGATTTCTAGTTGGTCCTTTTTCATATCCTTGAGGGTCTCATTCATATTCTCGTGGGTCTTGTTCATTTCCTTGTAGGTCTTGTTCATTTCCTCATAGGTCTTGTTTATTTCCTTGTAGTTCTCGGCCTTTTCTAGGAGCCTTTTTAAAAGCCTTATAACCATGGCTTTGAAGTCTATGTCCAATCGTTTTATTTCCTCCATTTCTTTCATATCTGATTTCTTTTCATGTCGCTGCATTGTGGCTGCTTTCCTGAGTTGGTCCATTAGCTTTGAGTGGTAGATGTCCTCTAAGGGACAGTGGGTCTGCCTCCCCAGTTACCCGAGGTAGATACTCTTAGTGCAATCCTTTATGGGTTGTACAGTATTGTTGGAGTTGAGCCCAGGTAATTGTTGTTAGCACTGGGAGGGTTTGACCTCCAGGCCAATTTGGTGTGGAGGTGAGCTGTGTTCAGGTTGGATGGGCATAGTGTCTGAGCTGAGCAGGCAGCATCAGCGTCAGCGTCAGCTAAGTCCTAACGGGCCAGTGGGTCTCTGTGTTGGGTGGTAATGGCTGCAGGCACCTCCAAGAGAAAGCTGCCGCTGGTCTCCACCCGTTGCCAGACAACGCTGCCACTCCCCAAATGAGTCTGTACACCCAAAGTCTCACCCAGGGTTGTAAAACAAAGCTGTCTGGTGGTCTCCCATACGAGGGAGCATGTTGCACGTCTGTGCTGTCACGCACTTTATGCGTGCAAACTGCTGTTCTAATCCACGTGTACTCTCCTCAAACTTGGAGACCTCTGCCGTGCCCGGCTTCCAGGGTGTGTACCCTGGACCTCAGATCTCGCCTGGCACTGGGGAATCTGTGCAGTGGGATGTCTCCACCCTCCCCGTTGGAGAAATCCAGCTGGGATTGCTGCTGCCAGCCCTACAGCCTGTGCGCACTCAAGGCTCCTAACCTCTGATTCTGCGTGTATCTTCAAGGCTGCGCTCCGCTGCTCTTCTGAGTCTCAGTATCCCACCTTTACTTTTATTTGTGGAATTTTCACTCAGCCAGTTTTCTGATGATTCTGGATGATGTTTGTTTTGTTGTTATGTTGTAGTTTTGGAATTGTTGTGCAGGGCAGCACAATAGGTGTTTACCTATGCTGCCATCTTGGTTCCCAAAAATCTAAAAATTTCAATTGGCCAATAACTATGGGAGAAATTGAAGCAGTCATGAAAAAGCTCCCAGCAAACAAAAGCCAGGGTCCAAATAGCTTCACAGGGGAGTTTTACCGAACATTTAAGGAAGAACTAAAACCTATTCTCCTCAGACTATTCCAAAAAATTCAAGAGGAAAGAATACTTCCAAACTCATTCTATGAAGCCAGCATTTCTCTAATACCAAAACCAGATAAAGACAACACAATGAAAGAGAATTCCCAGGCCAATATCCCCCATGAACAGAGATAACAAAATTCTCAACAAAATTTTAGCAATCAAATCCAGAAGTACATCAGAAAGAGCATACAGCATGACCAAGAGGGATTTATTCTGGGGATGCAAGGATGATACAATATCTACAAATCAATAAATATGATACATCACATGAACAAATTGAGAGATTAAAATTACAGTCATATCAATTGATTCAGAAAAAAACTTTTGACAAAATCCAATACCTTTTCTTGATGAAAACCTTCAGCAAGTGGAATAGAGGCACAGTAATAAAAGCATTATATGACAACTCCATAGCTAACATCATTTTCAATGGGCAAAAACTAAAACCATATTTCACCTAAGAACAAGATCAAGACAGGGATGCTCACTCTCACAACTCTTGTTAGAAATAGTACTGGAAGTACTACCATAGTGATCAGATAGGAAAAGGAAATAAAAGGTTTTCAAATTGGAAAATAAGTAAAACTGTCATTATTCTAAAATGACATGATATTGTACATAGAAAACCTCAAAGAGTCCATCAAAACACTACTAGACTTAATAAATGAATTCAGCAATGCAGCAGGATACAAAATTAATACCCTGAAATCTATGGCATTTTTATACATCAACTAGAGGACTGGTGCATGAAATTCATGTGTACGTATGGTTCCTAGGCTTGGCCTGCTATTAGGACCATCTTCACTGGCTGCCTGCAGCCGGCCCGCTTGCCCCACCACCAACCCCTGGTTCCCTGTTTGCCATCAGGCCATTGGAAACTGACAGCCGAGGGAGGCACCAAGAGGTTGGCCATTTCACCTGCCCTCTGGCCCAGCTCCCTGCCACCACCCAACCCAGTTCCCCATTTGCCATTGGACAATCAGGGTCTGCTGGCCAGAGAAAGAGACCTAGAGGTGGTCAGTGCACCTCATAGTGACTGGTCAAGCAGTCGTTCTGGTTGTTCCACTGTTAGGGTCAATTTGCATATTACCCTTTTATTATATAGGATAGAGGCCTGGTGTATGGGTGGTTTGCCAGCTGGCCTGCCCCGATCAGAGTGGGAGTCGCTGCTCAGGGGCAGGGTTGGCTGGGCACCGTTGTCCAGGTCTCTGCTCATTCTGACCGTTCTGTCATTCAGTCACTGGGTTTTTATTACATAGGATAATGAACTTACAGAAAGAGAGATTTTAAAGACAACACCATTTACCATTGAAAAAATTAAGATAATCTAAAAATAAACCTAGTAACTAAGGAGGTAAAACACCTCTACTCAAAAAACTACAAGATGTTGAAAAAAAGAGATAAAGATATAAACAAATAGAAGAATTTACTGTGTTCGTGGATTAGTAGAATCAATATCATCAAAATGTGCATACTATCCAAAGAAATCTATAGATTGACTGCACTCCCCATTAGAATACCAATGGTATATATCATAGACCTAAAACAGACTCTGAATAGCCACAGCAATCCTGAGAAAGAAGAAAAAAGTAGGAGGGATCTCAGTGCCAAATATCCTATGTAATAAAAGAGTAATTTTCAGATTGACCATCACTCCAAGACACAAGATGGCTGCCCCCATGTGGTCAAAGATCCTGCCCCCATGTGGACACAAGATAGCCACCACAAGATGGCCAGCAGGGGAGGGCTGTTGGGAGGTTTCAGGCCCTGCAAGGGAGGGCCGTTGTGGGCAATCAGGCCAGCAGGGGAGGACAGTTAGGGGTGACCAGGCTGGCAGAGGAAGGAAGTTAGGGGCAAACAGGCTGGCAGGGGAGCAGTTAGACATCAATTAGGCTGTCAGGGTAGTGGTTAGGGGATGATCAGGCTGGCAGGCAGAAGTGGTTAGGGGCAATCAGGGAGGCAGGCAGGTGAGTAGTTTGGAGCCAGCAGTCCTGGATTGTGAGAAGGATATCTGACTGCCCATTTAGGCCCCGATCCAATAGGATCGAGGCCTAAACTGGCAGTTGGACATCCCTCAGGGGGTCCCAGATTAGAGAGGGTGCAGGCTGGGCTAAGGGACATCCTCCGCCCCCTGTGCACGAATTTCATGCACCGGGCCTCTAGTCAAGCTATATTACAAAGCCATGGTTCTCAAACTACTTAATACTGGCACAAGAGCAGGCATATACTAGTAGGTCAATGGAACAGAAATAGACCCAAGCCAGTATGCACAATTAATATTTGACAAAGGATGCAAGAGCATACAATGGAGTCAACAATCTCTTTAATATATGGTATTGGAAAAATTGGACAGATAGATGCAAAAAAAACAAAAACAAAACCTAGACCACCAACTTATAGCATACACAAAGATAAACTCAAAATGGATAAAGGACATAAAGATAAGATGGAAACCATAAAAATCTTAGAGGAATCCACAGGCAGCAAAATATAAGAAATATAACATAGCAATATCTTTACTGATACATCTCCTAGGGCAAAGGAAACTAAGGGGAAAATAAACAAATGGGACCACATCAAAAGAAAAAGCTCGCACAGAAAAAAAAAAAAAAAAAAGAAAAGAAAAGAAAAAAAACCAATCAGCAAAGCAACAAGAAAGCCTACTCCAGAGGAGAACACATTTGCCAATGTCACCTCTGATAAGTTCCCAAAATTTATAGGGAACTCATACAACTTGACAAAACGAAGATAAACAATCCAATAAAAAATGGGCAACAGACCTAAATAGACACTTTTAGAAAGAGGACATACACAAGGCCAAGAGATACATTAAAACATGCTCAAAGTCACTAACCATCTAAGAGATGCAAATCAAAATGACAATGAGGTACCATCTCACACCTGTCAGAATGGCTATCATCAATAAATCAACAAATGGCAAGTGCTGGCGAGGATGTGGAGAAAAAGAACCCTTGTGCACTGCTGGTGGAAATGCAAATTGCTGCAGCCACTGTAGAGAACTGTATGGAGTTTCCTCAAAAAATGAAAAATGGAACTCCCATTTGACCCAATAAACCCACTTCTAGAAATATATCCCAATAAATCAGAAACACCCATCAGAAAGGATTTATGTACCCCTGTGTTCATAGCAGCACAATTTACAATAGCTTTAAGACTTGGAAACAGCCTAAGTGCCCACCAGCAGGTGAGTGGATTAAAAAACTGTGGTATATCTACACAATGGAATACTACACTACTCTAAAAAAAGAAGGAACTCTTACCATCTGCAACAGCATGGATGAACCTAGAGAGCATTATGCTAAGCGAAATAAGCCAGGCAGAGAAAGATAAATATCCATGATCTCAGTCATTGTGGTCTATAATGAACAAGATAAACTGAAAAACAAAAATAGATCCAGAGACAGAGAAACATTCAACAGACTGTCAAACCTGAGAGGGAAGGCAAGGGAGGATGCAGGAAGTGGGGGTAGAGATCAACCAAAAGACTTATATGCATGTATATAAACCTATCCAATGGATGCAGACACCAGGGGGTGAAGGTTTGTGCTGGGGCGGGGTGGGGGAGGGACAAAGGAGGGGAAGTGGCCAGGGAGAGGCCAATGCGGGGAAAAGGAGACATATGTAATACTTTAATTTTTTAAGAAAGCACAAAAATAAAAAATAAATAAAAAAACCTCAAAATATCACATGTGCCTCAAAATAAATAAAATTTATGAATTATTTATTTCTGGAATTTTCTACTTTATATTTGAACTATGGTTGGCCCCAGGTAACTGTAACCATGGAAAGCAACACCATGGATAAGGGGGAGCTACTATACATGACTCTTGTTTGATCATCAATTAGAGAATGGTTGTATTATTCAAGACAGAAGGTGTGGTAGGGAGAGTAGATTGCAGAGACATTATAATAATAAAAGTGTAATATGCTAATTAGACTGGATGTCCTTCCAGTCTATTTTTTAACATACCCACTCCATTAATTATTAAACTCACACATCAAGTTGTAGCAGTTGTCTGAATGAGGTATCCCCCTGGGTGCACCCACAGAATAGGCCATAAGGAGGCAAAAGCCCCCCACTGAGTTCTGGGCGCTGGCCTGGAGCTGCCCACCGGCACTGGGGCCACTCCCAGGGCACCAGTGCCACTGGCCCCCTCTACCCTCGCTGCACACACCTTCCTGCTTCCTGGTAGGCTCGTGGCTTGGTCACTCTTGAAACACCCCTTCTTGCTCCCCAGCCCATCTCTCAGAGGCGCTTCAACTACAATGATGGCTTCCTCACCCTGATCTCCCCGCAGAGCTCGCTTCAGCCAAAGTGCAGATTCCTTTATCTGAATGTTTAAAAGCCTGCTTCAATTCAGCCTCAGACCCGGCTTTCCAGTGTCCCCGTCTTAGACAAACACACTGGCTGACACATGCAGGGGAGCTGGGTTTCCTGGGTCCTTGCAGACAGCCCTGGTCAGCCCCTGCTCAACCATCCAGCATCAGCAGAAGTGAGCTCCTGGCTGTCAGGTCTGCCTCCCTTCCCCTGGCGGGTGCCACAGGGAGCATGCCTGTGCGGGTGCTCAAGGGCCCTGCAGAGGTCTCCTGTGCTGCCCTGGCACTTTCCCCAGGAGCCTAGCAGAAAGCCAAGGCTCTGTGTGCTCACCTGTCTCCTCAGAGCCAGCCCTAAGCGGCTGCTTCCTCTCTCCAGGACTGGTCCTGGGCAATCCAAGTTGGTGCCCCCAGGCAAGGGCCCTTAGCCTCCAAAACCTCCCCTCACTGTCCAATAGGCAATTCTAAAGAAAGAGCGCACTGGCTCTGTCCCGGCCTCACACCGCAGCCATGGGTGCCCCAGGCTGGTCCCTGCACTCACTCCAGTTCCTGGCATGGGCATGTGGGTGCTAAGGGCCCTCTGCTTTAAGAGTGCAACTCTAATTTCACTCCTGCTTCCAGTGCACTAAGTGTGCCTTGATTTCCTCCTGAGTCTCGGAGAGCTGCCTAGTGGCTGGCTCTCGGGAACAGATGCCACCATTGAAGGGCATGTGAGTCACAGAAGAGAAGGACTTTATTCCATCAGTAGAAGTCATTCCTTGGTCCCCAGGGGGAAGAGTGGCATTTACATGGCGAGGAGGGCGACCCATATCCAGTCCCACAGGTGGCGTTCATGCAAAGAATGAGGACTGGAATCTTAATGACACAGACACTGAGACTGTTCAAAACCGAAGTCACAGATGAATGATGCATCAATATTGGTATATATTAAAGCATACGTTAAATGTACATATTTAATACACTTACTGAAAAATACATTCAATATATTTTAAAGCATACATAATAAAGAGAAAAGCACAATTATTCTATGAGTTAGACACAATGATGACAGCAATGAAGTTTCTCCTGATTGTGTTTTCACATCTAAAATCTGTAACACAATTCTTGTGCTTTCTCTGCAGCGCTGTAAGCTCTGGGAGGTCAGGTCCCTTCCTGATGCTGGAACCCAGGGGAAGGCCTCCCCTGACTTTCAGCAGCACACACTCAGCGGTGTGGAGGCCCTGCCGCACTGCTCTGAGCCCAGCACTGTGCCCACACTCCCCACGCACCGCGGGTCCTTTTCTTTAAGGCTATTTGTCACTCACTCTGTGCCTCTCCCGCACAGACTTACTTGAGGCATCAAGAAGGCCCCTGCTCAGCTCCTTAGGGAGACAGGGATGTCGTGCAATGTCACAACTTGCATATGTGCAGTGAAGAGCGACCTTTAGCCTCCGGGTGCTTCTGCACACGGCCTCTGTGCACAACTGTCGCCCAGGGGAACTGCCTTCTCCAGTCTCTTTCCCTTCTGCTCTCAGCTTCCAGGGGACCCCACAGCTGAAACATGGACCTAGCCCTGACTGGGTGGCTCATGGGGAGCACCATCCTGTACAGCGCAGCCTGAGGTTTGATTCCTGATCTTGGCATGTATAGGAGGCAACTGACTGGTGTTTCTCACATTAATGTCTCTCTCTCCCTTCCTCCCTCTCTAAAAAAATCAATAAAAACATATCCTTGAGTGATGATTAAAAAAATTGATCTAAGTAATAATCCTATCTAATAAGAGTAGCATGCAAATGTGACTGTACCTTGGCTCCTGATTGGCTATGCTACCAGTCAATCAGGAGCGGGAGGGGTGTGGCTGGGGACGTGGCCACAGTGCGCCTGGCCGCTTCCCTTCACGCTGGTGCCCGTGGGGAACGAAGCACTTCATGCCAGCGGGGGGTGGGAAATGAAGCACTGCTTCATACCGTCGCCAGCTGGGAATGCTTCACTTCACGCTGGCGGGGGCGGGGAATGAAGCAGGGACCACGCCTCTGTGAATGGCGCTTTCGAGAGCCTAGCGAGTGGGAGAGGCTCGGTCCTTGAGGCTTTTGTGGTGCGGAGAGGGCTGGGCCAGGACACCACCATACTTTTACAGAAAGTTGTTTCCCACTTAAATATCCTCTGATGAGTATCTTTAAAAACGAAGTAAATATTCAGCCATTGTCACACCTTGAAAAGTTAAGGTAATTCCTGAATATCACCTAATATCCACTGTTCGTTCAAATGTCTTTGTTTCAAAGATGCCCTTTACTGTTGGTTTGTCCCCTCCGGAGGCTGCCCAAGGTCTTATTTCAGCCCTGATGCTGGGCTGCTTCCCCCGACCATAAGTTCCCAATGCACTTCCAGCCAGAGTTAAAGAGGCTTCTTCTGTTTTTAAGGCATCGCTATATCCAGTGCCTGCCAGGAAAGCACTACTGTGAAAGCACTACTCCTTAGGTCCGGGGTGCTGGGAGCTGAAGCAGAGAGGTTGTGAGGCCCAGCTCACCCAGGATGCTGCCCCCCATCACCCCTCCCAATTATCCTGGCCCAGCCTTCCCTATGCTTACCTGCTCATGGAGAGTCTGAGGTGGTCCTGGCAGCAGGACGGGAAGCCTATACCCTCCCCTAATCCCAAGGGGCTTGCCTGGGGACCTCAGACCTGGACCCCCGCCCCAGAACCAGGCCAGAGGACCTGAGGCCATGTCCTCCACCCAGTGGGGCTTGACGGGGGACCTCAAAGTGTACTTCCGGTCCTGGTGCTGGGCTAGGGGACCTCTAGCTGCTCCCCCTGCTGGGCAGAGCTTGACAGGGGACCACAGGTCATGCCCCCCACCCGGCAGGGCTTGACAGGGAACCTTGAGGTGTGCTTCCCACCCTGGTGCTGGGCTAGGGTACCTCAGGCTGCTCCCCTCACCCCAGCTCCAGGCTGGGGACCTCAGGCAGTGCCTCCCACCTGGTAGAGCTTGGCAGGGGACTACAGGCCACACTCCCAACCCGGCAGGGCTTGACAGGGGACCTCAAGGTGCGCTTCCCATCCTGGTGCTGGGTTAGGGGACCTCAGACTGTTCTCTCCACCCACCAGGGCTTGACAGGGGACCTCAAGGTGCGCTTCCCATCCTGGTGCTGGGTTAGGGGACCTCAGACTGTTCTCTCCACCCACCAGGGCTTGACAGGGGACCTCAAGGTGCGCTTCCCATCCTGGTGCTGGGTTAGGGGACCTCAGACTGTTCTCTCCACCCACCAGGGCTTGACAGGGGACCTCAAGCTACACCCACACCCTGGCACCAGGCTAGGGGACCTCAGACCATACCCTCCGCCCCAGCACCAGGTCAGGGACCTGAGGCTGTGCCCCACCTGCCTGGCTGGGCTTGACAGAGGACCTCAGGCTGTGCCACCCAGCAGGGCTTCACAGGGGACCTGAGCTTGCACCCCCGTGCCAGTGGGGACTGACAGGGGACCTGAGGCTGTGCCTCCCTCCTGGTGCTGGGCCAGGGCACCTGAGGTTTGCTCCTCTGCCTGGTGGGGCTTGACAGGGGACCTCAGGCCATGCCTCCTACCCAGCGGGGCTTGATAAGGGATCACAGGTCATGTCTCCCACCTGGTGGGACTTGATGGGGGACCTCAGGCCATGCCCCCCACCCAGTACACCCCCTGCCCTGGGGGGCTTGACAAGGGTTGGACTGGCAGGGTCTGGATCTATCCCAATGTGGGGCAGCTGGGGCTGGGTCTCAACGTGATTTTGAGGCACATGTGAGTGAGTGGTGTGCCCCAGACTTTGACAGGAAGAAGGTTTTCATATACATTTTACTAATTTTCTTTAGTCTCTGATACTTCTATTATAGAGAAAGAGCAAATAGCAAGATTAAATTATTTCCTCTAATTAATGTGCACGAATTTTGTGCACCAGGCCTCTAGTTACTCTATAATAGTAATAACAACACTAACAGAATGTTAAGTCTGGCAGAGAACTGTTGTAGAGACTTTATTCATGTAGTGCCCCTGAAGTAGGTATAGTTATCATATATTCTAATTTTACAGATGCAGAAACTGAGGCACAGATTCACTAGGAAAGGGTCCAGGATTCACAGAAGCAAGCAGCAAAGCCACTTGAGCTCACACATCATGGCTGCCCAGCTCACACCAAACCACCAGCCATGCTGCTCCCACTGCAGGCATGTAATATGTAACCTTCTAACAAATCGAGCAAGTAACTATCCTTTTTTGTTGCCTAATGGCTAATATGGTTTGGCACTCATCCTGTACGTAAATATTTGTGTAGAATTAACAAATGTTTAAAGATCTGGAGAACTATTTTAATTAAAACCTATGTTTATCTTCAAAGATAGTTGTTTGGGGTTGCCTTTAGGAAGTTCCTACAAATAGGCCCAGTGAAGCATGCCCAGCACATGGCCAAGGGGGGCACTCCAACAACCCTGGGCCTGCAGCTGTGGTGGGGCCACATGGAGCACACCCAGAGCCAGCCTACACAGCCAGCATCCCTCAGCACTGTGCCAGTGTTGGAGGTGGTGGCTTATGTGCAAGAGTGATAGTGTCAGCACTGTGCCTGTCATGATGTCCCATACTGGCTCGTAGAAATGCCCATTCATAAACTTAAAATCCTTTAGTTCAACGGTTAGCATTCAGATGTGCCTTTTTGGTAAGGCACATGGCATGTTACATAATTCCCAGCCACATATCCAGTTGTGGAAAAGGGGGAGAAAGGAAAGCCACTTCTGAAGCATCCAGGGTCTTCTGGGATATGGGCAGCTTGCTGGGGCCTCCTCCCAGCAGTCCCTCCCAATGAAGCTTCACTGTGGAACTGGGAGCAGGATTTCCGTGGAGTGAAATGGAGGCACCACACCTGTGATTGGAGCAGGCTCCTTCCTCAGCCCCCAGAGCTCGAAGCTCGCCCACACTCACTTCCCTAAGGGTAGGACCCGGCAGGCACCAGCTCGGCTTCGCATTCACCTCTACATGGCTGGGCCATTTTTGCAGGCATCAGGTAAAGAAGGTTTTTCCAGAACCTTGAGTTATATGAGAGAGACTTGTCAGCCTTCCACTTCAGAACCCTGTGAGATTTCAAAAGCTTTAGTGATTGGGGCAAGAATGTGAAGTCACTGACGGGTGCAAATTCAATTAAGATTATTTTAATTTTTCTTTCCACCAGTGCTTCATGGAGTCCACTTTCAAGTTCATACCTCACTTCGTTAAACATGTAACTTGTACTTAGGATGATGATTAGTCTTCGGCTTTGCTCTATCAGTGAATGAATTTCATCAACAACAGCTGAAAATGCAAGGCATGGAATATTAATTTAAGAGAACTGAAAGGGTGAGCATGAAGTAAAAATCATTCTGCACAGTCTAACTTTGTATTATTTAACTCTGAAGTTCACAAATAAGTTTTTCCTTAAGACAAACCATGTATTCTCAATTTTATATGCCTATTAAAAGCAATTATCTAGGTAACAATAATAATGAGTATTTACTTATCACTCTGTGCTACACCCTTTACTACCTGTTTTATGTATATTAACTCATCTAATCATCATTACTCCTTAAAGAAAGTATCAGCCCCTTTTACAGATGAAGAAGCTAAAGCACAGAGTGGTTGAGTAACTTGCCCAGAGTCACGCAGCTAGTAAATAGCAAAAACAGAATCTGAACCCATGTACTCTGTTTGGAGTACTGGTGTCTAACTGTGACACTGTCTTCCATTCCACACACCTGGAGGAGCATGCTGACATCAGAATTTAACAATAAAACCAAAACCTGCCATTATTTTAGACCAGAGGTTGAAACCTCTTTTGGTTTGGTACCTGATAGTAAATATTTCGGGCTTTGCAGGTCATACAGCTTTTGTCACAGCTCACTCTGCTGTGATGACTGAAAAGCCCCCCCACCCCCCGGCCCTGCTGCCAGCAGGTGGCAGGCCTGGTGGCCCGGCTGGGAGATGGCCTCCCTCTGCTCTAGACCTCAATCTCTTTCCAAACAGAGGCTTTAACACAAGCTCGTTATCACGGAGGACAAACGCTCTTTACTTTTACAGTAATTAGGAACTAAGAAAAAAATCAATTTTTCAAAGTGGCTGCTAGAAAATAATTATAAACAATGAAATGGCTGTAAAGGTCAGCAGGGATGCTCTCTGTGTTCTAGGAAAGCGTTAGTGCACACAAACATCAGTGTCACCTGCATCTGCCAATGTGACTGCTGCTCCTTCAGGAAGTTACTTATAACTAAGTAGCAGCACATCTTCTCTGCCTAAAAGAAGGAAGGGAAGAGGAAGGGCATGCTCGTTTCTCATTTATTGCCACATCTGCAATGCCCAGTTCAGACCTGGCGCAAGGATGGCACCCAGAATGTTGAGAGATGAGTGAGGGATGGTGACCTGTGTCACATTGTTGGTGACACAGCAGCATCCATGGCACCCACTTACAAATGCTTGCTCTGCAGACTTCAGAGAAAACACAGAGCTGCTTCTCACTATCTTTGATTCTCACTGTGCTTTGCTTCAAGACATGCATGATGGCCATTTGTATTCACATATAAATTTCAAAACTGAACTTTATAACTCAAACATGATATGAACTGCCAATCTCCTTTTATTTATTTTTCCAATGTCCCTATTCCCACCAAAGCTCTCTCCCCAATGTCAGCACAATAAAGGACAAGCATCACCTGTGTCTGTGCTCACAGGAGCACGCATTTGGCTCCATCTGCTGAACCAAGTATTTTCAGAAGAGACCTTCTCAGGGGCTGCCAGAAAACTGCCTCCTGAGGGTGCCGACTCAGAACCACTTCTAAAGATGCCGCCCCCACTCCTCACCCCAGCCCCACCCCCGCCAAGCACATGAGTGGCAGGTACCCACAGGAGCAGCCAGTCAGCTTCCCTCACTGCTCACTATGTTGACTTTGCTGGTTATTTCTGGCAAGAGGACTAGGGTAAATTTCTTGTTTTTAAGCAAAACAGGGTTAGCCTAAGTTATTCATCTTATAAAGAGCAAATGTCTCCACTAGTTTTCAACCTGCCATGCCTTTTCTCACCTCCTCCAGGTGCCACATCCCTCTCAAATATGCATAACTTGTACCCGAAGTGCTCTTCCAGCATCCGGGGCAAGACCTCCAAAGCGAAGGTGCGCTCCTCCCCGTACTCAGGCCAGCACCCCTTCCGGTATGACACAAAGGCATCGTATGTCTTCCCATCTAGGAGGCAAGGTTTGTTCCTTTAATTAGTGTGTAAATAAAAGTTTAAGTTCAAATTTGAATGAAAGTCATGAAAAATGAACATGGAATTATTGAGAAAGAAATGTTAAATATGGCATCCTTGTGTCCACACACATCAAATTGTAGTGATTAAAAATGTTTGTTAATTATGCCTCAATGAAGCTGTTAAAAAAAAACAAAGAAAATATTTTTGATAGAAAACAAATTGAAAAACAAGACTGTTTGGGTAATCTGTAAGGTCCCTACATAATATCTGGTTTTATTATTGTTTTTTATGCATTACTAGAGACCCTGTGCACAAAATTTGTGCACAGGAAGTCGAGGGTGGTGTTTCCCTCAGCCCAGCCTGCACCCTCTTCAATCTGAGACATCCTTCTCACAATCAAGGACTGCTGGCTCCCAACCTCTCACTTGCCTGACTGCATGGTTGCCCCTAATCACTTCGGCCTGCCAGCCTGATCATCCCTTAACTACTCCCCTGCCAGTCTGATAGATAGATGCCTAACTGCTGTGCTGCTGGCCCTATTGCCCCTAACTGCTCTCCCCGGGAGGCCTGGTTGCCCCTAACTCTCCTCCCCTGCAGGCCTGGTCCCCCTCCCCCCAAAACTGCCCTCCCCTGCTAGCCTGGTTGTTCCCAGCTGCCCTCCCTTGCAGGCCTGGTCCCTCCCAACTGCCCTCCCCTGCTGGCCTGATCGCTCCCAATTGCCCTCCCTGCAACCTGGTCTCTCCCAACTGCCCTCCTCTGCCAGCCCAGTCACCCCCAACTGCCCTCCCTTGCAGGCCTGGTTCCTCCCAACTGCCCTTCCCTGCTAGCCATCTTGTGTCCACATGGGGGCAGCCAATTTTAACCACCTGGGGGCAGCCATCTTTTGTGTTGGAGTGATGGTTAATTTGTATATTACTCTTTTATTAGGTAGGATTCTTTATCTCTGCATTTTTAAATGTCAATAAACAATGATTATATTCAATTATCATTAAAAAACAAAATATCACATCCTTAAAGCTTGTATAATAATCAAGCAATCAATTAGCAAGTGTTTTTACTTTTAAGCATGCACATTGAGACTCTCACTGTTTGACATCACAGGTCAGAGAAATAACAGTTTAAAAGTAACAGAGGACCAAGCAGCCCAAATTCTAGTAAGTCCTGGGCCCAGGGTTAGAAAATAAATGTCACCTTGGCTTATTCCACTTCAATCATTCAATTCTATAACCATCCCATGTACACCTTCATACCACCCCGGGAAGTGGCGATAAATTGGTTGTTACAAAATAGTCCTGGGATGTAAAGCACAGCCTGGGGAATGGAGTCAATAATACTGTATTCACTATGAGTGTGCCAGACGGGTACCTAAAATGCCAGGGGGTTCACTTCACAAAGCATAGGATTGTCTAATCACAATGCTGTGCACATGAAACCAGTACAAACTAATGTAAATGTAAATTGTGATTGAAAAATAAAATTTAAATTAAAAATATAATGCTGAGTGTATACACTGGAGAGTGGGAGGAAACAATGGAGGGAACCGAAATGGTGGAAACCCATGCTGGCATAGTGAAACTTTACATAATGCCAAAGGTCAATGCAGAAATTCTGTCAGTGGGAAGGTTTGCATTGGCACATCTGCTGCTGTTTTATTCCCAACAATGAAGCAGCATTGCATATTCAGATGACTAGAGACACATTCAAGAGGAATGTGTTACCTAAAAACTAAGACCATTCTACTAAATGTGTTACTAAACATTTATTTACATTTCTTTCTTCTACCTTTACCCATTCTGTTAGAGATGAGTTCGCAGACAAATCCAACAACTTGAAAAGTTTACAACTAACACATTGAAAGACACAGCAAAGTGTAACACAAACAAAACAAAAATAATCTGGTCAGAGAATGTGGAGTCACTGTGGGCATGTGTTCTGAAAGGATGTATGTTCTAAATAACATATGCATGTGAGAGGCCAGCGAGGAAGAGGGGACGTGGGGACGCTCCATCCTTATCTCAGGACAACTGGTTCGCTAATGGAGGAGTTAGATGTATGCTTGGGTCTAGATTTGGGATTGATGAATTTGCTTCTGAGTTGAGGACTAAATAATATTGGCTCCTTTATTAAAATTTAATAGGATGAAACCATCTAGGCCCACATCATCAATGCTCAACAGCCTGGCCCCATTCTTCACAGCATCCAGGTTCACAAAGAAACACAGTTTCTGGCAAAATCTGCCTCAGTCTTACCTATAGCCTCGTGTGGTGCAGTTTGACTCAGAACCCACCCTGGGTATATTGCAAAGCAATTGCTCTTCAGAATGACATGAATGTGAATGACAGGACATTTTCATCAAAATTGCAAAATTATCATGCTTGTCAAAGATAGGTTAAAATTGGTAAAATAAAGCCAGTTGTTAATATAATAAGTATTACATAATCCAGTCCCTGGATTGTTCTGTCAGCTTGTTGTGAGCTACAGCTGTGTATTAGGATGAGATCTAGTGCTTCCATTAGCATAGTCATCATGTTAGTGAGTGAAACAGGCACCAAGATGCAAGAAATAAATAAGTACACTTTTTGAGAAGGTATATTTGTCTCAGAATCGGAATGTAACTACTTGCAATAAATTGGAAAGATAAATCAGTCAAATTTATATAGTGATATAGCTTTCAAATTCATTTTTATGTAGATCTCTTCTTGGTTCAGCAAATATACTAATCTATATTATAATTTATTTTTCAACCCAAGGAACGAAAGCTTTGGTGGCTGTAATAACTGATAAATAAAGTGAGGTGCCTAAACTAAGCAAATTGAAAGCTAATAATTTTGTTTTGCATAAACAAAATCAACATGTGAATGGATATCTGGGACTACAAAGACAAACTCTGTGCGGCACGTGGCCACGTTTTAACTTAAGTTTAGCTTTTTTGTTGTTGATTGGTTTCTTTCATTTCTAATTATTCATAAATCAATAACTGAACACATTCTTGGATAGTGCAGCAAAATGAAATCGTTATAATGTAAAAGTCTTGATTTTTGCACTCATTTCTCCATTTTTACTTTTCACGACTGCTCTCTGTTCATGGACCACAGTCTCAGCAAAGCTGCTGCAGAGTACATCTCAGTCTCCAGGCACACCACCTGGGGTGCTGAGAAGAGAGTTCTCTGTGCTCAGAAACAGGAATTTAGATAGGCATCTTTGCACTGGGTCAGACACAATTTCATCTTAGTTGAAATTCAAAGGAGAGATATCAGTGAATGTCCATTCTGAGATGCATACTGGTCTGTGCCAGTAGAGACCTGGTGATAAAATATCCCACACAGACCTTCAGCCCTGGCTCAGGTTGTTGGAGCGTCATCCATGCAGGAAAAGGTTGTGGGTTCAATCCCCAGTCGGGGTGAGTACGGAGGCAATGGATTGATGTTTCTCTTTCTCATAATTGATCCTCTCTCATCAATAAAACATCAATAAAAACACCTTTTTGGGTGAGGATTAAAAAATAAAAACAGACTTCCCAGTTTGTTGAAGCATCTCTCTCCATAGCAAAATCACACACACATGCAGATTCAAAGCTAAATTAATTACCTTTGCTAATTTTATATCATTAAAGTAAAAAATGTAAATGTGAATAATCAATCTTTAAAAATTTCAAAAAATATAAGAATTCCTTTATTACTAAAGCTTAGGAAGGTCTTTCTACTGTGACCATCAATCCAGCACCGTAAAAGAAAAATAAATTTGAATATATTAAAGAATACTCCACATAAAAAAGTCAAAAGACAAATACAACCTGGGAACAATATTTTCCTTTCATATTATAGACTAGTGGCCTGGTGCACAAAATTTGTGCATGGGGGGAGGGGTGGTCCCTCAGCCCAACCTGCCCCCTCTCACATACTGGGAGCCGTTATGGGATGTCCAACTGATGGCTCACCCTCAGCCTGCCCAAGGCCTAAAGCCTCAATTTTAAAAAACCATCTGTAAAACACAGTGTAGTTCAGGAGTTTTTCATTACGGATTTGGTTCACCAAGAAGACCATGTTGCAATGTAAAGCGGAGAAGCTTGGTGGAAGTGCAAGTGCCCCTCTAGGTAGCCAGCATGGGCTCAGGCTCCCTGTTGCCTAATAGAGCTGCTTTGTCTACTAACACTCTTCTCTTGTAGTCCTTTCTACATTTATTTTCATAAGCATCCCTTTAAAGAAGACTTCTTTAATGTGTCCCTTCCTTTCCCCCAAAAGAGGGATGATCGATTATTTCAAGGAGCAGCAGAGGATGGGGGAGGAGGCAATGAGGACCTAGGTCCTTGCAATCACCAGAGAACTCTGAACTCGCTGTGTCAGAAGATAATCCTGTGGAGGGAAGAGCAGAGCAAATGGAAAAGTCTGTGTCCTTTTAAGCTTCTCCTGGACGCAAAGGCTTTGATCCTGTGATGTGTCTGATGGTAATTTTCTGCATTTCTGGGTCAGATAGGATATGAGTGAACAGACTCAGGGAGCTGTTGTTCCTTAGTGAGTTTTTCTGTTCCATTTTCTCTGAATTGACCAATAATATGAGCTCCATGGTAAACATGTTGGGGCTGTGACCTGGGTTTAGGCCAAACAACAATTAAAGCTGTGAACTAAGATAAAAAGTGCCACCGCCGCCTCCCCTCCCCCGAAGGCTTCCGTGTTCCACACTCAGTACTTCAAACTCTCTCCTACAGAGTTCACAGCTTTAATTGAAGTTTTGCCTAAACCCAGGTCACAGCCCCAACATGTTCATCACAGAGCTCAAAACTACATTTCCCAGAATTCCTGCTGCTCCAGATACCCTGCACGAACCAAGAGCAATGTGAATTTTCTCCACCCGGTGGTGGCCAGGGGTCTCCACACACCCCAGAGACTGGCAGCAGCATCCCCACTCCCATCGTGGGTGCTGGGCTGGGGGGCATTCAGGGACCCCGGGCACTCATTTGCATGTGATTCAGTCACCATAAGTGTAAGGAGGGCTTGCCCTTAAGTACCATGTGGGGAGAGCTTCTAGTGTGGTGGTTGCTTTCACTGCAATGTGGCCATCCCCCTGCCTGCCTCACCACTTGTGTGCTGGCCACACCCCTTCCCCACCCCCTGCCCTGATTGGCTGGTAGTGTAGTAGAGGTATGGTCAATTTGCATGTTACTCTTTTATTAGATAGGATAATAGGCTAACATCCTTAAAATATAAATTGCTCCTAGAAATAAGCAAGAAAATCAAAGCAAATGACCCAATTAAAAAACAGACAAAGGAGGGAATGGTACATGGAGAAAGGAAATATCATGAGAATCTAACAAACGCAAAGCTGCTCCTGCTCCTGCTCCTGCTCAGGAAGTGAAATGCAAAGGAAAACTACAACTGTTACCTAGCATTTTGCCAGACACCACAAGGTGGTGGGTGAGCTGTGGGGAGCAGGTATGCCCTCCTGGAAGGCAGGAGGCAGTAGAGCAGTGGGGAGGGCAAATTGGCAATATTTTTCAAAATAACAATGATGTCTATACTTTGTATTTCCAGAAATTCCACTATGGGGAATTTTCCCTTCAATTGCACTGCACACATAATGAAATAATGACAGAACAAATCCACCTGTCATGTCCTTATGTAATGACAAAAGGTTACAAACAACCAAATGTCTATCAAAAGGTGACTAAAGTTCTAGCCAGTGTGGCTCAGTGGACAGAGTGTTGGCCTGGAAATGGAAGGGTTCCGGGTTCGATTCTGATCAAGGGCACATGCCTGGATTGTGAGCTCAGTCCCCAGTAGGGGTGTGCAGGAAGCAGCTGATCACGTATTCTCTCTCATCATTGATGTTTCTCTGTCTCTCCCTCTCTCTTCCTCTCTGAAATCAATAAAATATATAAAAGGTGACTAAATAAGTAGTGGCATATCCACAGAAATAAACCTCTGCAGGGTTTTGTTTCTATGGATTAAAAAATGAGAGACTTTATAAACTCATATGACAGGAGATCCGAAGGAGAGTGAAGCAAGTTCAGAGCAGTGTGCGTTATACAGCCAGACTTGTTCGTGACAGAAGTAGAACAAGATTCATACTTGCTCAGAGATACTCTCAGTGCGGGTGAGGTGGGAAGTGCAGGCATGAGCAGGCTGAGAAATTTCTGTGTAAATTTCTGTGCTTTGAATGTGTGTGTCCTACACACATACACACATACACACACACACACACACACACACACACACACACATGTGCACACACAAAAGCAAGCACAACGAATTACAGTAATTTTTTAATTCAGTAATTATATGGAACCTAGAGGACTTCTCGCTGCTCTTAAATTATATGGAACCGACACAGAGTCCCAGATAGAAACAGTAGTAAAACTTGGCAGTCCTCAGGCACGCCGTGCAGCCTCCTTCGCCAGGTCAGAAGAAGGAGCCATCATACAATTCAAATCAACTTAAATGATCTTTATTGAGTGGCCACACTGTGTAAGGTGCCTAGATGGTGTGCAAACGTTGAGTCCCTAGGAGCAGGCATCTCAAAGGACATTTAGGAGGACACGACTTATACACATATATGAAACAGTTAGAGGACAATTTGGGGCAACATCTAAGTACAAAAGAAGGTGGCACAGATTAGGCATAATAATGATACATTCAGAGCAATGTTCCCTCTGGACCCTACCACACATTAAGTCACAATCTAATATAAATAAGATGAAGGTTAATGTTTCTTTATCAGGTTTCCTAATAAAACCATAGGATAAGAAATCCCAACATTCCGATATCTGTTACCTGTTAATGTTTCATCTCTTCCCATGAAACGTCTATAAAATAGAGCCAAGTCAATTCTATAAATAACAGCCACAATCACTAGGCACACAACTCCCCCTGAGATCACAACAGCTGCGATTATTCCTCCAGTGAAGACATGGCCTGGGATGTCACCCCGATCTAGAAAGAAGAAGAAAACGGGAAAAATTAGTCATGGACATTTTGCCGCTGTTATCCACCATCACCCTGCAGATGTCAGTGTTCACCATGAACACTAACCAGCTATCGGGCCTGATGGTCCATCGAGCTGCTCCACATTCCTGCCTTTAGTTTGGAGGGGTGATCTTTCTACTCTCATTTTTAACAAATTAAAATGTGCACAAGGACATTCAGAGACTGAACTGAAATTATATTGTCGTCTATCTCTGTTGATGGAAGTCGAGCCCTAGGGTTATAAGAAGCTGAGTGAAAAACACAAATCTCTGGCAGCAGCTGTGAACATAAATGGAGGCAAGAGTCTTGGGAGAGCAAACACTTAATTAGACTATCTGGGCCCCCAGCCGGGGGCTGCCATGGGTTTTGTGTCCTGGGAAATGTCCCCAAGATCCTCAAAGCTTAGTGTCTTAATCTGCAACCCGAAGCTAACAGCACTTTGTGCTTTATTCAGGGCTGCCTTCTGCAGGAGATTCAATGAGACCTCACCTTCAACAGTTAAGACAGCATCTGGCACACAGTCCTAAGAATGTTAGTGTACTTTCTATAAAACCCCCTTTGGGGAAAATTATATTTCTTAGATTGATTCAATTCATGCTCAATATAGAAAATACGAAATAGTACAAAAGAGTAAAAGCTATAAAACAATTGTTAACAATCATCCCACACTGCGGCGATGGGCATGCTAACATGCTGGTATATTTTGTTTTAGGTTTTTGTTTTCCCTAAAAATATTGACTTAATTGGAATCATAGGGTAATCACTCTTTCTTGCATTACACTATATTATGAGCAGTTTGATAGGTAGTTTTTATTTCACAATATTCTAATAATTAGATTGATTGTAATGTTTATAAATATACCAATGCTCCAATAAACAGCTGCACAAACCTTTATGCTTGTGCTTGATGATTCTGCTAAAGCAGAATGCTGAGGTGTTTCAGGTCAAAGAGTAGAAATGTACAAAGCTCTTGACATCTTGGCACAAATTTTAGGAATGATCTTTCCAGTGAAATTTAGTCCTAGTATATAAGTAAACAACCACATTTGCTAAGTGAACTTCAAATAAATCCAGTCCCTGGGATCCTGGTCTGTGAAAGGCCAGCCTGTCTGTAACTGCTGTGTGTACACCCCCCCCCCCCCACACACACACACAGGTTCAAATGGGCGCACACTCCTTCAGGGTCATGGTGTCATGGTGGAGTGGGAGGCCCTGTGCCAGGTGACACCTGTGAGCAGACGAAGGGGGATGTCTGGACAGAACCCTCTGTGGCAAGGACAGAACATCCAGCACTGTTAAGAGGGGAGGTGGCTGGTGAGCCATCACAAACCCAGGCATGTGATGAGGAAGCGGAAGCATGTCAGAAACCCTCCCTGCACATGTCCATGGGCCACGGTACGTGTGCTTGTGAAGCAGAAGGGCATCGTGACAATCCTACAGGAGGCAAGAATCCAAGCTCAACAGTTAGTCTCACAGCCCATTGGGTCTCACAGCCTGTGGGTCTCACAGCCCATCCATGGGGTCTCATGCCCGTGGGGTCTTATAGCCCATCTGTGGGGTCACAGCCCATCGGGTCTCACAGACCATGAGTCTCACATTCCATGGGGTCTCAGGGCCTGTGGGGTCTTACAGCCCGTGGGTCTCACAGCCCATCAGGTCTCACAGCCATCTGTGGGGTCTCATGCCCATGGGGTCTAGCTCTGCTGTCTTCACTTGTGTGATGTGTGGTACAGATCAGGGTGAGCGGTGGTCAGAGCCTCGACCCACCTGCATGAATGCATGTAAGGACTGTCAGCCATCCTGTGAGTACGTGGGTAACCAACAGCCTCGCTGAGGTGCTCCAAGTGAGTCATGGATGGGAACCAGGACCTCATACCCAGGGGGTAGGGGGAAGCTTCAGGCCTTAGCTTTTGTGCCCCTTACTCCTTCGGTTTCTCACCAAAGCTAGACATAGCACATACTCCTCTCTCTCCTATCTCTCTCTCCCTCTCCCTCTCTCTCTCTCTCTCTCTCTCTCTCTCTCTCTCTCTCTCTCTCTCCCTCTCTCTCCCCCCCCCCCCCCCCGTCTCTCTCAGATCCCGGTCTCTCCCTGCATGTGGGTGGTGCCAGCCTGGGAGTGAGTGGTGAGTGAGTAGTCGCTGGAGCACAGCTTTCCGCCTGGACACAGCCACTGCTGGGAGCTGTGGCAGAGGCTCTGGGTAGGCTATCAGTGGGAGATGGATGTGGCTCGGGAAAAACTCGAAGGGTCCTCTGACCAAGGCCGTCCATTGCCCATTTGCCAAGTTTGGGGACAGGCCTGAGGCAGGGAGGCCTCTGTCAGCTGTTATTGAGCAATGAGCATCCCAGGATCATGCCTGCCCAGCTGCAGGAGGCTGAGGGTCTTCCAGTGTCGCTGGCTGCATCCACACTGAGCTGTGCTCTTTCTGCCTCCCACCCCCACTCGGGCCGCCTCCCCGACTCTCTCCTCACCATCCACCTGCCTCCCTGCTCCGAGCCCCTGGCTTCTACATAGGACTGGAGCTGAGGGCAAAAGAATAACTTGTATGCCTCCTGCTCTGCTTGGAGTTGGGTCCCAGGGGTTCTGGTGCGGGCTGACCCAGTGTGCACACCTTGCAGGAGCCTGCTTTGCATACACAGTGAGAAAAGGGTGATCTTT
Source organism: Antrozous pallidus (assembly GCA_027563665.1). Lineage (NCBI taxonomy): Eukaryota > Metazoa > Chordata > Mammalia > Chiroptera > Vespertilionidae > Antrozous > Antrozous pallidus. The sequence continues at coordinate 1,507,749 of CM050523.1, forward strand.
GAGGAGTCCCTCAGCAAGTGTTCAAAATTCCCAGACTTCCAAAACCAACATTTTCTCAAACCTTTTATCAATAAGATGAAGCGTTTGGTGTCTAGGCCTTTCTCGCTGGACACAGTGCAATTATATGAAAAATTTAGGTTTTTTTCATTAATATTCTCAATTCTCAATATTCTTGAAGCATACCATTTGCCTTCTGAAGTCCTGTAAGGGAGGAAAGCAAGTTAGCAGAAGCTTTGTTCACCACAGGGCATTACCAAGGAGGGGGCATAGGCACAGTGGCTCCCAGCAGCAGCCCTGCTGACCCAGCACATTCCCTCAGGAGTGCTTGTCCCCAGGGGCCTCCTGCTCTGCTGGAAGCCCAGGGCCAAGGAGCCAGCCCTGATGGAGAGCAACTACCTAGAATTGGTAAAACGCACGGCAGGAAATGTGCTAAATTAAAATACAGGAAACTATTCCCTCTCTCAAATCTCTGTCCTGTGTTTCCTCTCCCACCTGCTCAGAGCTCCTTCTACAGGCGGCCACCAGCCATGGCCTAGACCGCGCACACAGCCGCCTGTGCAACACCTACGGCCCTTTATTTTGTTCAGCATTTAAACCCGTTTTAAAACAACTCTATTCCCAGGCACCACCCGGGTACATGAGGACTAGGTAGGCTGCTCAGTGAGGTTCCTCTCTCGGCCACGGGACTCACTCACGCTGTCCACACTGGCTGCAGCGGAACCCTCCCCCACTTAGGGCGGCTCTGGCAAGTGGCAGAATTCCCAGCGTGGCCACCCTGCCGCCCCTCGCAGCAGGTGTCCTGCACCTGGCCTGTACCCATCGTAGCCCCCAGCACCCCCAGTATCATGGAGCAGTCACCAGCTCAGAAATACCGCTCTCAGACACACTGAACAAGCTGGGAGAGAGGCCCCCAGGCCATGGAGAGGCCAACACAATGACCTAAGAAGCTGTGCACCCACAGTGAACAGGCCTTCAGCTTCACTTCAGTAGCCTGCTAAGTGGCCTGCTGCCTCACCAAGGGTTACCAATGGGAACTGGGGAAACGCGGGCTCCGAGGCCCACACGGAGGAGCGGTGGCAGCCTTGCTGCGCAGCCGAGAATGCCCAGAGGGGCTGTGGCTCCGCAGCTGAGTTGTGGGCATCTCAGGGTCACTGCTCGCCAGAACTGAGGTTATCCGCACACCCGCAAAGACCGCTATGGCCCAGTCTCTCAGAATGTGTGAATGACCACACACTTAGTTTGTTTTGTTTTCCGAAGTCTGGCCACTCCTAAGCAAAGAATATAGGTGACTCAGGGACCAATACATGTCACTTGAGGCATTTTGCCCCAACAGTGACTCCTAGATGTTTATACCTCATCACTGTTTGCTTTTTCTTCCTGTTCTTACTGTGTTTCTAATTTCTGTGAATGGACTCTGACAAGAAAATAATTTGTATGTTCAATGTCAATCCAAGTGACTGGTGATTTGCTTTTGCATTTGCTGAGACAATCTCTGGAACCTTCCATACTTGATACAATCCCTCAGTGTTCTGTTAATTACTTAAGGAGATAACCACAGCCAGGGGTGTTCTGATACGAAGGTACAAAGCCTCCTCTGAAGGGCAGGAGCCGGTGGCTATGTCAGTAGATCGCTTGCCCATAAGGAAATTCCCAAAGCACACACATCACTGCGTTTGCACGACTATTTCCTTCTTTGTGATTTTCAGGATTTCTCAAGTTTCTCATACTGGATCGTTTTCAACCATTACACAAAAGAAAGGCCTGCATGTAAAGACAGGATGGAGACCGGCCGGCAGCTGCTGCATGGCCTGAGGGACTGGGATGTGGAGCTGTGGTGCACACAGACCCTACTGTTTGCATGGTGGCACGGGGACACAGCTCGGGACACCCACTGTTCACAGGTCCCATGTTAACTTGCACATGTCACAGGCTCCGGACCTGGCCTTTACTCTGGCACATTTGTAAAAATAAAGCACTTAACAGAATTTTCAAAATCTGAACACCTGCTGAAACCGGTTTGGCTCAGTGGATAGAGCGTCGGACTGTAGACTGAAAGGTCCCAGGTTCAATTCCGGTCAAGTCATGTACCTTGGCTGCGAGCACATCCCCAGTAGGGGGTGTGCAAGAGGCAACTGATAGATGTTTCTCTCTCATCGATGTTTCTAACTTTCTATCCTTCTCCTTTCCTCTCTGTAAAAAATCAATTAAAAAAAATCTGAACACCTGTGGGCTCTGTTGCCACTCCTCTGTAAGAGGCCCAGGTACAATCTCTATGCCCATCAGAACCTGGTGGGGGGCTGCTCTTGCAAGGCGATGCTAAAGAGCCTCCTTGATGTTCTTTCCTCAGTTTGGATCTCAGCAATGGGTTTCTGCACAACCCATCAGCACAGAGTATGGGAATTATAAGTACGATACATAAATTACAACTTATGCCAAACATTTTGTTAGCTCTTCTGGAATGTTTAAATCAGGTCTAGATAATACAGGGACATTCACATATGTGATGCTGTCCATCACACATCACATCTACATACCTGGCCTTTATTTCCTCCCCTTCGTGCTCATTTGGGTCCTGCCCATTGTCTCTATGAAAGTTCCAATAAATGTGATCATTTTCATTCAGCGAAGCAGAGCAGTTGAGCTGCACATCTGTTCCTAGGAGAGGTTAACAATGTTCTGATTTTATTTTTCTGTTTTTCATATGTTCTCCATTGATTTTTAGAGAGAGGAAGGGAGAGAAAGATCAATGTGATAGAGAAATATCTAGCAGTTGCCTCCCATAAGCATCCTGACCAGGCCTGGGGATCGAACCTGCAACATGTAATGGAACCTGTATGTGCTGGTGCTCTGGCCACTGAGCAACACCAGATAGAGCCAAAGTTCTGATTTTAGAAACTCAGATTTCTGAGTCCTAAGTTAATATAATCCATATATGCTAATGGGTATATAATGCAAACATAGTGCTACTTCCAGAAAGAAAATAGACATGCTTTGTTTTAAATATGAAAAGTGCATCAAGCATAGAAATTAGGTATCCGTTATAACTAATCACCAAAATATTAATTGGCTTCTCTTCAAATTTATGTTAAATAAATGATTAAAACATAGGTGGCCCTCAGCAGAAATGCAGCAGATAACCTCAACACATATACAGCAAAGCCCTGGTCAGATGGTTCAGTTGGTTGGAGCATCATCCCATGCATTAAAAAGTTGTGTGTTTGATTCCTGGTTGGAGCATGTGAACAAGACAACTAATCCATGTTTCTCTTTTATATCAATGTTTCTCTCTCTCACTCTCTCCTTTCCCCTCTCTCTAAAAGTCAATAAGAATATCCTCAACCAAGGATTAAAAAATTATATACATAAAGCAAAAATTAACATTATTAAAGGATATATAGACAATTTGGCTCTCCTAGAGATTTAACATCTCTCTCAGCAATAGATTAAAAAAAAGCACACAAAAGATTAATAAGGATATAAATGACTTATCAACTTCACCTACTTGACATTAACAGGATGATAAAACCAAAACGTGCAGATGCACATTTTTTCAAATGCATTTGAACATTCATGAAAATACACTAAATTCTGCCTGGCTGGCATGGCTAGGTGACTGGACATCGAGCTGTAAGCTAGGAGGTCATAGTTCAGTCCTGGTCAGGGCACATGCCTTGGTGTGGGCTCCAGCCCAGTAGAGGGTGTGCCGGAGACAGCTGTCATTGATTCTCTCTCATCACTGATTTTTTCTATCCCTCTCTCCATCTCCCTTTCTCTCTGAAATTGATTTTTAAAATATTTAAAAAATACACTATATTCTGGTCCTTAAGCAGGTTACTACAAGTTTCAAAAGATTGAAATAATATAGTATACAATCTTGGATGGTAATAGAACTAAATTGGACATCAATTACAGAAAAATAACTACAAAATTGTAGAAATATTTGGACAGTAAAAAACACAAACAACCTACAGATGAAAGAGGAAATCACAAGAGAAAGTTTTCTAAAGTTTTGAAGGAACAGCAATGAAAATCTGGTGTTTCAGTACTTGTGGAACAAACAGTACTTGTGATAAGGGAATTTAGAGTTAAAATTGCAAATATTGCAAGAGAAAGTAACTGGAAGTAACTCCCTAACTCTCTGTGTGGACAAATGGAAAATGAGGAGAAAAATAATAGACAAATAAAAAATAGAAAGCAGGAAAACCGCAAATACAATTGGCAGAGTACCCAAACAACATAGAATGTGTGTGTGGCGAACAGCCAGGACCAGTGGTGGCCTGGGTGTGGCTGCAGAAGCGGCGGCAGCCCGGAGCCCTGCCTGCGCCACTGTCCAGCGGCTCCGCTGAGACAAACACTTAACCTTTCTGAGCTTCAGTCATTTCTTCCTGAAATGGAAAGACTCTCCCGAGCTGCTGGGGAATTTAACTCATTAACATATTTCCATCACCTCTCAGAAAACTTGGTTTACACTGTAAATGTCTTCGTTCCTTCCTTTCTTTTCTTTTCGAAAGAAGATGTTGATTCCTCCAGACTTCTTTAGACAATTCCTAATTGTGTGGTCAATTCAGGGTTCAATTAATTAATCAGATACTTAAATCAGACAAATCTGAATAATGTCCCTGAGCATTCTTACTGAGTTTTCATACTTAAAAATGAGCATAGAGACTGTTAGAGAAAAGCCACAAGCAGGGTGAGTAAAACCCTAATTTGCAAACCACAGGCCATTCCAGGCTGCTGATTTTAATCAGCTAAAAATGGCAACACTCAAGCAATGACAGGTTTTGCTGGTTTTGTAATGTTCTTCCCTAAATATGCAATGTGTTACGCAGACAACATTGACCAGTAACTATCAGGTTTAGCCTTGGAGAATCCATTTGCCCCCATTCATAAGTGCAGAATACATAAGCATGTGAAAGCATACCTAATTCCACTTCAACATGGTTAATCTGTTGTCCAAGAATAACTGGAATTACAGTACTGTGACCTAAAATGAAAAAAGAAAAGTGTGTTGGTATTACTTCTGCAGAGGAGGCAAGAGGTGAGGGCCCAGGTGGTCTAATCTGCCTGTTCTGTGCAGCACAGACCCTCATTCACCATGGCTTCCATTTCAGGCATGCTTGCATTACATAATGGTGCAGTGACTACTGCCTCTTGTTTCGCTTCCATCGCCTCCAGAGCTCATAGGGCTAGAGAAAGCTCACAGGGGTAGCTTTCCCTCAAGTCAGTCCTGGCCTCTGCTGCTGTGCTCAGTGCAGTGCGGAAGAAAGTGGCTCATGAGGACCGAGGCGCAGGTGGGAGGCCAGGCCACTGGTGCCTCCTGGTCCGCCTTCACTCCCGGCCAGGGGCCTCCTCCACTCGGTGCAAGACCCACTCCCTCTCAGCCTCTGCCCTGGGTGCCTCACCCCAGGCTCAGCTCTCCTCTCCTTCGGTGACTTCTGCCCCCCAGGTGCTCCTGTCTAACTGTTCTCAGGAAGGACATCCCTGCAGCCTACTGTGGATGCCTGAGACAACCTTAGGCAGCTAATCATTGCAGAGCCCCAAGAGCCACTGCCACACACTGACCCACACTGACCAGCTGCAGGATCAAGTCCTGCTGCTCCCCCGGGCTGGACCCTGGTGCACATCTGGTGTTTGGGGGCATTTACACCTAAGTCTTCCCGGCCTCCAGGCACTCAATGCAGGGGGAGGGAGGAAGGCTCCCTGCACTGCCCGTGCCCCTCACACTGGGCAGGGCGGGTGCCTACAGAGAAGGGGGTGGAGCAGCATGTGGGCAGGAAATGGAGAGGGAAACTAGGGCAGGGAAATCCCAGCAGGTCTGACTCCTCTGAGATTTGGACTCGCTGAGCAGGTCTGGAATCCTCATGGGCACAGGGAGCTGAGGCGGCTCCAAAGAACTGCCACTCAGGCTGGGAGAGTGAGGAGCAGGAATCCACACAAGGACATAGGGCAGGTGGCTCTGAGTCATGGGAAACACTATGGATTCTCTTCCTCTGGACCCGTCTCTAAAATGTGATGTGTGTGACTGGGAACCAGAGCAGCACTGGGTTAGTGGGACTGGTGTCAAGTGAAGGGCGAGACCCTCGTTAAGGTAGGGAAGGAAGAAAGCAGCCTGGGACATGCCCTGGAGGCCTAAGCACCTGGAGGGTGATCAAAACAGCACGGCAGCTGCCAGCAGGATGCACATCACCAGCTCAGCCAGGCTGAAGACAAAAACATGGGTGCCGGTGGGAGGCGAAAGAAATGACTCAAGACCACTGTGCTCAGCTCCTGGTGACTGAGAAACCTACAGCCTGTCCAGGTGCGGGCAATCACCACATCGCACCACACCGACTGCGTGGAGCTCAGCATCCCATTGTTCTCAGTGGAGGTCAAGATACCTCCCAGCTATTCAGCTCTGAGCTCTACATCTTAGAAGAAAGATGCAAACATCACTAATCCAAATGAAAATGGCCAGGATGGTTGAGTCTAGACTTGTGGAATGAGGGTCAATAATTCACTCAACAGACATGGACTGAGCAACTACTATGCACCAAGTGCCAGGCATTTGTGTGATGCAAGGTGAGGAAGAGAACTCAGTTCGACCCCTTCTTTCCAAGAGCTTCTCAGTCTACTGTCAGGGACAGACTCATGACTCAAGCTCTGGCAGCAATCCGAAATATGAATAAGAGGCGTGGGGACACAGAGGTGGGAAGGCATTTGAGCTGAGTCCTGAGAGACAGCTGGCAGCCCCCAAGAAGACACAATCCATGCGATGGGTAGTTGAAGCAGGAAAGGAGCCTGTGGAGCAGTGGGTGGAGGATGGGATGCCTGGAGGTGGTAATGACAACAGTGCTCTCTCTGTCATTGGCACCATCTCAATGCCTCGCTCACATCCCTCCTTCCTTTGAGCAGCAGCCCAGAGGGAGGAACCTGTAACACACCATTGACTATGAGGCATCCGAGGCACAAACAAGTAATTTAATTCACCCAAGGCTGCTGGGAGGAGTATATGAGATGATTCCATTCAAGCATCTGGTACAGTGTCTGGCCTATCCTAAGGGCTTTTTCCATGATGAATATCCTCAATCCTTTCAGGGCGGAATAAGAGAGGAGCTGATGGGTGAAACGCAGGGATGGGTGGGGTGAGAGTGTTGGTGGTGCAAGTGTCAAAGGACCAGAGATGTGTATGAGACCGAAGGATACATATGGGAAAGTAAAACTGAAGAATCTAGGGGACATACAAAGAATTTAAGATATGTGAGTTTCAAAAATGAGTTATGGGATTCCCAGGTATAGCTTGTGGCAGGCAGAATAATGCCCCTCCAACGAGTTGTTCGCATCCTACTTCCCAGATCCTGTGAACATTACACCTCACATGGCAAAGTGACCTGCAATGTGATGAAACTGAGGAATTTCACATGAGGACAGTGTCATCCAGGTGGGCCCTGTGTTATTACAGGGGTCTTCAAAAGAGAGAAGTGTGTCAGGAAAGGAAGTGTGATTGTTGGGAGCAAAGGTTAGGGAGAGATTGGAAGATGGTCCATTGCAGGCTTTGCAGATGAAAAGAGTCCAGGAACTCAGGGCACAGGTGGGAGACGCAGGAGATGAGGGAATAGGTGGGTGATGGAGGAGGCAGGAGGTGAGGACACAGGTGGCTTTTAGAAACTGGAAAACACAAGGAAACCTACTTCCCTCAGGATCTCCAGCAGGAAAAACAGTCCTACTCAGACCTTGATTTTATCCCAGTCAAACCATGTTCGACTCGTGACTTTCAGAACCATTGGCTAAGTAATTTCTGTTGTTAGGGGACAGTGAGTGTGTGGCAGTTGAATGGTGAGCAATATATGGACTACAGCTATGTAAGTGGATAGTTAACACGAAGAGGAGCATGTGGCCAGAGCCCAGCAGCTCTGGTTCCTGTGAGCCCCTGCTTGCAGAGTGAGGCATCACAGGAGTCTTACAGACGGTGGGGAGGAATATCAAGGGGAAACACATAAGGAGGGGCCAGCCCATCTGTGTGTCATTGAAGAGAGGCTCATGAGGCATGTTGGACTCAACGGGGAAAATGACTCTCAACAACCAAATAGTACCATCTGGGCCCCTGTGACCTGGTGGTGTCCATGGTCATTCCCCAGATGCACTGGATGAGCCCTCCTGGGCCCCAAGAAGGATAGCTTCCCGGGAAAGGTTAATTAAGTCACCTCTAAGGCCTCCATCGCTCAAAAACCTAGCCTGAGTTTTTCTACTGTATGCCAACTGGGTCCATGATAAATCAGATTGAGAGCCATCGTCTTCACAAGTGCCCCAGGCCTGGCTCCTAACATCCTCTCCTCACACTCCTGCCTCCTGCCGCCCTTCACGCCTGGTGCCCGGACTGGTGGCAGCCCTCTTTGCCTGTCTTCACTTTGCACTCCCTCCACATCTGAACACTTCCTGGATGACTCCAGGCTCATGAGCAGGTGACCCTTGAACAATGCAGGTCTGAACTACATGGGCCCCTTTATATGCAGACTTTTTCATTAAATACAGCAAATGTACTTCCTCTTCCTTAGGATGTTCTTAATAAAGTGTTTTCCCTCTAGCTTAATTAATTGTAAGAACATAATGCATATGACATACAAAATATGTGTTATAAGTAAGACTGCTCACCAATACCTATCTATTAATAGTTGAGTTTTGGGAAAACCAAAAGTTAGACCCAAGTTTTTGACTGTGAGGTGGACCGGCATCCTTCCCCCCTAAGTGGCAGGCAGAATAATGCCTCTGTGAGGCTCATCACCCTTTGTAACTACAATTGGGTTCTTGAGGAGAGTATGTTACTCACTTCATTTCCTATTTCCCTGCTCCCATCCCTCCCAGTGTCAGAGGTTATTAAATACAGGCATCCTCAATAAATATTTGTTGAAGGAAAACATATGCTTAACAATAAAAGACCCCATAATTTATTCAAATACCAAATAAAGGAACTGACTCAGGGGAGGTTCACCTTTATGAACTTTAATTATACCCCATCCCCCTTCCCCAAGAACCTCAGGCTCCGTGAGCACAGCCCGTGGCTGGGAGCCTTCCATTTGAATGAGTGGTGTGGCCCCAGCGCTCACTAGGTTACCTCTGGCTTCCTGTTCTGCGTTAGGAGAAAAAAGAGTCTATTTTGCTAAGACACATTTGTTTCCTCCCAAATCTAAAGTCTCTCTTACCTTCAACTACAGTTATGTTGTAGGTGCTGGTGACGTTAAACAGCTTTCCGCTGTGATGAAGGAACAACACGCAGGTGTAATATCCCTGGTCTCCAAACTCTGCATTCTTCTTTAGTGATGGGCTTTTATTATTGTCTATCTTTTCACAGTTCTGTTTTTAAGAAGCAAGTAAAAATATTTTAGGTAAAAGCAATGTTATATTTTAAGAATTCAAAATTTTACATAATTTTATTTCATGACAGGGGGAGGGCTGGGGCATGGGAGCAAGTGACTCCAAGGACTGAGCATTTAGCAGACACTTGCATCAGGAGACAGTGCCTGATTGGAAATGCATGGAGAATATTCAAGTCCAAGGACATATATGCACGCACACACACGCCTCTGTATCTAATGCACATGCACGTACGTGCCTCTGCATCTCACACTTCCATCTATGTCAGAGGGATTAACAACAACAAGAATGCCACCTTGGCAGTCCTCTTTACTCAGAGGTAGGTTATGAAGCAACCTCAGAACCAGCTGGGAAAACAGGAACTGAACTGCTAATCCTGACTGCGTGCCCCTGTCCCCGCAGCTCCTCTCTCAAAGCAGCCAAGTTGGTGGCACCTGGCAGAGGGCACAGCATGGGCTAGCGAGGCACCCACATGGCCTCATGGCAGGGACTGCCTCTGTGGACACCGAATGTTTATAAACTCAAACTGACCCTTTCCCGGCCATGCTGAAATATCAAGGACTCGCCCCCATCAATTGTTTACTGATTCAGCTTCCTTGCTCCCCTCCCTCAAGTAGGTCATGATGTGTAAACAGGCTGTGAAACTGAGCCCTGAGATTATGTGTCCAGCTAAGAGCACTCCCAACTGCTTCATCTAAGCTGTCTGCATGTGGGGATTGCTGAGACCCCGCACACTGAGCCTCACGTCATGTGCTGCAAACATTTGCACACTCGGCAGGAAATGGGGTCAAGTCCCCTGCAGGCTGGCTCAGACATTTAGAAAACATTTTGCATAAGAGTTGTCCTTGAAAAACACAAGTAAACAGTGTTCACGCAGAAGAAACAAACAAAAGTTTCTAGGAAATTGGTTTCATCTTTCCCAAGGTCTTCTGTTCAGACCACCCTCTCTCAGCTCCGCAATGCAACCACGGCCTTCACACTTGTGGTTCTACAGAAATAATATAATTTGGGTTGTGTGTGTGCATGCATGTTATTTATGTATGTGTGTATATTGTATTTGCATACATGTGAAGGTACAAATGCATGTGTATATGTAATATGCATGTGAGTGTATACAAATTTCTCTTGTAATAATCTCTGTAGTATTGTGTAAGAGAGCTCATATAGCTTAACAAGTAAAAGGTACACTAACTGAAGAAAATATACAAAGAAAGTAGACAATCCACAAAAGAAATAATACAAAGATGCAATTAATACACAAAAAACGTTGAATGTGTTATTGAGAATAGTGGGGGAGGGCTACTAAAAGCTGCAGAAGGTTGGCATGTCAGGGGTTTGGAGGTCCCTGAGCAGCTCGCCAGGGTGGTGGCTAAGGCGGAGGGAGGGTTAGCTGGCCTGGCTCCTGGCACGTAGCTTGATGTGTGTCAAAAGGCACACACCCGCTCAGCCTCTGGTCCAATAATTCCACATTTATGGGTTTGGCTAGAGGATAAAGTCATATATATATGCTCAAAGACTTACAGGAATAATATTTGTTTTAGTCTTAGTAATAATAGTGAAAAGTAGAAACTAACAAATGTCCATAACAGGGAATTAGTCAGGTACAAGGACATATACATGGAATTTCATATAAAAAAGAATGTTTAAAAATATAGAAGAATAATCATAATATAATTTTTAGTGAATAAAGAAAAAATACAAGCCATTAAAAATACCACTTTAAAAAATATGTTAACACAGGGAAAAAATGTCTCTGGCTGATAGGATTATAAATTATTTCTGCTATCTTCCTATTCATTTCTCTATCTTCCAATTTTATAAAATGAACTTATGTAATCAGAAAAATCTAAACTAACAAAAGGTAATTGGTTAGGACACCCTCACAGCAATGACAGAACATCAGGCTGTGTGGAGCAACCAGACTGGCAGGGGGTTAGTGAGGGATGGCCAAATGACTGAATATCAGGCTGTGTGGGGATACCAGGCCAGCAGAGGGGGGAAGCTGGGTGCAACCAGGCTGGCAGCTGGGGGGCCATTAGGGGCAACCAGGCCAGTGGGGAGGGGAAGAGTTGTGAGTGACCAGGCCAGCAGGGGGTGGGTAGTTAAAGGCGATCAGGTGGGCAGACAGAGGTGGTTAGGGGTGATCAGGCTGGCGGGGGGGAGGGGGGCAGTTAGGAGTGATCAGTCAGGCAGTCAGGTGAATGGTTAGGAGCCAGCAGTCCTGGATTGTGAGAGGGATGTGCAAGTACTAGTTTAGGCCCAATCCTCTGGAGCGGGCCTAAACTGACAGTCGGACATCCCCTGAGGGGTCCTGGATTGGAAAGGTTGCAGACTGGGCTGAGAGAACCCCTTGCCCCATGCACGAATTTCATGCACAGGGCCTCTAGTGTGTATATAATAGAATTAAAAATTTTAAGTATATGTGGAAGAGGAAAATAAAAATCTTTAATATTTCTAAAATTTAATTAATTGAAAAAGAAGATAAACTAATGAAGGACAAGAGAGAGGAAGCCTTGCCATTTACTGAACCTTAGTATCAAGCAGGAGCTATGCCCCATATCTCATGTGTGGGCTGCCATCACAGCGGCCATAGGGACCACCTCACTCAGAGAGGGCCAGTGAGCTGCCTGAGGTCACACAGCTTATAAGTCCCAAGAAACAAAATGCTCCACAGCCACCAGACCCTCATTTTGAAATTTTGTCTTTTCTGTCAGGTCTAAAGTTAAGACATTTTGAAAGTGTTACCTTATACAGTGCTGTTTTGTTGACCATGTTTCCATAGTAATTATGGTTACAGTCGACCTGCAAAGCCTTCCCAACTTCCACAGTTTTACTAATTACTTGTTTTTCAGTAAAACAGTTGTGTTTACTTCTTCTGATGACATTTAGTCTCCATTCACGAGTATGATTTCTATGACATAAAGGTTTAAAGATATTTTATAATTAGTTCAGGGATTTTGCAAATACCATCATTGAGTAACCAATGCCACAAAATATTTTTTCCTATTTTTGTATAAAGAGATTCATTTACTGATGCCCAAACTCTGCTCTGCCTCTTTTAGGTTCAGTGTAGCAAGAAATTTAGCTGTCATGGGATGGGGGTATTAGACGGGGAAAAAGATAAACCTGAGCAGACCTGAGTGATAGGGCTGAGGACTGAAAGCCTGAGGAGGTGTCATCACCTGTGCATACATGTACATGCCCCCGCGCCCACGCACACACACACACACACACACACACACACACACACACAGAGTCTATTGCAGACCAGAAAATTTTAAAACATCAATGATTTTGGCGATAAACAAGTTCAGGGATTTTTAACCCAAGGCAGTAGGGAGGCGATGTCTTCATGAGACCCCGAACTTGCTTTCTGAAAGTCTGAAGTTCTCAGGGTCACTTAGCCCAGTGGTTGGCAAACTCATTAGTCAACAAAGCCAAATATCAACAGTACAATGATTGAAATTTCTTTTGAGAGCCAAAAATCAACTGCTGCGCATGGGCCATGACGTTTCAATCGCACTGTATGTGCTCATCTGTGTGTGGTATTTTGTGGAAGAGCCACAATAAAGGGGCCAAAGAGTCATATGTGGCTCACAAGCCACGGTTTGCCGACCACTGGCTTAGCCCAATTTTTTTCTCTTACTGTGGGTTGCCCTCAGCATATCCTATTAGCACTTATGTGCCTTGCTGAGGAAAAGTTTAGGTTGTTCCTTCTGATTAGAAATTAGAAATTTAAAAGAAAGAAATTTTGCAATGTTTTTAGAAAAAAATTTTTGCAATCTAATGTTTGCTTAAACTGTGCAATCAGTATGTAGAATCCTATACCAAATCCAACAGTTGCTCTGTGTGTGTGAAAAGTCTGTGCCCAAGGAGGCACTCCTGGCTCCCCTTCGAGTGTGCACTCAATGGAACCATTGGCACCACTGGTCCAGCGGCTGGTGCAGTGGCTTGGGATGACTTTCCTTAGGGTAAGTGAAAAAGCTAACCTTCCAGTAAGTTAAACATCTCCCAAAGCACATGTCTGGGAGCCCATAGGCCAGGGTGCACACCCATCTCTTCGGTTCTAAAGGCCAGTAGTCTTTAGGAAAGAACTACGTGATGACAATCATTATGAGCCTGACCCTTTCCTTGAGTGTGAATTTACACAGGATCAGCTGGGCTGGGAGCAGAGGCACGGGCAGACCTTCCTCGTCCTGGGGTTACAGGAGGGGTCAGTGGCCATGACAGCGTGGAACTGCAGGGCCTCTCCTGCGTGGCCAGTGCTCCCTGCTGGCCCGTTGCTCTGGGCAGGCTTGTGTCAGGATCTCTCTGGGAAGCTGATGACACCTCCTCACGCTTTCAGTCCTCGGCCCTATCACTCAGCAAGCGCTCCCCCAGCTTTCCACGCCCCAGGTGCCTGGTGCTGAAACAAAGGGGCCCCTGTGCCTCCAGGAGCTCCAAAGGAGCATGCAGCTGAGCCCGACCTAGAGGGTGACCGCCCACAGCCTGCCAGGGCCCTTCATCCTGGCGAAAACCACCCCTGGGCAACACTGGCAACGCCCACCACTGCTCGGCCTGAGCCTTATCTGCAGGCACTGTTCCCTCCTTCACGTCTTGACTCTAACATCAAAGACTCTCCTGCATCCTCCTTCTCAGTGGGTTTCCTCCTTAGAACATATCTGACCCAGGGATTTTGCTGCAGGAGTGGAGTGTCCCGTCTCCAGAGGAATGTGACCACTAGCCAGTGTTTTCTGAAAATGCCAGGTTGCAGTTCTACGGGAACAATTTAGGAGTGAGGTCCACACAGACACATCTCACAGAGATCACAGGCTCACTCACCTACAAGGTGCCCACATGTCAGTTTACCACCTTCATAAAATCTGTATCTTCATGGTTCCCACTTACTTTCAAAGCCACTGTTAAGCCTGCTCTTTCCACCACTGCTCAGTCTTATCTCACTCACCAGCCTCCACGCCCCTTCAGAGGTTAGCACCTGAGCTCCTGAGCCGCCATCTCCGCCTGGCCTCTTGGTCTGCACCCCTCTCTGCCATCGACCTCTGATGATCCCACTTCTCTCTCTAATGCAGGCTGTGTTCTCCACCTTCTGTGTTGGAGGCAGGTTATGCCCCCTATCCCTGTCTGACAGTGAGTGGCTCTGGGAGAGGTGGGGCCCCTCCCGTGCTTTCTGCCCTGCTCATTCAAATGCTGCCTTCATCCCCCAGGCTCAGGGAGCAGTGCTTCTCACCCTGATGGCCAGTGTTCACTCTACGTTACTGTGAGAAGTCCAGCTATGACTCATTTCTGGAATCATGTCTCCTGAAAGGTCACATACATTTCATTGGCCAAAAAACAAGAGTTCTTGAATTTCTTTCTGACTCTTGGGTGCCTATATATAAAAACAAACCAAGTGACCTCACTTCCTTAAAGCCCCCTGAGTGACACTAGGCTTTACTGGGACATCTCACTCTGCCTCCACCGCACCCATACGATCAAGACTCACTCCAGGTGCTCTTGACATTGGTACCATCACCACTCCCCCGGCCCTGAGCTATTTCCTATAGGTCTGTCTCAAATCTCTATGAAATACATGCACACATAAGTACATATATAAGATCTCCAAAGTAATTGATAAACACCAACCTCCATGTCCTCACTAACGCCCATCACAGAACATTCCTTCTCCAGGTACTCCCCTCCCATCTCATCAGACAAAGGATAAAGACAGCGAGCTCAGCAGCTGGCACATGCAGCCAGTTCTCTCCTTTCCTAGACATGTTCTGACTCTGGGAGTTCGCATGCTTGGTGCCAGGAGAAGGCTGTGCCAGACCCTTCGGTGTGCCCCTCCCCTGACCCTGGGCAGAGCTTTGTCATCAACTGCCACACACACCGACTCCATGCACTGTCACCAGCCCTCAGCAAACACCTGAGAACTAGACCAGGGCATATCTACACCCATCACCCTGCCGCCCTCGCGTGCACTGCCAGGACCAGGCACTGCCCCTGTTCATGCTCACAACGTCCTTCTAAGCCCAGCCACGCATTCCGCTTGACCAGCAGCTCTAGCCAGCAGGCCTGGCTGACTCTGAGAACGAATGCCACTCAGCCTCCATTTACCTCTGGCAAGAATACCTTAAAAGGAAACAATTCTAAGGTAATCTCCTTTCATCATCTTTATTTCATTAAGACCACTAAGAACATTAACACAGGGGCAACATCTAATTTAACTTTTCAATAATGAAGTATTTATTTATTATTGTAGAAAGAGTAGGAGAGACAAAATGCTTGGGTTATCTGACCTTTCAAATTACTGTACATTTGATTTGCTGAACCAAGTCATGGAGTGCCATAAGATACATTAACACAAAGAGAAAGGATACTCACCCCATTTGGAAAAAGTAAGATCCACTGTCATCCAACTCAACTGGCCAAAACTCCAAAACATAATCATGCAAAGTCATTCTGGGTGAACTGCGTAAGTGGAGCTCAGTGTGTCCATGTGAGTCGTTGCTTTTGAGCCACTTTGTGGCTCGTGGTTCATTCTCGTGCCCAGGAAAAAATGGGCAATATTTCAGAAAGAAAGGCTCCCCTTCAAGGGCGTTAATATGAAGACGTGCAGTACAGGTTTCTTCAAAAGATGAGCAAAATAAAAGAAAAAAAATCAAACATATGGTGACATAGGTGATTTCCCAATATGGACACATTTCCAGAATGTAAGTGAGGGCAGAGATACCAACAGGTCCTCCCAACAGGGAGGGCAGCGGCTGACCCCCCACCCCAGGAGGCAGGCACACGCAGTGCAATCTTTTAAAAGAAAGTGTTGCACATGACAACTTCCTCATACGGGAAGCCACAGAAGACACAGAATTGCCACACCTTCCCGAAAACATCCCTACTGAGGAGTCTCCATAGAGAAGATGCCAGAAACCCAGAGACTTCGGGGCTTCTGCACTCAACCAGTCTACTCAGCTAACCACTGCCCTGGTAGGCACGGTGGTGCGCACAGATGCTGCATCCCACGTACAGAGAGGTGGCGGGTTTGATTCCGGGTCAGGCACATGCCCAGGCTGCAGGCTCAATTCCAGGAGAGAGCATGCAGGAGGCAGCTGATCTCATGTGGATGATTCTCTCTCCCTCTCCTTTCCTCTCTTTCTAAAAGTCAATTTAAAATACATTTTTTTAAAGTCATCAAGCAGTCACTGCTGATACATTAAAATTGGTATTCGACACCTGCCATAAGGCTTCCTTGACTTCCCTGGCCTAAGACGTGTCTTTCATATATACTAGTAGTTGCTTTGACTAGAATATTTTCCTTAATATTTGTAAGGTATTCCCACAAACATCCTTTATTCCCTAAATTATGACATGGATTTTTGCCTTCATTTTGGGAAGGAGAAAAGTTGTGTAAAATGTTCTAAAGGTCAGTAAAAAGCCATCTGTGACATATTCAGTTTCAAACAACACAAAGCAGATTTTCATCCAGACAAATGTAATTTATTTCAGGATGCGAGATTTCACAATCTGCTCTCTCTCTGCATTAACTCAGGGGTCACCTTTTCTTCTTTCCAATAAACCCATATGTTTTTTTAAAAAAATATATATTTTATTGATTTTTTACAGAGTGGAAGGGAGAGGGATAGAAAGTAAGAAACATCGATGAGAGAGACATCGATCAGCTGCCTCTTGCACGCCCCCTACTGGGGATGTGCCCGCAGCCAAGGTACATGCCCTTGCCGGAATCGAACCCAGGACCCTTCAGTCCGCAGTCCGACGCTCTATCCACTGAGCCAAACCGGTCTCGGCCCCATATGTTTTTTTATTTGATCCCACTCCTGTGGGTTTTTAGTCTCTGTGCCAGAGAAGAGACACCAAAACATTAGGCAACTCTATAAATTTAAAATAACTCATTAATTTTAATAAGTTCAGCAACCTCTATAGCCACCTCCTAAAACAAGCAGCAAAACCTTGCTATGACTTACCTGAGGTGTCCCTAAACATAAGCACCAAAAGCGTCAAGGGAAGTTGTCCCAGATGCATGTTTTAGGGTTCTGCTTCAAAAAGTTTTCCTGGAAAACAGAGTATGTCAGGTTTAGTTAGAGCTTTCACATAAAAACATACCTGTCTTATGAAGAAGGTTTTAAAACATCTTCTGGCACACAGAATTTTAAAAATGGACCCAGAAAATGTACATAGACCTTCATCTAGTCACCAAGTCTTCTTGGAACTTTCAGGCAAGTACAATTAATAAAATTTCAATGAATTTTGGCATCCAGGAGAAATCCCTGATAATACAATTTTCTAATACAGAGACCCTCATGTGTTTTAGGCCTGGTCTACTAAATCGTGCCTCCAAGAACAAAGTTGAGGACAACTGTATTTATAGAAAATCTGCTACTCTATGAATGCATCTGCAATCTACTGAAATATTTTGACATCCTGCCCCTATAGGAGTATGTGTATGTGTATGTGTATTCCAGTTGTTTTCTCTCATCCATCTTCTTCAGAACACAAGTTGCAGAAGTTAGGAACTAAGGCTACTTTACCTAACTGTCTCCCTGAAGTTCAGCACAATGGTTAGCACACAGTAAGGGTTCATCAATACTCATTAATGAGAAATAGGTGTGTGGATGTATGTGCATGTTTCTGCACTCATATACCCATATGTGTTTGTTTTAGGAAAATGGAGAGACAAAGTGGAAACTGCATACATTCCAGACAGAAACAGACTCTAAGAACTAAAATCTGAGTTGACTTTCGATCTTACTCCAACCCAAGTTGTGTCCTACTAATTACAAATTTAGAGGTAGAACAGGTAGGAAGGGTGTGTTGGGGCTCCTATACCAGGTCTGAGTTTTTCATAAATAATCCCATGTTTATTTTATTTTTAAAAATATTTTTATTGATTTCAGAGAGAAAGGGGGAAGAAAGAGAGATAGAAATATCAATGATAATGATCATTGATTTGCTGCCTCCTCTACACCCCCTCCTGGGGACCAAGCCCACACCGGGCTGTGCCCTGACTGGGAATCGAACCGTGATCTCCTGGTTCATAAATCGGTGACCAGCCCCTGAGCCAGCCGGCCGACCGGCAACCCCATGCTTGGTTTACACCAGACACCTCGCTTTACTGATGGAGGAAGCCCAGCATCATGGAAAGGGCTTGGTCTCTGGGGCACATGACAAACTGTGCAACCTTGGGCAAGTTACTTAAAAGTCTGAGTCTGTTTGCTCATTCCAAAATGGAGATGGTAAGAATGTCTGTCTCCAAAATTACTGAGCAATCTAAGAGCTAATGTTTATGAAGATTTCCTGTGTTGGGTGCATGAAGCCTCTCAGCCCAAAGTAATTCTCTCACCAGTAACAACTCACCTCCCACACGTTTAGTAAACACAAACACACATACAAACAACAACAACAACAAAACCCATTAATGTCCACATACTGGATGACATTTAGTGGCTAAGCTGCCAAACCATTTACATCAATCTTAATGAATAAACCACCAAGTATTTGATGTCATTTCCAGGAGATAATAATCAATAATGTAAAGACAAAGGCATAAGGAAGTATGGAAAGTACCAACTGTTCATAATGAAATTAGAGTATTTCTATGGCTTAAAGCAGCCCCTCCACACACACATGCACACACGTTTTGTTGTTAACTATCTATTCTCTTATCTAGAGTAGAATGAAAAGTGCTGTTTCCTCTGGTTAAGCTTGACACCGCCAGTGAAGAGCACTGCTGTTTTCTTGGTCTGCAATTTTTTAAATCTTCAAGGTCTACTGAGAGATGAAGTTATTATGAGATAACTCCTCATTCTGATGACTTAACTCAGTTCCAATATGAAATATGTTAAGATTCCAGTATACAAATTAGTTGATATTTGCCCTCCTCTATGTACGTGTATATAAAATTACTAATGTACTTATTGCAGATTTAAAAGATTAAGATATTAAATTACAAAAGTTAATTTCTAAAAGAAAAGTTATTCTGAAAAATGTCATAGATAACTTACTTATAAAATATATGTAAGAGGATATAAGTATTAAATTTTTTGCATGTGGAAATTCTGGAGATTTTTTTAGTGCTACGTTTGATGTTGACATTATTTCTTGTCTTTATATAATTTTAAAATTTCTTCCTTCTTTTCTTTCCTTTTAAAAATGTTTCTGATTTTGAAAGTAATAGATGCCAATTATAGGATATGTATAAAATGAAGATTGAAAAGAAGAAAATAATATCAATATGTCTAGTACTTTAGTGTGTTTTCTTGTACTTTATATGTTTTCAAATAACTAAGATGACCTTTAAATAATTTCCTATCCTGCATTCTCCTGTGTCGAAGAAATCTTTGTCAACCCTGTTTAATTGTCACACCGGATTCTTCCATATGGACAAGTTGTAATTTCTGCATGTATTTCATGATAAATGGCCACAGCCATGTTTCCATGTAAGGCAGTGGGATCAGTTTCTGAAGCACGGCCTGTGTTGCTAGACTGGTGGGATTCACATTCTCGCTTTACGATTATCAGCTAAATGGTGCTGAACAAGTTACCCTCTGGGTTCCTTGTTTTATTTAGCCATGAAAGGGACGAGCAATGCCACTTCCCAGAGCTGGTGTGAAGGTTACATAAATTGATATTCCAAAATAACTGGTGAATAATAAATATCACTTAAAGATTAGCTATTATTATTTATCTATAGTTCTTACTTTCTTGGTGTCACTACATGGCAGTACGAAGAATACATTTTAAACATTTAAATGCATACAGCATTCCAGAAATGCAGTAATAATTCATTATTTTCCTACCACACCCAAGTAAGCACTGAGCATTTTCATTCTTCAATTAGGTACTCAAGTTAGTACAATATATCTCATGTTTTTATATGCATTTTTATTGGTATAAAGAAAGCAAAATATTAGTCATGCATTTTGTAGCTAGTTTCCTGTTTATGAACTGCCCTTTCATGCCTTTTGTCCATTTTTAGAAGTTTAGTGTTTTCTACAACCTGTTGTTTAGTTTACCTTTAAATTCCTCCTTCGATGTTGTAAAATCTGGAAGAGTTTACATTTGTGCAGCCACAGCTGTCGGGCCTTTTTGCTTTGTGATTTTCCCATTGCGTGCTTCACCATTTAGAACATGCCTTTCCCCTCAGCGGTCAAATACATACTTATCTGCATTTTCTTTATTTTTATGGATTAGTTTTTCCTTACATTTAATTTGTTTCATCCACTAACATATCCTTTTCTTGTTTGGTATGCAGGTGAGGTCAACTTTACTTATTTTTCCCAAGTGGCTACTCACGACTGACTTGTGATGGGGTTCACAGCCTGTCCTCCCTTACAGCCTGCGGGCTGCGGCCTCCCCCCACCACTCCGCGCCCTTCCCGCCTTCCCTCCTCTCTTAGTTTTCCTATTTATAGCACTTTTTCTAACTGACATAGTATCATTGTATGTCTGCTCGCTGATTTGTTGGCTGAGTTGATGAAAGCAGAGTATGTGCTTTGGGGCCTCTCTCTGCGGCAGGGCACCTGGCGCGCCGTGGTGTCTGGCCTGCTCTCCAGCTCCTGAGACAGGCTTCGTAACCCGACATCTTGGCAAGGGTGTTTTCTCTGAGCTCTGTCGCCCGCATTCTCACTTAGGGTGAGGAAACGCGCCTGGGTCCCACATGCATGTCCGTTGCTGCCCTGATGCTCCCCCCACCTCCACCTCTACTGTTCATGTGAGCGCATGTGCACATACACACATACTGACACACGAATCTTCACATGTACTGTATGGTATTACTATGTACTATATAGTGCATATGATGTAATAGTATTGTTTTTGAGGTTAAGGCATTCCCATTTTTCCCCTGAAAAGTGAAAACAGCTAAAGTAGATGAGAGTTTTCGTTTATTAAGCGCTTAATTTGTTTCTGACGCTGTGAAAACATCCAGGTGCGTTCATTTCGCTTTCTCTCCCACAGGCCAAATGAAGTGGGCACTGCCCAAGGCACAGAGAGGGCAGCGGCTTATCCCGGGCATCAGCTGCAGACCCCAGGCTCACTCCCTCATTCCTGATTCCCAAACCTTCCCCTTCCATCTCAGGGGTCTCCAGGTGGACCCTCCTGCAAGCTGCACCGCCGTGACCAGAAAGGTCAGGACTGGCAGTCCCAGCAGAGGGACACCTTTCCCCTGATCCCTTCTGAACACGAATTGTGTTTTCAGAAGCCCTCCCCAGCAGGGAAGGCGGGCATTGGGGAGGGGCACAGCCGCGGGGCGCGGTCCTTACCTCCCAGGAGTTGGAGGCTGGTGGGCGGCGGTCCCCCTCCACCGGGGCGGGGGGTGGGCGGCGGGCGGCGGGCGGCGGGCGGCGGGGGCCGGGGGGCGGGGGCAGGCGGCAGCGGGGAGTGCGGGCAGCCCCAGCTCCAGAAGCAGAGACCAGGGCGGAGGAGACGGGGGAGGGACAGGGGAGAAGTAACCGGAGAGTCCTACAGAGAAGGGCCAGGAACTCGGAAGAAAGTTCAGAAGCCGCTGGCTGAGGGGGCGGCGGCGGCGCGGGAGGGGGGATTGCGGGAGGGAAAGGGCGAGCGGGCGGAGGCGCCGCTCCGATCCTGGCGCCGGCCGGGTGCAGGCAGGGATATCGGGGTGCGGCGACAGGTGGCGGGTCTCTGGAGCTCTGGGCCGCGGGTGGAGCCGCGTGGCTGCGGGGCTGGGAGGGGCCGGCGACGCTGGGAGGCGCCTGTGCGGCTGCTGCGCACCTTAGGGCTCAGGGCTGTGAGCGCCGGAGAAGATGAGAAAGCCGCTGCACCAGCCCCGGGGGAGACGGGGGAGCGGAGGGGGAGCGGAGGGGGAGCGGAGGGGAGAACGAGGCATCTGCGCTGAGGGAAGAGGCGTGGAGCGGGAGGGTCCTGAGGTGAGCCAAAGGTCAGGAGGAGGTCCCTGTCCAGCGCCCACGTTCCTGGCTTAGCCCAGCGGGGTGTGGATAGGGGAGTCTGGGGCGGGTCTTGAAGTTGGAAGCAGGCGGCCCGCGGTGTGGAGCTGAGCGGACTCTGCCCAGCGGACAGGCTGACGGAGAGGGCGTGGTGGGACTGCGGGCACACTGCAGGCTGGTCCAGGGGTGAATCTTCAAACAAAAATAAAGAGTGAAACCTTGGCTTACAGGAAAAGGATTTAATGGGACTAATTTCCATTTCTTCTCCTATGTTGAGCCCCCTGGTGGCCAGTTCATAGCCATCAGTCATTTCACCACTCCGTTGATTTGTATATTAGGGTTTTATTATATAGGATAGGATATTGAATATGAACTGTAAATGAAAAATAAAATTTAAAAAGAGCCAAATAAAATTTTCATTCTGAAAAATTATATATATATAAAATTCTCACCTGAAGGTGTTTTTAAAATTGATTTTTAGAGAGAAATATCCATGTGACAGAGAAATACCAGTAGGCTGCCCCTGCCCCTGCTGACCCACAGGGATCTACCCTAAACCTAAGTATGTGCCCGAACCTAGAACCAACAGGAATCCCTCGGTGTACAGGTTGACACTCCAACCAGTTGAGCCGCCCGGCCGGGCAGATCTGACACAATTCTGTAATGCACCTCCAGGCCCGGGTCGGTGTGGGGCTGCATTAGAGTGTCCTCCCACACACCAGAGGGTCCTGGGTTCAATTCCAGGTTATGGCACAATCACAGGTTGTGGGTTCCCTCCCTGTTGGATTGCTTGGGCTACTGATCAATGTTTCTCTTTCTCTTTTCCTCTCCCTTCCTCTCTCTCTAGAATCAATGAAAAGAGCATATCCTTCAAGGAGGATTTAAAAAGAAAAAAATTCTGGTTTGGTTCAGTGGATAGTGCTTCTGCAGGTGGATTGAAGGGTACCGGGTTGGATTCCGATCAAGGGCACTCGTACCTGGGTTGCAGGCTCAATCCGGGGCTCTGGTAGGGGATTCAGCAAGAGGCAACCAATTGATGTCTTTCACATTAGTTTCTGTCTTTTTCCCTCCCTTCCACTCTCAATTAAAAAAAAAAAATCAATGCAAAAATGTCCTCAGGCGAGGATTAACCAAAAACAAATAAACAAACAAATACCCATGCCCAGTGTGATTATTAAAGGAGCATATAAAGTATTTGTTGAATGAACGGGAAGGGATGGGACTTCGCTTACTGTTTTAGCAACTCTGCAAACCAGAGGGTTTATTTTATTTTATTTTATTTTTAAAATATATTTTATTGATTTTTTACAGAGAGGAAGAGAGAAGGATAGAAAATTAGAAACATTGATGAGAGAGAAACATTGATCAGCTGTCTCTTGCACACCCCTCACTGGGGATGTGCCCGCAACCAAAGTACATGGCTTTAACTGGAATAAAACCCAGGACCTCTCAGTCCACAGGCTGATGCTCTATCCACTGAGCAAACCGGCCTCGGCAAGAGGGTTTATTTTTTGTTTTAATTTTTATTGATTGATAATTTTAGAGACAGGAAGAGAGAGAGAAACACCAGTGTGTTGTTCCACTTACTGTGTTCTCTTTGATCGCTTCTTCTCTGGGCCCTAACCAGGGATCCAACCTGCAACTTTGCTGTGTCAGGAGGAGGTTCTAACCCACTGCGCTGCAGGGTGCCTGTCAGGGCCTCCACGAAGCCCCTCTGGCATGCCCTGGCCCCTGCTATGGGCTGGAGCTCCTCTGCCACAGAATGAGTTCCATTCTGTCAGGGCACCTACTTAGGTTTCGGGTTTGAGCCCCAGTCAGGACTGACTGCTGCTCAGGAAGTGACTGAGGACCATTGAGGTCCGTATGCTCTAGTCATTCAGGGGAGATGGGGGGAGGAGGGAGGGAGGGGACCTGGGGTTCCATTGCCGACATGGCCAACTCTGATCCCCACTACTGTTTTCCATCGAGGATGACTTCAACATGGCAGCTGCGTGGCCTCCGCCAGTGTACACATGCACATGGGTAGGTCGCCCTCTAGCTTGCCAGGTGTGGCTGCAGGGCAGTCGCCCTGGGAGGAAAATTTCTAGACTCCCAGGGTGAGCGGGGTCCCGGAGAGAAAGCACATCACTCCACCCTCCTGCGGGGTTCCCAGACCAGAGCGGAATGCCCGACCTGAGCAGGGCTCAGAGGGGAGAGCCACCCCAGGAAGGCCTGCTATCTGGGTGCTGAGAAAACAAAACTGGAGCCCTTCCTCTTTGAACCCTGTCATTTTCGGTGTAGAAAGGGACAGATGAAAGCCTCAGCAGCCTTATTGGGGCATCTTTAAATGAAAATGTTACTTTTTTTTCAGTGAAAATAACTTTATTGTGTAATCATTGTGCTTACACAATAACCTGCATTGAGGTATCTGTGGAGATGTTTGTGCTTTTGGGCATGTGAATGCATTTTATTTTATTTGATGTAGCCTCACATCCCCCAGCCTCCAGTGGCACGCAGCCACACCCACTGCTGCTGACAGTCATTAACTGTGAGGATGTCCCAGATAATTTGCATATTCCTCTATTATTATATAGGACTAGAGGCCTGGTGCATGAAATTCATGCACTTAGAAAGGGTCCCCTGTCCTCAACCTGGCCTGTGCCCTCTCCCAGCTCCAGAGTCCTTGGGGGATGTCGGCGGGTCTAAGTCATCAGTGGGATATCCTGTCGCTGCCACCAAGAAGGGAGAGGCTCTCACCATGGCTGCTATGCTTGCCAGGTGTGAGCCCCTCTTCTAGCTGAGCAGTACTCCCTCCTGTGGGAGCACATTGACCACCAGGGGGCAGCTCCTGTGTTGTGTGGAATCAGGCCAAAACCAGCTCTCCGACATCCCCAAAGGTCCCAGATTGCGAGAGGGCACAGTCCAAGCTAAGGGACCCCATCAGTGCATGATAGGTGTTGGGGAGGAAAGCAGAAGGTTGGCCAGCCAAGTAGGGAGGATGGGAGGGCTCCAGGGTGTGTCTAACCCATCTCACTCAGTACTGATCAGAGGGATCTCAGTAGCAAGCTAACCTACTGGTCAGAGCATCTGCCCCGTGGTAGTCAGTGCACACATAGCAAGCAGTTGAGTGGCCTTAGCAAATCATTAACATATTATGATTTGATTAGTTGAATGGATGACCAGACACTTAGCATATTAGGCTTTTATTATATGGGATAATAAGTCATCATATGGTAAATATAACATATCGTGCCAATATAATATTATATATAGTAAATATAGTAAACGAAAAATCATATGATTAACTTGATAAATACAATTTAAAGATTCTGACAAAAGTCAATACCCTTTCTTGATTACTAATGCTTGAAAAACTGCAACTAGGAGGGAACATCTGTAAGAAACAGGCAGTTTCATAGTTAATAGGGAAACGCTTTGCTTTTGCTAAGATGAGAAACAATATAAGGAAAACTCTCAACTAGGACAGTTGATTTGTATCAAATAAAATAATGGAAAATAGGTGACCTAAAGATGGGACAGGAGGCAGTAAAATTACTTTTTTTGACAGAGGGCATAATTTTATGTAGCTTATCCTTTGAAATGTACAAAGATCTACTGGAAATAATAAATGAGTTTAACAAGATCATAGAATACAATGTCAGCACACAAGAATCAATTGTAATTCTACACAGTCTTAATGGAAATTTTGAAAAGAAAATTTGTTAAAAATACAATTTGCAATAACATAAAAATGAAATTTATACCAAAGTATAAATTCTTTGAAAAATGTATAACATATCTACTATAAAATCTACAAAACACTGCTAAATAAACGAAGGGCTATACCATGTTTATGGATTAGATCAATAGATCAAAATCTATTCTCCACAAACTATGGAGTTATAGTCTATACATTTTTTAACTCAATAGGTTATAGAGTACATATATTTCATGTAATCCCAATCCAAGTTTTATTAGGAATTTTCGAATAAATTGCGAAGCTATTTCTAAAATTAATGTAAAAGCACAAATAATCTAGAATAGTCAGAGCAAGCTTGAGAAAAGAAAACAAAGTGACTTGAAGTTTTACAATAAAGCAATAGAAATCTTTACAGCGTGAAGATTTCTATTTCCATTTATATGCTCTTTTGCATGAGCATATAAATGGAAAGTAATAGACTAGGATAATAAATCCACACATATGTAGTCCCTTAATTTTTTACCAAAGAACTATTTCAATTCAATGGGGAAAGAAAGGTCTTTGACATATGTTATTGGAACAACTGGATCTCTCTCTCTCTCCCTCTCTCTCTCTCTCTCTCTCTCTCTCTCTCTCTCTCTCTCTCTCCAAATGTTAATCCCACAGGGACTGTAGACCTAAACAGAAAAACTGGAACCAGAAATGTTTCATAGCCCTGGCCAGTGCTGCTTGGTGGACAGAGCCACGGCCTCAACACCAAAGGGACTCGGGTTCAATTCCCAGTCAAGAGTGTGTACCTGGGTTGGGGGTTCATTCTCTCACATTAATATCTCTCTCTTTCTCTCCCTCTCCCTTCTCCCTTCTTCTCAGAAGCAATGGAAAGAACAAAGTCAGGTGAGAAGGAACCAATATGGTGGCATAGGTAAACACCTATCTTGCTGCCCCACACAACAATTCCAAAACTACAACTTAACGACAGAACAAACATCACCCAGAATAACCGGAAAGCTGGCTGAGTGAAAATTCCACAAATAAAAGTAAAGATAGGACACTGTGACTCAGAGGAGGGGTGGAGCACAGTGTTGAAGATACTCATGGAATCAGAGGTTTGGAGCTGTGCGCGTGAGCCAGCAGAGAGGGTGGGTGGCTGCAAACCCGGCTGGCTTTCTCCAACGGGGAGGGCAGAGGCATCCCACTGCACTGATTCCCCAGTTCCAGGCAAGGTCCAGGGAACCCACACTCATATGGGGTGAAACTGGACAGCGGGAGTGGCAAAGGTCTGTGAGTTTGTGGAGAGGGTGAGCTTGTGGAGAGTGCACGTAAACTTGGCAGTTTGCATGCAACCTTGGGAACAGAAGTGCGTGACTGCACAGAGAGGACTCGTGACTTGCTCTCTTGTTTGAGAGACCACCGGACTGCATTGTGTTACAACCCTGGGTGAGACTTTGGGGGTGCAGATTCATTTGGGGAGAGGCTGAGATGTCTGGCAGAGGGTGGAGATCGGCGGCAGCTTTCTCTCGGAGGTGCGTGCGGCCATTGCCACCTGGCACAGAGACCCAGGTGCCGCATAGGGTGGAGCTGCCCAGCCTGAGTGACCAGCCTGGAGACTTCGCCCATCCAACCTGAACACAGCTTACCCTCACAGTCAATTGGCCTGGAAGTCAAACCCTCCTAGTGCTAACAACAATAAGCTGGGCTTAACTTCAACAATACTGTACAACCCATAAAGGACTGCAGCAAGAGTAACCACCTCAGGTAACTGGGGAGGCTGAGCCACTGTCCCTCAAAGGACATCTACCACACAAAGCTAATCGACCAACTCAGGAAAGCAGCCACCATGCAGAGACATGGAAAGAAATCAAATGTGAAAGAAATGGAGGGGAAAAAAATGACTGGACATAGAGTTCAAATCCATGGTTATAAGGTTTTTCAAGAGGCTCCTAGAAAAGGCCGATGAACTTAATGAGACCTACAAGGGAATCAACAAGGCCTATGAAGACATGAACAAGACCTACGAGGATATGAAAAAGGACCAACTAGAAATTAAGCATACACTGACTGAAATAAAAAAATATTATACAAAGACCTAAAAGCAGTCTGGACGTCTGCAAGAACCAAGTCAAAGATTTGAAATACAAAGAAGCAAAATCCACTCAGCCAGAAAAGTAAGAAGCCAAAAGAATCCAAAAAATTGAAGACAGTGTAAGGGGCCTTAAGGAAAACCTCAAGCATACCAACATCCTAATTATGGGGGTGCCAGAAAAAGAGAGAGAGCAAGACAATGAAAACCTACTTGAAGAAATAGTGACTGAAAATTTCCCCCACCTGGTGAAAGAAACTGACTTAAAAGCCCAAGAAGTGCACAGAACCCCAAAATATAGGAATCTAAAGAGGACCACACCAAGACACATCATAATTAAAATGCCAAGAGCAAAAGATAAAGAGAGAATATTAAAAGCAGCAAGAGAAAAACAGTTAGTTACCTATAAGGGAGCACCCATACGATTGTCAGTGGATTTCTCAACAGAAACGATGCAGGCCAGACAGGAGTGGCAAGAAATATTCAAAGTGATGAATAGCAAGAATCTACAACCAAGATTACTCTACCCAGCAAAGCTATCATTCAGAATTGAAGGTCAGATAAAGTGCTTTGCAGATAAGAAAATGCTAAAGGAGTTCATCACTGCCAAACCAATATTATATGAATTGCTGAAAGATATTCTATAAGAAGAGGAAGAAGAAAAGGGTAAAAATATAAATTATGAACAACAAATACACATCTGTCAACAAATGAATCTAAAAATCAAGTGAATTAATAATCTTATGAACAAGATAAACTGGTGAATATAACAGAATCATGGGCATAGCGAGGGAATGGACTGATAATTCTTGGGGAGAAAAGGGGTATGGGAGTTGCAACAAGAGGCTGAACAAAAATCATGCACCTATGGGAGAGCACAGTGTAGGGGAAGTGAGGCCTGAGGGTGGGATGGGTACTGGGTGAAGGGGAGCTATAGGGGGAACATTGTAATTAATAAACTGAACAATAATAAAAAAAGCAATAAAGTCAGGTGAGGATTAAGATATATATATATATATATATATATATATATATATATCATAAAAAACATATGAGAATGGAAAAAATACATAGGAAAGAGAGAACCAAGATTGCAGGATAATAACCTTAAATGTTAACAGCTTAAATGCTCCAATCAAAGGGCATAAGGTAGCTGAATGCATAAGAAAACATGACCCATATATATGCTGTCTACAAGAGATCCACCTCAGAGCAAAAGACTCACACAGAATAAAGTGAGGGATGAGAAAAATTTTCCTATTTAAATGGAAATGAAAAAGTAGCAGTACATATCTGATAAAATACACTTCAAAATGAAGGCCATAACAAGAGACAATACTTAAGGGATCAATACAGCAAGTATTGATACAGGAGTACCCAAATAGATAAAAACTTCTGGATGATTTTGAGGAAGAGATAGAAAACAACACAGTCATATGTAGTAAGCAACATTAACACCCCACTATCACTGGCTAGATCTTCTAGACAAAAAAACAATTACAAGGAAACAGGGGTTCTACATGACACACTAAATTGGATTAATTGACATTTACAGAACATTTCATCCCAAAGCTACAGAATATACACATGCGACATTGTACATGAGACAATGTGTACATTGAGACATTATCAAAGATAGACCACATGTTAGGACAAACTAAGTCTCTAAAATTTCAAGAAGATTGAAATCATACCAAGCATCTTCTCAGATCACAATGGCATGAAATTAGAAATCAACTATAGTGAAAATACTAAAAAAAAATTCAAACACATGAAGGCTAAATAACATGTTAATAAACAATGAATGAGTTACTAAAGAGATCAAGGAAGAACTAGAGAACTTCTTGGAAACAAATGAAAATGAACACACAATAACCACAAATCTATGGGACACAGTGAAAGCAGTCTTAAGAGTGAAGTTTATTGCATTTCAGGCCTACCTCAAACAAACAAACAAACAAACAAAAACTTCTGATAACATATCTAAACCTACAACTTACAGAATTAGAAAGAGAACAACAGGAAAAGCTCAGAGAACGTAGAAGGACATAATAAAGACCAGAGTGGAAATAAATGACATAGAGACAAAAAAAAAAAAAAAATCAAGAAAACCAAGAGCTGGTTCTTTGAAAAGATAAACAAGGTTGATAATCCTTTAACCAGACTCACCAAGAAACAAAGAGAGAGGACCCAAATAAATAATGTTAGAAATAAAAGAACTGAAGTAACAACTGACACCACAGAAATACTAAAGATCATAAAGAAAATACTATGAACAACTATAGTCCAATAAGCTGGACAACTGGGATAAAATGGACAAATTCCTAGAAAAATACAATCTTAAAAAATTCAATTGAGAAGAATAAAAAAAACCTTAATAGTCCAGTAACTACTGATGAGATTGAAGCAGCAATAAAAATTCAAAGCAAGCCAGCATGGCTCAGTAGTTGAGAGTTGACCTATGAACCAGGAGGTCACAGTTCGATTCCTGGTAAGGGCACATCCTCGGTTACAGGCTCAATCCCTGGTATGGGGCATCTAGGAGGCAGCCATTCAATGATTCTCTCTCATAATTGATGTTTCTATCTCTCTCTCCCTCTCCCTTCCTCCTTGAAAACAATAAAAATACATATTTTTAAAAACTCACAGCAAACAAAAGTCCTGGTCCAGGCAGGTTCTCAGGGAAATTTTACCAAATATTCAAATAAAAACTAACAGCTTCCCTCCTCAAACTATTCCAATAAATAAATAAATAAATAAATAAATAAATAAATAAATAAATCCGAGGCAAGGACAATCCCAAGCTCTTTCTATTAGGCCACTATTACCCTTATTCTAAAACCAGATGCAGACAATACCAAGAAATAGAATTACAGGGCAATATTCCTGATGAACATAGATGCTAAAAATCCAAAACAAAATATTAGCAAATCAGATCCAGCAATATATTAGAAAGATCATATACCATGAGAAAGTGGGATTTAGTCTATGGAGGCCAGGTTGGTACAATATTCACAAATCTATAAATGCGATACATCACATAAACAAATTGAAAGACAAACATCACATGATCATCTCAATTGATACAGAAAAAGCATTTGACAACATCCAACACCCTTTTCTGATAAAAACTCTCAGCAAAGTGGGAATAGAGAGATCATAATTCAACATAAAAAGGCCATATAAAACAATCCTACAGCCAACATCATACTAAATGGGCAAAAACTAAAACCATTTTTCCTAAGAACAGGAACAAGACAGGGACCTCTGCTTTCATCATTCTTATTCAACACTAGGGGCCCAGTGCACAAAATTCATGCACTGCGGGTAGGTGGTCCCTCAACCCAACCTGCCCTGTCTCACATACTGGGAACCCTCAGGGGATGTCCAACTGATAGCTCACCCCTGCCTCTGGCAAGGCTTTAGGCCTTGGACACCCAGCCATTGCCCTGCCCAGCTCAGCCCCTACTGCCTGCGACCACCTGGCCCCGGGAGGCTGGGCGTTTGCCGCCACTTCTGCTCACATTGCTCGGGAGCCAGGCACTCCCTGCCACCACCCCCACCATTGCTGCTGCTGCCGCTTCACTGCACAGCGCCCAGGGGCTGGGAGCTCGCCAGCCACTGGCCCTGCCCCTGCTCCTGATTGGCTATGCTATCAGCCAATTAGGAGCCAAGGTATGGTCAAATTTGCATGTTTCTCTTTTATTAGATAGGATAGTGCTAGAAATCCTAGCCACAACAATCAAACAAGAAAATAAAAGGCATCCTAATTGGAAAGAAGGAAGTAAAACTATTATTCACAGATGATATCATATTGTATGTAGAAAACCCTAAAGACTTCATCAAAAAACTATTAGATTCAATAAATGAACTCAGTAATGTTGCAGGATACAAAATTAACACCCAGAAATTTATGGAATTTTAAAAAAATACTTTTTATTGATTTCAGAGAGGAAGATAGAGATAGAAACATCAATGATGAGAGAGAACCATTGATTGGCTGCCTCCTGCACCCTCCTTATTGGGGATCAAGCCCTCAACCTGAACATGTGCCCTTGACTGGAATCAAACCCAGGACCCTCCAGTTTGCAGGCCAATGCTCTATCTACTGAGCCAAACCAGGTAGGGCTCAATGTCATTTTATGCACTAATAATGAGCTCCAAGAAAGAGAAACAAAAATAAAAATAATCCCATTTACCATTGCAACAACAAAATTAAGATACTTAGGAAAAACTTAACCCAGGAGGTAAAAGACCTGTACTCAGAAAACTATAGGGTATTGAAAAAAGAGATAGAGGAAGATATAAATAAATAAAATAAATAAACGGTGTTATTGGATTGGTAAAATCAATATCATTAAAATGTCCATACTACCCAAAACAATCTAAAGATTCGATGCAATCCCTATTTAAATGTCAATGGCATATTTCACAGACCTAGAGAAAACATTCCAAAAATTTATATGGAACAAAAAAGGTCCTGAACAGCTGCAGCTATGTTGGGAAGGAAGAACAAAGTTGGAGAGATCACAATATCAGATAGCAGTTATACTACAAAGCCACCATAATCCAAACCACCTGGTATTGGCACAAGAACAGACAAATAGTAAATGAAACAGAACAGAGAACCCAGAAATTGACCCAAGCCATTACACTCAATATTGGACATAGGAGGCAAGAGCATCCAAGGGGAGTAAAGCCAATCTCTTCAATAAATGGTCCTGGGGAAATTAGACAGATACATGCAAAAAATGAAAGTAGACCACCAACTTACACCATACAAAAGAATAAGCTCAAAATGAGTAAAAGATTTAAATGTAAGCCATGAAACTAAAAATTTTGGAAGAAAGAATAGGTAGCAAAATCTCAGATATCTCTTGTAGCAATGTTTGACAAAGGAACCCAAAGAGAAATTAATGGGGTTATATAAAAATAAAAGGCATCTGCAGAGAAAAAAAATCAATAAATGAAGAGAGCCCACTGCATGAGAAAACATTTGTCAGCAATACATCTCATAAGGGGTTAATTTCCAAAATATATAAGGAATTCATACAATTTAACAAAAGGAAGACAAATAATCTAATTAAAAATTGGGCAAAGGACCTAAATAGTCATTTCTCCAAAGTGGACATACAGATGACCAAGTAACATATCAAAAAATGTTCAAAGTCACTAATCATCAGAGAGATGCAAATTAAAATGGCATTGAAGTATCACCTCACACCTGTCAGAATGGCTACCAATGACAAGTGTTGATGAGGATGTGGAGAAAAGGAAACCCAAGTACACCGTTGGTGGAAATGCAGACTGGTGCAGCCACTGTGGAGAACAGTATGTTTTCCTCAAAATTTTATAAACGGAACTGCCATTTGACCCAGTGATCCCACTTCTAGGAATATATCCTAAGAAACCCCAAACACCAAACAAAAAGAATGTGTGTACCCCTATGTTCATAGCAGCACAATTTACAATGGCTAAGATGTGGAAACAGCCCAAGTGCCCATCAGTAGATGAGTGGATTAAGAAGCTATGGTACATTTATACCATGAAATACTATGCAGCAGTAAAAAAGAGGGATTTCTTACCCTTTGAGGTAGCATGGAGGAACCTGGAGAGGATTACACTAAGCAAAATAAGCAGTTAAAGAGGTATCACATAATCTCACTCATAAGCTGAATCTAATGAACAAAATAAACTGTTGAACAAAATAGATCCAGAGACATGGAAGTATGGAACAGACTCATGAATCTCAGAAAAAATGGGGGGGGGGGTGAGATAACCTGGGACTTAGCCTATATAAGAAAAGGCTAGAGTTCAAATAGACCGAATGTTGGAACAACCAAACAACTGAACAACCAGTTGCTATGACATGGGCAGACTGCCAGGGGGTGTGCGTGGAACATGGCAGGCGTCAGCGCGGTGGGGTGCCAGTCACTGTTTCAGGGTGAGCTTCTGGTGGTTACTGAAAATTCTTTGCTCCTGCGTGCTGCGGTCCTGCCTGGAGCTTGCACCTGCTGCTGGCGCCCGGCACTGTCCCGGATTGCTTGGTGCATCAGTGGGTGCAAGAGGTGGCTGCCAGCTGTGATTGCCCCTGAGGGCTTCTCCATCTTCCCCTATTCCTGAGGGGTGATCAGGGCATCGGCTGCCACTCACACCCACTGACAGCGCCGGCCCCGCTCACACCTGATGCTGATGCTGGCCCCAATCACTCTGCGGTCAGTGGATGTGAGCCAGGCCAGCACTGTAAGTGCATGGGAGTGGTGGCAGCAGGAGCAGGGCTGCCAGAAGACAGGGGACTGGGGGCTGCAGTGGGAGGGGCCAGGCAAGGGCATGGAGGATGGGCTGAGATTTGCCCCTATGCACACTGCAGCTTCACAACCCACAGTTTCTTTCAAGGTACACAAATTTGTGCACTGGGCCCCTAGTATGTATATCTTCGTGATCCATGGACACTGACAGTAGTATGGTGAAGGCCTGGCAGGGGCGGGTACAGGATGGAAGTGTCAATGAGGAATAAGAGGGGTACATCAGTAATATTTTTGATAATAAAGATGAATTTAAAAATTAAATATTCACCTTCACAAAATGATATATGAATGACTAACAGGAGCATGGAGAAGGCTCAGCATCATTCATCATCAGAGAACTGCAAATTAAGCCATGAGATTCATTAGCACCCACCTAATAAGACAAAGGAAACCTGACAATGCCAATCACTGGTGAGGAGGAGGAGCCACAGAAGTCTCTGATGTAACTGCAGAGGATGGAAAACAATACAATTAGTTTGAAAAACAGTTGATCAGTTTTTTCCAATGTTAAATATATACCTACTAGAGGCCTGGTGCATGAAATTTGTGCACGGGGAAGGGGTGTCTCTCAGCCCAGCCTGCACCCTCTCCTATCTGGGACCCCTTGAGGGATGTCCAACTGTCCATTTAGGCCCAATCCAGGACTGCTGGCTCTCAACTGCTCACCTGCCTGCTTTTCTGATTGTCCCTAACCACTTCTGCCTGACAGTATGATCACCCCCAACCATTCCCCTGCCAGTCTGATTGATGCCTAACTGTTTCCCTGCCAGTCTGTTTGCCCCTATCTGCCCTTCCCTCCAGGCCTGGGTTCCCCCCAACTGCCCTTCCCTCCAGGCCCAGTTGCCCTCAGCTTCCCTCCTCTGCTGGCCTGGTTACCCCTAACTTCCCTCCCTACAGACTTGATTGTCCCCAACTGCCCTCTGTTGCAGGCCTGGTCCCTCTCAACTGCTCTCCCTTCTGTCCATCTTGTGGTGGCCATCTTGTGTCCACATGAGGGCAGGATCTTTGATCACATGGGGGCAGCCCTCTTGTGTGTTAGAGTGATGGTCAATCTGCATATTACTCTTTTATTAGATAGAATAGAGGCCTGGTGGATGGGTGGAGGGGCCAGCTGCTTTGCCCTGAAGGGTGTCCTGGATCAGGGTGAGGGTTCCCTTGGGGCATGGGGCAGCTAGGTGAGAGGCCTGTGGTGGTTTGCAGGCCAACCATGCCCCCTGGCTGACCCAAGCAAAGGCTCTAGTATCTGGGATTTATTTATCTTCTATAATTGAAACTTTGTAGCCTTGAGTGGAGATCTGGGCCTGCCAGGGTGGGTGGAAAGCTTGGCTTCCTTCATTGCCAGGGAAACCCAAGCCTCCTGCTCACTCGATGGCTGCAGCCATCTTGGTTGGGTTAATTTGCATACTTGCTCCTGATTGGCTAGTTGCCATGGCTTGTCGGTGTAGTGGAGTGATGATTAATTTGCATATTACTCTTTTATTAGATAGGATGACTTCTCCCAGCAATTAAACAAACAAAAAAAATGTGTCCACAAGAATGTCAGAGTAGTCATATTCATAATAGCTATAAATTGAAAAGCCCCCATGTCCATCAGCAGGGAAATGGTTGAGAAACTGCTGTGCAGCCATGCAATGGAAACTGACTCTGCAATATAAAGGAACACACCACGCACACAGGCAAAGCATGGGTGAGCCTTAAGAACACGACATTCATGTGTGGAAGTTAGGAGTCACAATGTCGTCTGGCTTTATTGATATGAATATCAAGACCTGACGAATCTAATCCACAGAGATATGAATTAGAACAGTGCTTGTCTCAGAGGCAGGAGGGGAGTTTGTAAGGCGATGAAAACATTTCTATCTTGTTTTGGATGAAACTACATAGGTGTGTGTAATTGTCAAACTCTTATAGCTTAGGATCTACATTTTATTGTATGCAAATTTAACTGAACTAGAAATACTTCTCTGTGTGTGTTTCATTCACAGAAATTTTCAGCACAACCATATGGGAGACACTCAACAGGTTTGGCTGGATTCCTTGTACCCACACGGCCTTGTGTGCATAGGCAGCACCGTTCCTCTCTGTGCTGTGAGGACATGGCTGAGTGCTGGTATGCAGTTCTCTGACATCTCTGTGTGTTGCAACTTGATCCCCAGCCATTGGAGCTGAGAAAGTGCTTGGAGGTCTTCTCCATCCTCCCTTCTTCAGTCGCAGACATTGGGGCCCAGAGCTCCCAGGGGCCTGGGGAATGGTGTGCAGGTTTAGGAAAAGGAACGAACGATGGAGAGAAGAGCTCAGAGTTTCCCTGAGACCAGCCCTGCCTGGCCTCTCTGAAGTGTTTCCCTCTGCCTTCCAAGTTCCCACAGTGGGTGCTGCACTCCGTAAGATAAGGCAGGAGTGTGCCTAACCACCTCTCTATCTCCCCGTCCTCTCAGGGAAATACTCAGCACATGTTTAGAAAATGTAAAGTTCATTAAATACTTGTAAAGGAACTTATAGAGTTAAATATATTTAAAAATAAGAAATATAGGTCAAATGGAAAACAAAGGTATTATGTAGCCAAACATTATTATAAATCCCTGTTGTGATATCCTCTACACTTGCTGTACAAAGATTGCAAATCTTACTCTGTGGTTTCAAGAAACAAGCGAAAAGGGAAATGAGTCAGCCCCGAACAGCCTCATTGGCCTGGCCGGCTCGCTCGGTGGGTGGGCTCTGCCTGTGCACTGGGGTCGCTAGTGAGGCTCTCAGGCAGAGCCCAGACCCAGGCTGCAGGCTCCAGCCCCAGTAGGGGTCATGCAGGAGGCAATGATGCTCTCTCATCATTCATGTTACTATGTCTCTTCCCTCTCCCTTCTTCTCTCTCTAAAAATCAATTGAAAAAAACATTATAAAAAGTCTTGTGTCCAAATCAGTAAGGCTTCTGTCATTTGAGGAGAGCTGGGGAGCAGGAAGAAAGACACAATTATTCTGACAAGGAGGCCCTCACTGAGAGAAGACAAGGATATAACCCACTTTGCAAGAAGCACAGGGAAGTGTCCTCACCACTGCTGCCACTTACGAATTCTTACCCTAGTCCAAATGCTAGTACTTTTCTTTTTATTTGATTAGTACAGAAATGCAAAGGGGTGTGGCATGATTATTCTCATTTGCCTAACTTGTTCATGGTTTTAGAGAAGTTCACTTGCTCATGGTTACACACTTGGCAGGTAACAGGATGACTGGTTGATTCTAAATTCTGTGATGTTAATCCACTATACCTATCCTTTTCACTGGTTAATTTTTTAGTAATTTAAAAAAATACACACACAGAAGTCACCACATAGAAGTACAATAATCTATAGAATAGGGTAAGCAGATTTAATAAATAAAGATACCAGATGCCCAAGTAGATTTTAATTTCAAATCAATTTCAGTTGATATTTCATTCTCTGAATTCAACTTTCACTTTATCTGGCAACCTTAATCCAAGTACAGATTTAGGTTACAGGTTACCTAGAGGATGAGTAGCTGTAGGGTATTTATTATAAGGTATCTAGAGAGATGGGTAGCTATAGGGTATCTAGAGGATGAGTAGCTAGAGCTCCCCTAGGTGACTTTCCAGAAATAGGGTTTCTTTTCGAGTGAGATTCTGCAAGGGCTCAATGTAGGGAGTTCAAGACTGCACTTCCTGGCAGAACCGCAGTGCCTGTTTGTTTTTTATTGGGGGTGGAGGAAGGGCAGCTAAATAAACACGCATACCCTTCACTCAGCAGTTCACTGCAGGCAGGAGCGCCATCCCTCGCTAAACCCGTGCCCTGGCAGGCCGCCCAGCCGGGGCACTAGCCTGAGTTTGGGGCTTGCTGATGTCATAGAAACGCTACAAGTAGAGTTTCTGAAATTAAAAGCTATTTTTTTAATTGGAAGATATAAGATATGGTCATTGCACAATTATTTTAATGATGGCTATTTATTTATATTGCATACAAGATATATATTTAAAAATAATTAAACACAGGAACTATAGCATAACCATGAGATGGAACACTATGAGTACTTTAAAATGTTAAAACTTAAATGGCATGTCAAGTATTTTGATCATGATGTGAAGTTGAAAATATATAAAAACTACACACTATGTAATCTTAGCTATATAAATGGTATGTTTAAGTAAGAATTCACTTTTTAAAGCAAATACATAATTTTAGGATGATAGATCTATGAATTATTTTCTTCTTTTATACTTATTGTTCTATATTTCTATAGACATAGCAATATATGAAAGAAATTATATTTATTTACTTAATATATTTTTATTGATTTCAGAGAAGAAGGGAGAGGGCGAGAGAGAAACATCAATGGTGAGAGAGAATCATTGATTGGTTGCTTCCTGCACGCCCCCTACTGGGGATCGAGCCCACAACCTGGGCATATGTCCTTGACTGGTATTAAACCGAGGACCCTTCAGTCCACAGGCCTTCACTCTATCCACTGAGCTAAACCAGCTATGGCTATGAAAGAAACTTTAGAACTGAAAACAATCCTATCCAATAAAAGAGAAACATGCAAATTACCATACCTTCACTATGCTACCAGCCAATCAGGAGCAGGGAGCGGGGCTGAGGCGTGGGTGAGGCCGCAGGGGAAAGGGGGGCAGCACAGGACGGGCGGTCACCGGGCACTCTGCTTGGGACAGGAGGGGTCAGCCTGCGCACTGCTTGGGATGGCAGCCACACGGGATGGGATGGGATGGAAGGGGCCTGTCTACGCCTGGGCGGGACGGGAGCTGCGCAGATGGGAGGGGCTGGCCTGCACGCCACGTGGGACGGGAGCCGAGCAGATGGGAGGCAGGCGAGGCCGGCGTGTGCAGCTGTCGAATGCAGGGTGCACCCGGGCTAGGCAGTTGCCACTGGTGCTAAGGCCAGGACCAGGTGGGCAGGGCTAGGGCGGCCGGGGCAGAGCCAACCATCAGCCCCATTGCAGGGTGATGCCTGTGTGCCCAAGGCCTAAAGCTTTGTCCAGGGGTGAGGGGTCGGTAGGACATCCCCTGAGGGCTCCCTGTATGTATGAGGGGGCAGGTTGGGCTGAGGGATCACCCACCCCCAGTGCACAAATTTTGTGCACCAGGCCCCTGGTCCTATATAATAAAGATGTAATAAGCAAATGGTCCTTACGCCATGAGATCAGCAGGAGGGTGGAGCATTGAGCTACAAGCGGGTGGTGGAGAGCTACTGAAGGGGCAGGGCAGCAAGCTATGAGGGGGTGCAGGGGGAAGAGCTACGTGGAGGGTAGGGTGGCAGTGAGCTACTGGTGCATGGATTCAATGCTACTAGTTTGATTATAATGGCAACTGGGTAACATACTCCAACACATTAGGCAATGATGAAATGATACAACTAAGCTTCAATCAAATAATATATAATAAATTCTGGCATGTGGGAACAAGATTTACTAACAACATTCTGCACAAGGGAATCTGAGTGTTCTTCTAGCTTACATAAAATTTAACTCTACAACTCAGTTTGATGCCCAAATGTAGGAAATTGACGAGGACTAAGGAGAAGGCAAACGGAAAGAGGAAGGGCACAGTGAAAAGACCCCGGGCCAGTCTGGAGAAAGAGCCCAAAGGAGAGAGGGGAGAGGCGGGGTGAAGAGAGGGGGGGGAGGACAACATCTGGAAGCATTTGTTACCATCCAGAATCAGGAGAAGGGCGGTGGGGTTTCTAGAGGAAAGCTGAGGCTGAGCACCCTCTCCCTTCCTCCTCTCGGCCCGCCCCGCTGCGGGCTGTGGGTGGGCCACGGGCAGCTCCTGCTTACGGGCACATCCGGTGGCCTAGCGCCGTGGCCATCCGGGAGCCGGGTCGGGGGTCTTCCCGGGAGGTTTGCTGGGCACTGGCATGTGGTACCTCACGCGCTTCCAGAACCTGGAATTCAGGGACCGCTTGTTGGCCACGTGGTCCTCCCTCCACTTGATGGTGCCCTGGACTTCCACCAGATGCTGGAGGGACCCCGGGAGCCCCGCGAGCCGCAGGCCGGGCCCGCCGGGAGCCGGCACCTCGATGAGAATGGCCTTGGAGTCGCCCTGCACGAGGGCGCTGTGCAGCGCCACCTCCCGCTCGTAGGCCAGCTCCTGGCTGGGCGCCGCCTCCGGCGTCAGGATGAAAAGGTGCCGCCGGCTTTTCCGGATGCTGGTCTCCACGGCCGTGGCCACGTCTGGGAGGAGAGACAGGAGAGGATTGCCCGCTGCGGTTTCCGGTCTGATGCGATGGCGGTAAACGTTCTGAGCTAAAGGAATGGTATTCTCTGGAGGGAGACGCTGGCACCATCAGTTCACTCATTGGGAAAAGGTCGTGGACTGGACCGAGCCCCTGCGCGAGTCTAACCCCTTTCCCGCGCCCTGATCACCCGCCCTCCTCTCCCCCAGGTAGGTCAGTCCTAAGAATTCAGGCTCATTAACTACATCGTATCTTCTAGAATATTCGTTTTCATGTTTTGAAAGAGATTAGAATTGTAACTCTCATATTAAGGAGAGCAAACGCAGGTCTGGCCGGGTGGCTCAGTTGGTTGGAATATCATCTCTTACAACAGGGCTGCTGGTTCCATTTCCAATCAGGGCACATGCCAAGATTGCAGATGTTATGCCTAGTGGGGGCATATATGGGAGGTCAATGTTTCTTTCTCTCAAAAAAAAAATCAATGGGAACATCCTTTGGTGAGGATCAAAAGAACAAGAGTGCAAACTCGGGAGCCCTGTTCCTCTGAATGACTAAAGTGTCTAGGACGTCCTGGATCTACTTCAAACCCCCATGATCCCTGTTTTAGAAATGGATGTGATCCAGACTAGAAAAATTTTTAGAAAGACAGATCCACATCTGGGTGGACTTAGATAAACATTAAACCCACTTCTCACTGCAAATGTGATGCATGGTTAAGAAAACCGGCCAGGGGAAAAACCACTCCACATATTCCCAAGAATGGTGACTGAGAGACTGCAATTTACTGGGTCTGAAATAAGGAAGGGAATGTTAATTAGAGCCAGTCAGGATCCTAACAGAAAACACAGCACATTCAGAAGGACTGATGAAAGAGTTTGAGTGGGCAGAGCCAGGATAATCAATGATAGGCGGGGCAGACCCCTAAGCTGGCAATATCAGGCAGCGATTGCACCCTCCAATGTACGGGGAAGGAAGGAGTGTAAAGGCTGGCAACAGGATTCCTGCTCCAGCAGAGAGAAGGGCAGCTGCCCTGGCAACATCACCCAGGGGCTAGTGAAAGGGCAGAGCAGGACTGCAAAGACAGCTGCCATTTTGGACTGTGTGACTTGGCAGCCACCGTGTAGGCCATGTGATATGTAAACTTACCTGGGGGCTGCCATCTTGAAATCGCAAAGATCAACCCCTCCCTTTGAATTAGCCAATCGTGAAAGACTGCGCTTGAACTCCAATCAAGAGCAAAGGACAGGACAGGTCACGTGCATTAGGGATTATTTGCGTCACTAGCCCCAGCCATCACCCAACGAATTGGAATTGGCCAACTCAGTGGTTCGCATCTGGCCCCACCTCCCTATAAAATCTCCATGTTTTGGGGTATTTTTTCTCTTTTGCCTCCTGCCACTGTGTCGGTGGGAGCAGAGAGCCAAGCTTGAGCTTGAATGAAGGCTCTTTTGCTTTTGCATTGGAATCCGGCTCCCTGGTGGTCTCTGGGGATCTTGAAATCTGGGCATAACATTTGGAGGCTCACTGGGATCCCCAAGACCCAGAGGGACCCGACCCGGAGAGCCTGCCTGACTGCGGTAGGTGTTTGTCTGTCTGTGTTTTCTGTTTCGTACGAGCCCGTCTCTGGTCTGGTTGTGCCCGAAGCCATCTAGGTGGACGCACTGGAGGACCACGGGCCGGAGGACTCGGAAGACGTTCCCATCCTCTGTCTGGAGGGAAGTGGAATCCCCTCAAATTTGAGACGAAGCGGGTCACTCCCGCCAGTAGGCATGAGGCCGTCATCTGGAGAGACGTGGAATCCTCTCTCACAAATCTGAGCTAGCTTTCGGTTTTGCTTTCATGGAGTTGGAAGACAGTTTTCTTTGTGTTTTTGTGTGTGTGTGTGGTGGAGGGGGCTCATTTGTCTATTTGTGTGTCTCTGGTTTATTCTGTGGATTTACTGGACGGACATTATGGGACAGACTCAGACTACTCCTTTCAGTATTATGATTGATCATTTCAAAGAGATTAGAGAAAGACCCAACCACCTCAGTGCAGAGGTCCAAAAGGGCTAGTAGACCTATTCTTGCTTTGCGGGAGGAGTTAAGCCGGCCCTGCTCAGAGAGAGCAGCGGCTTTTCCGGATCCTGTTCGCTGCTGAGGGGAGGGGGAGGATCCTTCCCAGAGGCTAGTTCTGGTCTCGGACAGGAATCCTACACCTTTCTTTTTTTTCCCTCTAGCTAGGCCTGAATGGGATTTCAACACGGCAAAAGGTAAGGGGAGGCTCTGGATCTACTGCTAGGCTCTAATGGGGGGTCTTCGGATGGCTGCTAGGAAGTTGACTAATTTGGAATGGAGGAAGAAGGGTAGTTGCCCTCCCCTCCCCCCCTCCCTCCCCCTGACCCCAGTTTACAGGTAGAAAGCTTCTGCCATTTAGCCATTTTAAAGAATGTGGTAATTTGCATTTGAATACCTCCAGGTTTGCCATTCAATTTCCATAAGCAAAGAGAAAAAAAGTGGTCAGTTTAAAGTCCGAGCAGCTTAAAATTTTGGGAGTTTGCTTCCTCATGAGAAAAACCTAGAGGACAGAATTGAAGCTATTAATTGATAATATCTTGTATTTTTCTTAGAAATATGAAGTATTAATCTAAGAACTGCTAAATGTTTGACTTTTCAGCTTTAGAGGTTCAAAGTGCAAATTAAATTGGGAAAAATTATATAAATGTGGTAATTAAATGCCTAAAGTATAACTTGTGTTTTTTTTTGGGGGGGGGGAAGTTATGTTTTCTCTGATAATTGGACTTGGTGGTCTATATTTCTTAATTATAGCCAAATTTTTCAACGGCAGTAGAATTTTAAGAAAGACAAAAAGCCCCCCCAAGCTGCCTGCACTTTTGAGTAGGTTGGTTGTGGGACAGTGTGCTTTGTCAGACCTCTAAACTAAGTTTACTGAATAAGTTTTTTTTTTGCTTTTTTAATTAAAGATACCTACTTAAGTTACTTTATAAATTAGCTTGTTAAATTATAGTCAAGGTTTTCAGCTAAATGAAAATGCCAATGCTGATTGTGGGAAATGCCTGACGTCTCTGAGAAAAGATAGCTCCATTACAGAGATGATATGAGCTTGTCAGAATGTGGGATCAGGCACTTTTTAAGCAAGTTTAAGTGTGGAAAAACAGGACATTTCCTAAAGCAAGTTTTGTGGACCTGTGCTACAGGGAACTTTAGGATTAGTCTTAGGGAGGAGTGGAGACACTAAAAGGATTAACTGTTCTGCCTGGAGTCATTGATTCAGATTATGATGGAGAAATCACCTGTGAATAGGCTACTTTAAATTTCTTCACTTGGGAAGTAAATGGGAAGCCACCTATGGAAAGACCCATTGGTGTTGGAATATAACAAAAGAAAATGGTCTAGTTAAATGGAAGGATCTTGAATCCAGTTTATGGAAGGGACCAGATCCATTATTACCCTTTGGCAGAGGGTATGCTTGCATAGTTCCAGAGAATTTTTCCAAACCCATGTGGATTCCTGCTAGAAATATTAAACTTCAACAGGGATTCTAAAGGGAAACTAGCCAGAAGAACAGCAGGAGGACGAGATGGACAACAAACAGCCTGGAGACCATCCAAGGCATGATAAAGAAGATGGTACAGATGCGTGAGAACATCTTTCTGGCCATAATAGCAGTAATCAACTGTATGGTAATATTACCTGGGGCAAAATGGGAAAGTATTTTGAACTTATGTTCCTGACCCTTCATGGGTAAGAACCCTTATGTGGGTTGATCACCTATTTACCAAACACCTTGGTTCATCCAGGAGCAACAGGGGTGGGGCAAGAAACTATAATTACATAAGTGTCACCACCCAGCTTTCCTTTTGTATTGACACAAATTCAAACCACTATTTTTTTGTGTGCAAAATTAAAGAAAGGCTTCTGGCTTGCATAGATACCAAAGGAGGGGAGGCAAAAGCTATTACACGTCTACTATCACCACTTGTTCCTAGGAGAGGTGCAGAAACATGTAATTAAACCTTGTC
Source organism: Antrozous pallidus (assembly GCA_027563665.1). Lineage (NCBI taxonomy): Eukaryota > Metazoa > Chordata > Mammalia > Chiroptera > Vespertilionidae > Antrozous > Antrozous pallidus. Next base: position 1,552,274 of record CM050523.1, read on the forward strand.
TATACAAAAAGAAATTGACAGCCAGTTTGGAAATTGAATTGCTATGGCTTAAAGCAAAGAATATCCTTACATGATATTATTCTACAATGTCATTACAGCATATTGTCTTTGAATGATTGGCAGCAAGTTAAAAAATGACAGGAAAGGATTTAATCCCTTCCACTGTGTGGAAGGTTCCTTGGGTAGGCACTTGAGCATTCTATGTTGGCCCTTTTGCCAAGAAGGGACCCTCCTTTCACAATCCAATTGCCCACAGCCTTTGCCTGCCTGACTTCTCTGTACATGCTGTGGTTGAAGTCTCGTGGTGGCTGGTACCATGGATCTGTCTCTCGCCCAATGGTGTGAACTGGGCCATCCCTGGAGAAAAAAATCTGGGTTCCCCAAGATATGTGATCAAGTTCCGGGGCCCCGCCAGCAGGCGAGGGGATCCCAAAGCAGGCACTGGGTGTGGAGGCCACAGGAGCATAGTCTACCAAGGAGACATAAATTGAACCTCACATCACCCTGCTTGGCCCTGAAAGATGGCTGGTTAGCCAGAGACAGGTAAGATTCCTCATGGGAGGGACAACCTAAGAAAGGCACAGTCACAGAGGGGCCATCAGGAGAGAGCATGGGGGCCAACAGAGGTGGGGCATAGAACCTCACCCCCCCAGCATTGCAGGGGCTTGAACACTCATCCCTTCTGAGGGAGGTCTCCTGCCCCATGGCTGCTTCAGTTCCCATGCCCAGCTCAGATCGGGACCCAGGTAACAGACAAAGACTTGGCCCAGCCCAATTCGGGACCGAGGCAACAAACAGAAACTTGGCTAACAGCAGCTACCTTATATCTAGCACCAGGGATGCTCAAGGCCTACTCAAGAATGCAAACAATCCTTTACATTAATATTTACAGGGTAAACTAAGATTGTTGTTAGAGTATTAAATTTGACAGTAAAATAGCAGTCAAGTTTTTCAGATTAATTTAATTTGGCTAAGGTAGAAAATGTACAACAGGAGAAGGACACCTTTTCTGGATGGGTAGAGGCATACCCAACCAAGCATGAAATAGCTCAGGTGGTGGCCAAGAAACTGCTAGAAGACATCTTACCCAGGTATGGATTTCCTGCTATGATAGGGTCAGACAATGGACCAGCTTTTATTTCACAGGTAACACAGGAAGTAGCCAAGGCTATAGGGGCAGATTGGAAATTGCATTGTGCTAATAGGCCCCAAAGTTCAGGGCAGGTAGAAAGAATGAACAGAACTCTAAAAGAGACCCTTACCAAATTAACCATGGAGACTGGAAGGGATTGGGTGGCTCTCCTTTCGTACCAGGTGAGGAACTCTCCCTACACCCTGGTTTTTAACTGAATTTGTCTCTTAAGAAGGCTTTAGAGGGTGCACGAGGACATTAGGCCATGCCTTCACGATGAGGCTGGCCCGACCCCTCGCCTCATCAGTGCAGACTGGGAGATGGATTTTTGTGAAGAGGCACTGCCAGGAGACCCTTGAGCCCACTGGAAGGGCCCCTACGTCATGGTGCTGACTACACCCACCGCTTTCAAGGTAGACGGCGTCGCAATCTGGGTCCACCACACTCATGTCCGCCCAGCTGATCCCTCTGCAGTCTGGAAGGACTTCATCACACAATGGAGCCTCAACCCGCTCAAGCTCAAGTTACGGAGCATTTGACCTGCCTGATGTCGGTAACTCTGTTGACTCTGTTTGCTGTCATCCCACACTGCCGGGAGTCCACCCTTTTCCCCGGCAATAGTCATGGCCTGCCTCTGTATTCATGCAGCAAGGAGGCCTATGTGCAGCCCTAGGGGAAGAATGTTGTTTTATGTTGACCATTCAGGAGTAGAAACAGGAGGCGAGTTAGAAATGCAGTCCATCTCATGATTGAGCCGTAAGTTCCAAGACAAGAGGGGAATGAAAGGGCAGAGCAGGACTGCAAATACAGCTGCCATTCTGGACTGTGTGACTTGGCAGCCACCATGTAAGCCATGTTATATGTAAACTTACCTGGGGGCTGCCATCTTGAAATCGCAAAGATCAACCCCTCCCTTTGAATTAGCCAATCGCGAAAGACTGTGCGCTTGAACTCCAATCAAGAGCAAAGGACAGGACAGGTCACGTGCTTTAGGAATTATTTGCATCACCAGCCCCAGCCATCACCCAACCAATTGGAATCAGCCAACTCTGGTTCACATCAGGCCCCACCTCCCTATAAAATCTCCATGTTTTGGGGTATTTTTCCTCTTTTGCCTCCTGCCACTGTGTCAGTGGGAGCAGAGAGCCAAGCTTGAGCTTGAATGAAGGCTCTTTTGCTTTTGCATTGGAATCCGGCTCCCTGGTGGTCTCTGGGGATCTTGAAATCTGGGCATAACACCAGGACATGTGCCAGTGCCTCCCCTCCCTCTTGCAGGAGGAAGCAAGAAAAACTGTCTCTTTCCTCTGGAGAAATAGTTAAAATCATCAGTTTTTAGGCCTGGAATAATGACCCTAAGTCTGTATCCACTGCAATGATGAGACCACCCATCCCTGAGCCTTCTGAGGAAGTGCATTTCTGTCCTAGATGTATATTGATAGTTTTACCTTCTCCAGGTAGCAGATCTCGCCCATAAATGCATAAGTTATAGCCACATTTATTTTCAAGAACATCAGGCAGAATCTGGTGAACAAAGTACTCCACAGAACAGGTTTCCTCCGGACTATCTTTGTGGGTCCGTGGATAGATAACATAAGCATCATAGATCTTTCCATCTGAAAATGAGAGCAAAAGATACACTTTTATTATTTGATTCTAAGAAATTAGTACTCACCAGCAAGTTTTATGGTTATTGATGAATGTATCCAACACCCCAGAATGTTGTAGAATCTAGAGATGACAACAGTATACTGCCACAAATGTCATCAGAAAAATCAATCTTAATTCCAAAGTTCTTTTTATTGAATGAGAGAGACCTGGCAAGAGGTTGGCAGTTTAGTTCAAACTATATTGTCACATTTAACCAATACTCTATTAACAATATGTATATTCATGGATAAGATCCCCTATGCTGTAAGATCTTGATCTTATCTTTTGTTTGCCTGATGTTTCCCCTGGGGAAGTAAAATTGCTACAGGCTAATAGTGGCAGGGGAGTAAAAAATGTTGAAGGGAACTGAGTTTCCCACAGATCCAACAAGTTGCCCATGTGGAGTGGGCCCTGTGTACGAACTAAAGCCCAGTTCCCATCAGAGGCAGAGCTGTCTCCCTTCATGTGCGTGTTCCAGGCCGTGGTCAGGCCATGCAGGAAGGCCCCTGAGGGCGGATGGACCTGTGTGACCTCTGCATGTCTGGGAACAGGAGCAACTTAGTTAAGGTTTAAATTCCAAAATATTTTTTGAAATGTGTAAACCTTTCTGGGCTTTGGGCAGAGTCTGTTACTGGGGCTTTAGTAGGAAAAGCAATATATTGGGGAGGAAGTCTGAATTGTTAAATTGCATCTTAGAACCACAAGGAGCAACAGGCAGGATGAAGAATGGCTTCTGAGTGGATTTAGACAGGTTTTCGAAGTACATGCTGCTAATTAAAAGGAAAGTTGGATTTTGTAGCATAGCCATAAGAGAGTAAGAGACAAGTAACAAAGAGCCATTATGGTACCTTTTCTTTTGAAGAACTCGAAACTTGCCACTTACCATTCCTAGCTTTGTAAGGCCTCACTATGTCCCTCCAGAGAAGAATAACCTCAATCCAGAACACTTTTAGCATTATCATCATGATGTTAATTAGCATTAACAATATGCCAAATCCAGCAAGCATGTAGTAGGTGCTCTGACGATCAACTATTCAAAAAATATGGAAGGGCAAATAATATTATAGGAGGCACAGAGACTCATAAACGTAACTAAGGTAGGTGATAAAAGTGTGTTTTTAACTATCAGAGGTTTTAGGAGTGGTGCTCACTCCATTCTGAACTGGGAATGAAGGCTTCCTGCAGGAGGATCCCTGAAGAAGGCAAGATTAAGATTGCTGCAAAAAGAACTATTGCTCCTGGCAAGAGACAATGCTGTGAGCTCAAGGGCAGGGATTGGAGCGTGTTTTCTGAGGAACCAGAGTAATCCAATTTGGAGAATGAAGATATGATAAGAATTGAGGCTACAGCTGAGGTGTTTCCCCTTTATTCTGAAGGTCATGGGAGACAATGAAGAGTGTTGAGTGATGTGTTAACAAAGAAAGTGACTTTCAAGCAGGATTACTTTGATGGCAGTGGAAGGCTTGTTTCTGTGGAAAGAAACTCGGAGTAGAGTGGGCAGGAAGTTTCTGCAGCTTTGAGTAAGAGGTGAGGAGGGCTCGAATTCGTGCAATAACGAGAAAGGAGTGGACAAGCCCAGTGTTGGGGTATTAAGGAGAAAGCGTCAACAGGTCTTGGAGATTTCTGAATCTTGGAGTTGGTGGCCTGGAGGAATGGGGAAGAAGCAAGAGCCATTTAAGCCTCCAAAGCTCTCTGGTGGAGAAGTCAAAGCTCTAGGTCCCACACAGATCCCTTAGCTCTCTTATGGTAAACATTATTTAGCCATCATTGAACTGTATCCTGCACTCATTGCCCCACAAAATACATGTGCATGATGGTCCCTATCTTCAAGGACTTGTGACAGGTATGTGCAAACTGAACATAAGAGCTGTGACCATTAATGGTATTGGTGGCTGTTTCAGGTTTACTTCCCCCTTTGGAACTGCTAACTACCATATTTTGCAAATAACCCTACTTAGTGATGCACATGAGAAGAATATCAAACGAGAATTAGTTATATAGTTCTCCTTTGATTTTCATCTTAAATCTAAAAGCATGGGCTCCCAGGTCTAACATGGAAAAGGACAGGCCCATATTCAAAATTCCCTTCAATTAATTGCTCACCACTTCCTGAGCACCCAGCACTGAGACCAAGAATGACCAAGACAGACTGAGCAGAAGACAAGCGTAATGGACTTCACTCAGATGGGGACTCTAATGAATAAAATGAGCTAATAAGCAAAATATAGATTCATCAAGAGAAGGTGACAGCTGTTGGGATGGGGTTGGACACAGTGTGTGGAGGGGAGAGATTGAGCAGAAGGGGAAAAAAAGAAAATTCACGGACATGAACAACAGTGTGGTGATTGCCAGGGGTTGGAGGGAGAGGGAGGAAGGTAAGGGGGATAAATGGTGATGGATGGAGACTTGACTGGGGGTGGTGAACACATTGTACAGTGTACAGATGATGTGCTGGATAATTATGCACCTTAAGCCCTTATAATTTTGTTAATCATTGTTATCCACCCCCAAAAACACCATAAGTATGTCACAATGCATCATAGAGAGCAAATCCTCCTGCCCCACCACAGAAAGAGCTAACACTTTGAACTCTGTTAGAAGTAAATAGTACACCCACTCCTTACCCTGCAAATCAGCAAAGAGGCGGGAAGGTCAGGCACTTACCCTGCCTCTCCTCCATCACTGGAACCAGTTAGGATCACCAAGCAGCCCGAGGGGACAAGGTGAAATTCCATTTCAGAGTTCCAGCTAATGAGTGTGGAAGGTCAGGGGAGTCACACACTGACCATTTCTGAGACTCCCACTAAAATGATGGGTCCTGAGGCCTCAGCAGGAGGAGGCCACTGTAAAGACTGAAGCAGGCTGAGGTCACCTCCAGGGCATGTCAGGCTGAGGTCACCGACAGGGCAGCCAGACCTGTGCTTCCTGACCGAATGTCATAGGAAACCCACAGCACCGTGTGTGAGGTATCTTTGTTAACACACTTGCATCTGAACCTGACTTTAAAGGGTGGGTATGTCAGCCTCCAAAAAAAATGAAATTCTGGCACAGGTGGCAGGAATTCTGCTGAGTGAAATAAGCCACATATAGAAAGGCAAATATTGTCTGGGTCCACTTATGTGAGGCAACTAAAATAGGCCAAAAAAAAAAAATGGCCCAGGTGAAGTAACTCAAAGCTGGGAGGGGCAGGAAGCTGGCAGAGAGCTCATTGGGCCCTCCCTCAGTTTAAAGCAAAGTGCTCCCTAAGCACAGGTCCCCACAGGCTTCCTTAGCTTCCTTATACAGCTCCCAGCCATCAGCATGGCTGGCTACTTCCAAGGAAGGAGAGAAGTTAACCCAGGACATCAGAACAAGTGGTTCTGTGCCTTCCCAGGTGTCAGGGGTACTAATTAGACCAGATGTCCTTCCAGACGAAGCTGGGGCTACAAGGGAAGCTGGGGTCCTGGGTGCCAGAGGGAATCTGGTGCTGGCAGGTGGGGGAAGGAAGGCCTACTCTTGCATGAATTTCATGCATCGGGCCTCTAGTCAATGCATAAAGGACTGTTTTTACAAGATGACTGAACACTACTACTTCCTAGAAGTGCTTATAAGTGAGAAGCACTCCCTGAATGTGGTCGTGGCCCTGGAACCCCAGAACTGGGCAAGTCATTGGGCCTCACTGTGCCCAGTGTCTGCAGCTTTACAATTAGAAGGTAGTAGCAGCCCTTCCTATGAATATAGACTTTTAAGTGAGGAAAAATCAAATGGAAAATAATTAGGTCTGGGTACAGAGGAAATAATAAAAATGTGTAATATTATTATTATTAGTATCACATACTTATTGAATAATATTTAATAATATGGGGATACAGGCCTTTTAAGTTTTTGTTTTTAAAATTAAAGACAATGCTGTAATTTTCTTTATTCTATGACTAGAGGCTCTGCACAAAATTTGTGCAATGGGGTGAGGGTGTACTTCAGCCCACCCTGCACCCTCTCCAATCTGGGACCCCTCAGGGGATGTCCAACTACTGGTTTATGCCCATCCCTCTCACAGTCCAGGACTGCTGGCTCCCAACTGCTAGCCTGCCTGCCAGACTGATCACCCCCTAACCACTCCCCTGCCAGCATGGTTGTCCTCAAATGCCCTCTCCTGCAGGCCCAGTTGCTCCTAACTGCCCTTCCCTGCAGTCCTGGTTGCCTCCCAACTGCCCTCTCCTGCCAGCCTGGTCACTCCTAACTTCCCTCCCCTGCCAACCTGGTTTCCCCCCCACCCCCAACTGGCCTCTCCTGCAGGCCTGGCTCCCCCGCAACTGCCCTCCTCTGCAGGCTTGGTCCTCCCCAACTTCCCTCCCATGCTGGCCTGGTCATCCTTAACTGCCTCCCCTGCCAGGCATCTTGTGGCAGCCATCTTTGACCACATGGGGATGGCCGTCTTGTGTTAGGGTGTAAGGGCCAATTTGCATGTTTCCTCTTTATTATACAGAATGAGAAATAAAGGAATTGGTCATGACAGTACAATAATAGCAACAATTTTTGTTTAATTTACACAGTTTTTGAGATAGAACATAACCAAATTGATTTGAAGAAAAACAGGTGAAAGGTACCAAATACAGAGAAACTAGAAGGAACAAAACACCAGGTACGTGTAACATGAAAGCAGTTCCAGCCATAGTCATCAGAGAACATTCCTAAAATGACAACATAAGCAATGCATAGGAATACGATTTTCTTACTGGAATGAACAGAAATTAAGTACTTCACCATTTGCCAGCTCCACTAACAAAATGTGTGCTTTTTAGGACAGAAAAATACATTATAAAAGGGATGATGTTTATGACATGCTATAAAAGATAACAAAGGAACATGTTCACAGATTGCTGTCTTCTTTCACACACAGTGGGGCAGAGAGGGCTGCGGAGGCTGGGAGCAGGAGGCCCAAGGAAGCTGCTGGTGTGGCAGAGGAGCCAACGGGGACTGGGGGCCAGAGCAGAGGGAGAAGCAGGGGAGGCAGAAGAGAGCAGGGGAGGAGAGAGGTAGAAGAAGGAAGTAAAGTGCTGGAGACGCTGCCAGCCACGTTGGGAGGTGACCTGAGTGCGGGGTCGTGTGCTCAAGAGGAGAATCGCCTTTGCTGGGAGGCCGGGTGCTGTCCTGCGGGCTCTGGACCCTGCAGCACCTTGCTCTCTAAGAAAACACTTTCAGCTCACAGCTGTTGCAACAGGCTCATGACCAATGTCTCAGGAACACTCCTTACTTGGCTTTTTCCTCCTGAGTTTTAGTGAGTGCTTTCGCAAGCCATGGAAATTCAGGGCCAGACAGTCATACTGCAGCAACAAATCCTCTTCTCTCACATCTGCGATTCTCAGAACGGAGCTCAGACAGGTCAGCGCGTTGCTGGAACTGAAAAGGCGACTGGTTACCTTCAATGCTATTTTGCAGTTGCAATTGTGTGGGAGGCCAAGGAGGTGTTTTGACTTCAATATGAGAATACCTTTGATTTTGCTCTTGCTCCTCCCAAATTCTTGCTTCACCAAAGTTTCCCACTTTGCTTCCATTGACCTGCCACAGGACGGCAGCCAGAATCTGTGCACCTTTCCCAAAACAAGCAGAGCAAGTGATGTTTGCTGCTTTCCCTGCATGAGAAGAAATTCACCAGCAAAATTAAATGCTGCAAATAGTATTTATTTAATGTGAACACACGGTTGTTGACTCTCCCCACTCTCCCTGTCCGCACGGCCCTCTGCACTATCTTTACGTCACTCACAAGTAGGCTTGAAGCTCAGCCCCTCCCCACTCTCACCAGATAAGGAAGCCCAAGGAACAAATAACTCCAGCTTCAATGCCACGTTAGTTATAATGGCGTATTCCCTTCACAGTAAACTGGATTTTCCTCTAACTGCTCTTCCACATGCATTTCCCTTCCTTTTGAATTCTCTTCCTCTCGCTCCAGGTGAGTAAAACTGTTTTTGCCTGACCTAGCTACCATTTCAGTATTTCATCATCCAAGAGCCCTCTCCTAATTCTTTAACATGAGGTTTCTTCCCTCAGACCTGAGGCCAGGCTGCCTCCCCGACAGGGCCTGGGGACGTGCATCCATCCAGCCCCCTTCTGGGCTCCTGCCTCTAGAATTCGGTGTCTGGAGAGAGAAAGGAGCCCAGCATCTCTCCACAGGTGACAGGGTGTAAACAGCCAGCGAGCACACAAGACGTTTTCTAGAGAGGTCTCATGGACATGAGATGCAGGCAGGGAGAAGTCCTGCAGGGAGAGGCCGCCTGCTGCATGGGTAAACAGGCCCTGGGCCCCTGACAACTGTGCTCCTGCTGTTGGTGGGTATGGGGAGGCATGGGTCTTCGCAGAGGCATGCCTTTGAGCTTCATGTTGAGAGGTGAGAAGCGAAACAATGGGCAGAAGCAGGCATGGAGGTAGAAGTGCCCATGTCCATGTCACAACCATGGGTGGCTATGGGGGAATGGCTGCAGGTGCGCCAGGATGTGAGTGACAGGCAGGACATTTACATGCAAAACCTTATTTGCATCTCCCACCTCTGGGGGGACCAGGAAAGGTGGAGATGGCGAGTCGGAAAGTCTGGGTTCTGGCCTATCACTGAATATTCATATCATCGGGCACATCATCAGTCCCTCTGAGCCTAAGTACCCACAAGCATAAAGGGGGAACAGTCTCAAAGCTGGGCAGAAGTGACAACAGCGCAGGACTTAGAGTCGACACTGGAGTAGATGCCATGCATGGCTGTGACCACATGTCCCCACTCTTAGCCAGTGCCCAAGGCAGGGGCTGCCACCGCACCTCATGTAACCCTCAGGACACGGCACAGTGCAGACCCACCTGGGGATCTCAGGGGGGGCAGGGGGAGGGTTTCCAAGCCACAGTTACTGGGTTCTTAAAGTTTTCTTACCAACTTGCACGTCTCGGGTTGCATTTTGTGGTGGTGCTATTATTACTGGAAATAATGAAAAGCCATTCTCATCTTAAAGACAAGAAGATAATATAATGTTAGAACAGCTTTTGGATGGTCATTAATATAAAACATTTCAAATTTCTATCCTATTTCATAGCAATGTTTCTCAAATTTCTCACGGCAATGGCAGCAAATACAGATGCAAAGAAACAAAACTTCAAAATAAAATAGCATTTTCCCTTACTGGTGATTATGCTCTTTGATATTTTCTATTTTCTTTAATCTCATTACACGAATACTAGACCAACCCATAAATTAATTGTACGACCTAACAATTGTCAGAAAAGTACACTTTGGGGAAGGGAAGTTCAGAAGACCCATGAGAATGACCAACATGAGGGCCTGATTCTGCTGGGGCCTCTCCGCCGTGGCCCAGCCTCTCGGGAAGTGCTGGGCCTGTGGCCTGGGACCCGGAGACCGTGCGCAGGCAGCTCCTCAGTGGACTGTTTGCCCCAGACTGGGCCCCGCTACTGAGGCCTGTGGTCAGGAGCCTGTGGTTCCACTGTGAGTGTGACAGCTAATGGAGTGTGGTCTGCGGCCCCTTTCCCTGCAGGAGCCCAGGGCCCCCCCGAAGCCTTTCCCCATGTGACTTTGCCCTGGGAAATCCCCACAGACAGGCCTGCTTTCTCCACCCACGGTCAAGCCAGGCCGAGGAGACCATCTTTGTCCACGTTTCACTCTTGATTGTGATATCTTTCCCCTAAATGGGCTTTTGTGGAGTTTAAAATAAATTGGAAAAAATGTATCATTGAGTGACCTACTTGAAGCCTTTGATGATATTGAAAGCATTGCAAACCAGGGCTGAAAGCCACTTGACAAACCCAGGTGTCTTTATAAAGCTGCTCACTCACTTCGAGTCCAGTGAGTTATATTAGAGACTAAATAGACTTTTTTTTTCTATCTATAGAATCTTTGACAACAAATTGGGGAAGAAATGTTAATCTTGCTCTTCAAACAGTACTGTGGTAAAAAATGTTAAGTTAGCATCCAATCACATTATCTTTGAAAATTAAGTAAAAGAAGAAAGAACAGGTGATTTCGGGTAAGTAGCACCATCTCCCTCTGGAATGTCTGTCTTTATAGAGGTGACGGCGGAGATCATGCCAACTGAGGGGCAGCAGGAAGTGGCCAGGGTGGCACAAGAATACCAACAAGCAGGGCCACTCTTCCCGCCTGATCTTCAGCAAATGTTCTGTTGTGCTGAGTTCTGTAGCTTACTGTGAACGGTGAATGATCTGGTTGCTGACACTCTGTAACTGGCTCCATTTTCATTGTGCATAAATTTGCATGTATAATCACCCGCATCCTTGCTAGTTGCATTGTCAATCAGCAAATAAGTCTCTTGTATGTAGTACCTTGATCCTTGAAGAACTTTACAATTCTGAAATACAAAACGCCATTCCACTCTCAAAATTCCTAACTTCCATCTATTTTGTGTAATTTTCATTTATTTTTCCCAAATTTCCTTTACCTTAAACCACTCAACAGGTGCTGTCCAATTGTAGAGGTCAATGGTAGGACAATATATTTTGGAATTTTTTTCTGATCCAGAGGTTGTTGAATATATCAGGTCATCTGGAATTTTGCAGCCTGGTTGTTTTTTATATATGGTGACATTCACATGTCCAGTTTTATTGAAGGTAGAACTATTAAAATAAATCAAATAATTTTTTAAAAGTTACTTAGCATTATGAAATAATTTTACCCAAATCTGGCTTATATTATTTATGTAGATTACAGATGAGGAAATTGAGGGACAGAGAAGCAACCTGCAAGCATCCAGCTGACTAGTGACGGAAATGAATCTGAATCTGAAACTTGTCTGCCCTCGGGACCTAGGCACCCTAACTACACGTCCTGCCTTTCAGTGAAGTTCATCTGGCATTTTGTCTGTACCAGATACAGGCTCACAATCAAAACATGTAGCAATCTGTATGTAGGGAGAATAATTTGTAGGTGCACAATCTCACATCCCTCCTTGGCTCACCTCTCAGGTGTCAGGCACTGGTGATGCCCTCCTGTGCCAACTGCAGGCGCCCAGTACCCATTGCCTCGCTTACTGTTTGCTGTGCTGATTTACTCTCACTTCCAGCCAGAATTGAGCAGCTGGTCTGTTTTCTTGGTCACTAGAAAAACAAGGTTTTTCCTAACTGACAAGACTGGGCTAAAAATTAATACCTGCAGTTTTACATCCAAGTAGTTCATAACCACCTACACTCCAACCTGAGGGTGTTCCTAGAAGTGCTCATTTACTCAAATCACTGCAAGGTCAATGGTACCAGAAAAGTCTATAGAGAGAAGGAAAGTGAGGGCACCCAGGCCATCATCTCTTGAAGAAAAGATGCCAGCCTAACGACCGGGGACTGGTACTACCTTCTGAGAATGCAAGTGTAAACTCCAGAGTCCTCGGCTTTGGCTGGGAGAAACTTAAGACGCTCCCCGGCTGCAAATACACGGTTTCCTTCCTGGGTGGTGACACTTTGGTTGGATTTTGAGTAATACCAGTCCACAGGGTATTGAGATCTTCCCTGTCTAGGACATCGCACAATTAGAGCCTCATTTTCCATACCCCAGGATGATTTACCTGCAAATTGAAAATATGAAATGATTCTGAAATGGCCATATAACAAGTACAATTCTTATCTTCTAAAGACATCCCCCTCTAGGGTTGAGCAATGGGCCACACTTTGTGATATTAAACTGATAAAGAAGAAATAAGTGATTTAGATCTTTTATGAAATGCTCTAATGGGTACCAGAGATCTGAGAGTCAATTTGGGACTAAGTCCCCCAAACTGCTCCCACGGGAGAGGCATGTCCACTGTACAAAGCAGGCTGCCAATCGGAGGACAGGTGCAGTGCCTCCACGTGCGGGCGCCCTGGCAAGCTGTGACATGTTTGAACATGTAAAGCTAAAATGATGCTTCATGGGTTTGTAATGAAGATGACTGTAGAGCATAAATAAATTTCCAGATTACAATTCAACTGGAATGACTGTAAGCAAGCAGCCTAAAACAAGGCAAATGTTCTTGAACATTTTAAGTTACAGTTGCAAAGCAATACATACTGAATGATGCTGTTGTGAAATGTATAAGAACTGTTACAATCGCCAGGAATCGAAGTCTCATTCTTGGTTTATCAGCTAGAGCAGCATTGCCCACTAATGGTGGAGATGATTCAAGTTGAATCCCTGGCATATGAGGTAAAGGTGTCCAAGGAGGCTGATGGTGCTCCTAGGATTTATCACTGGAAAGAGTTGTCAGTCTCTCCACTGAAAAAAAATCATACAAAATCACTTGTAAAATATTTACACCCATGACTTTTACTTCTGTAATTGCACCCAGGGAACAATCCACACCAGGTGTTTCTTGTGTGGAGACATTGGAAACAGCGGTTTCAGGAGTGCATCACTGCTGCTGGCCCAGACCTCGGGCCGGAGAACGGCCCCGCAATGGCCATGCCACTTCACTGTTCAATGACAACGGACTGAAAGAAGGTAACTTAAAAGAAAAGAAAGTGAACTTGTATTACTGAATAGATTAAAACCATAAAATCTGAGAGAACCTGGAAAGCACAATATTATCGATGCTAATATAAAATTACAACCATCTGTACAGGCTGGCAGCTGCGCGCACAGCATGGCCACACTGAGGCACACGCGAACAGTCCTCAGAGTGCCACTCAGGCAGGTGAAAGGGTGTGGTAAAGTGGTACCCCAATAGCTGCCCTGGACACTGCACCGACCCTCAAAGGTTCGTCCCTGCCCTGCTCGTCCCCAGGACTCACGGAGGCTTTCTAAAGACACTTGAAAGTCTGTGAAAAACAATTACATGTTTCCTTCTTTCCTGCAGCAAAAGAATCACTTAACTACATCTTTTTTCTTTAAAAGTCAGGGGAGGGATGGAACCAATATAGAATTTGGATAAACACAACTTTTAAGAAAGCACACTTCCTCTAAACATAGGTTATTGATGCTTTTTATTAAATGAGTAGAAAAGCTTTAAGCACAAGCTTTAGGCAAGTAATTGATGCTCACCCAACTGGAGGACAGCTCAGGATCACCACTCTGCACGGCTCCCTGCAGCTCCTCACATGCCGGCACTCTTATTCCACGGGAGCTGCTCAGACATCCTCAAGGCAGCATCACCCCACCCACCACTCCACCCACCCTCAACGTTCATTTGTGCCAAAATTCATGACGTTCAAAACTGCTGGTGCATCATGTACCAGGAATCCCTAACCTCGGTACACAAATATTTAAGCTTGAGGACAACATTCCTTCAGAGAGGAAATCATTAAATTGCCTCCCTCTATTTTAGCATCAGGTTCTCAAACTAGAAAGTGCGTGCGATTTATGGCCCTGGCATTATTATCCTCTAGTTCCTAATAAAATTGAAATACTGGGGCCTTGAAGCTGTCCTCCCAGAGTCCTGGATGCTTCTGGCTCAGGCAGTGCGGGCAGATGAGAGTTTTAAAAGCAAACCAGGACAAGCCACAGCTGTCTAACAATTACTCAACTCACTGACCATAGATGAGAAGTTTTCTTACAGACCCTGGGATGCTGGAGGATGAAACGAGGCTGTAAAAAGATAAGATGCCTCAATGGGTCCATGACTCAGAGAACGGACCAAGGGCAGGACACGCTTTCATTTGGTGGCTGTGCCAGGACCCTGACCCCCCCCGGAAGCCTTTCTCAGGACATTAGCTGTCCTCGGGGTGCCAGCACTGGCTGAGCGGTGTGTAATAGTGTGTAACATCACAGAAGACTAGCCACATTGTTATCAGACTCTGAGGACCCTCCCTCTGCACTTGGCTCTCTCCCTGTGTATAACCAGCAGCTGGCGAGGGATCAGAGCAGAATTTCCAGGGTGACCTGCTGCTCCCCATGCTGCCAGAAGGACTGGAATAAACGCTCAGATAGGATTCGACCCTTTCTCATAGGGTTTGGCTTAAGCAGGGGCCTGTTGAGTCCAGTTTCTTTCTTATTTTCAAAGATCATATGAATTTTGACCCTGAGGCCACAGAATCAGAAGCAGGTGAGCTGGAGACAATGTTTGGGGAACCGTGAACTCTACATAATGTTTTGCTAAATAAAATAATACAATCCTGAAAGTTCTTATTCTTGAATATGGACTTATATTTTGTATCTTAAAACAACTTTTCAAAAATGTTATTCAGGCATTTATTCATTAAACTAGGCCACATTAATATTGCTTTTTTAATTTTAAATTGGGTTTTTAGTTTAAAAAGAGGTTTCAGTTAGAATCTTATCTAATAAAGATGGAGTATACAAATTGACTGTCACTTCTTGACAAACACCCACAGCCAATAAGAAGGGAATATACAAGTTAATGTGATAAAGATGACCACAGAGCAAAGGTGGGAGGTGGCAGCCAGAGCAAAGGGCTGGGTCCTGGGTGCAGGAGAGAAACCAGTGCTGGCAGCCAGAGTAAGGAAGGCCTGTTCTTACAGAAATCTTCATGCACTGGGCCTCTAGTTTTAACATAAAAAACATGAAATCTTACAGAAACATTTAATAAAGCCTATTATTATAAAACAATTCAGCCATCCATTCAACAGGTAAGTCCTGTCATTCAAACTATACTACTCTGTGGTACTTACATTAACATCATTAAAATTTTACAGATGAAAAGGAAAACCCAAGGATGGGACCAGTGAAGTCACGTGACCAGTTTCCCCCAGTTGTGGCTGGGCTGAAACCAGGTTTGTTGAACCTCAAAGCCCATTTTTTGTTTTGTTTTCTAATATAAATTGAAAAAGAGTGAGGTTGGAGCAATAGTCTTTCCTTCTTATATTAAACAAAATAAACTCACCCACTTTCCCTTAGGCCCCTTATATACCATGATACAATCCGATACAAAACTATGGTACTGTAGTTTATTTTTTGTTAATTCTAACCCAAAGATATGCTTCTATTGATTTTTAGGGAAAGCATAAAAGAGAGGGAGAGACAGAGACATCTATGTGCTCGTCGATTGGTTGCTTCCTGCACATGCCCGACAAGGGCCCAGGCCAAAGAGGAGCCTGCAACAAAGGTACGTGCCCTTGACCGGAAACAAACCCAGGATCCTTTTGTCCACAGGCTGATGGATGCTCTATCCACTGAGAAAAACTGGTTAAGGCTACAGTTTATAGTAACTTAAGAAGACAAAATGTGAAAGATAAGAGCTATTAATAAATAAATAAAGCAGATTGAGCAGTCTTGAATTCCTGACAACTTAATCAGAACTCTCCAACGTTTGCTCATTTCTGACACGTACATTCCTTCTTTGTAGGATTTCCCAGCACTCTTCATTGTCAATATTAACCTAACCTAATTTGTCCATAATTTTTTTCTGATTTGGAGGTTATGGTTTTGAAATATCACATATCCTTATTTATGATATTTTCACTAAAAAACAAAAAGAAAAAACAAGCAAACAAAAAACATTTTATTGCCAGAGTAACAGCTGGCTGCTTACATTTGGAATGTGGCACTGAAGTTTTTCATGTCATGGAAGAGGTCCCGGGAGGCTTATATATTTGTCTTGGTTAGTTTGTAGTTACGTAAAAACAAAGTCCTACATGCCACAGCTGGCCATCTGCGCCTTGTCTTACTGTAAACCACGTCCAAAATCAGGACATTTTTGTCACGTTAAATACACGAGCTTAAGTGAGGGGCTTCTCACACAACAATTCTCATAAGAATAAGGAGAACTGTTTCTTCATTTCATTGGCGAGCATCTGAGATGCCCTTTTCCGCCTTTTTCCTGATGAGATGTGAGCAGAGCCTTCCACAAGGCAGGGCAGAGCCCGTGCGTGGTGGCAGGGGCCTGGCCTGTGCCTCCGGAGAAAGCTCGGCCCAGTTCCATCCCTGAGAGACCTTGGGCCAAGGGCTTATTTTTTTATTTTTTTATTTTTCTTTGCTACCCTCGGAGTACTAGTACTCAACACAGTTCTTCCCCTCAATCCTCCTTTGGGCCTCACCCAATTCTTCCTCTCAAAAACTGGAAGCCATATATATTTAAAGACAGAATGGAGTTGACAGACTTACGGTTTCCAAACCTAAACTCCCCTCGCCTCAGCCCTTCCCGCCTTCCCCTAGAGAGGGCAGCTTCTCCACAGGCTTCCCCACCTGCCCCTAGAGAGGGCAGCTTCTCCACAGGCTTCCCCACCTGCCCCTAGAGAGGGCAGCTTCTCCACAGGCTTCCCCACCTGCCTCTAGAGAGGGCAGCTTCTCCACAGGCCTTCTTCTCTCAGTGATGCTGCTCCATCCTCCCAGTGTTCAGGGCTAAACTCTGTACACGATCAACTCTCCTCTTCTTCAAGTATCTGACATGCCATCCATCAGGAAACCCTATGGTTTCACCTTTGAAATACATCCTACCTGCTATTACCTCTCTCCACCTCTGTTGCCACCTTTCTTGTCTGAGCCACCTCATCTCTCTCCTGGATTTTCACAGCATCTCACTGCTTCTACTGGTGCTTCTCTTCAGATCTTGCTAATTCAGAGGGTCCAAATACTCTGAAAATGCAGGTCGAATCATATGGCCTCCCAAATCTTTTAGCCTCTCCCAAAGGAGATGCCCACACCCTACAGCAGCCAAGCGCCCTTAGAATCTGAGACCTCTCTAACTCCTCCTCCCCAGCTCTGTGTCCTCCTTGCCAACCCTTAAATGTACCAGCCCATCCCTTCTCTGCCCTGCTCTTTCTTCTGTCTGGACGACTCCTTCCAGTTACCCACTAGGCATCTCTCACCTCCTCAGAGTCAGTTCTCCCATTGTGTCCTCTCAACGAGCCTCGCCCTGGTTACCCAATTTTCTTCTCTTTTTTGCCTGATTTTTTTTATTGAGGTGAAAAGTTTACATCACATAAAATTAACCATTTTAAAGGGTAATCCAGTGGCATTAGTACATTCACAATGCTATGCAGCTTCCACCTCTACTAGTACCTGGTTCCAAAACACTTTCGTTGTCCCAAATAAAATCCACAGCCATTAGCAGCCACTTCCCCCATTTCTTCCTTCCTCTAATCCCTAGCAACCACCAATCCACTTTGTATTTCTATGGATTTACCTATTTTGAAAGTCCCATATAAATGGAATCACACAGTAAAAACCTTTTATATCTGATTTCCTTCATTTAGCATAGTCTTTTCTAGGTTCATTCATGTTGAAACAAGTATTATACTTTATTCCTTTCAATGGTTGAATAATACTCCACATTACGTATGTACCACAGTTTGTTTTGCCCATTCATCTGTTAATAGACATTTGGGATACTTTTAACTATTGTGAATAGGGCAGCTATGGGCATTGGTGTCCAAGTATTTGAGTATCTATTCAATCAGTTTTAAATTGCAGTGTCCCTCCCACATTCCTTTTCTCTCTGCCTGCTCTGCTTTCTCTAGAGCACTCCTCACCTTCTAACATTCCACTTTTGCATGTGTTTCTTGTTGATGTTCTGTTTCTCCCACTAAATATGAGCTTCGAGAGGAAAGATATTTTGGTCAGTCTTGTCCAGGGATATAACTCAAGTGTCTGAAGCAGCCTACACAAAGTAGGTGCTCAAAGTGTTTGTTGAATGAATCAGTACAATGATTTGGTGGTAGAATTTTGGGTTTGAAAAGAAAGTTTTGTATATGGATCTGAACAGATACAATTTATTTTCTGCCACATTTTTGCATCACTCCCTTAGAACTTTGTCTTTCCTGTTCTATCTCATGGTAAAATGAGGCCTAAGTAACCCTTGGGGCCAAGAAGAGAGTGAGCATCAAGCAGGTTGAAGGAGCTCTGTGGACAGAGGATAGACATGAGGAGAAATGGAGGTTCTGGTCATATGAAAACCAGCCAGCAGTCTTAAGTGTTGCTATATGTGAAATGACTAAATGATAACTAAGATCCCTTTGGGACTGAGTTTTTATGACCCAGATAATCTCTCCCATACAAATTCCACAGCAGCATTTGTCATCTTCATTAATTCCTGCACATCTTCATTTGCCTTGATCAGTGTTGGCTTAATTTTCCCAGCATTAGGGTTATCATCTATAATTCTATGAGAATTATAAAAGTTACATGAAATATCAAGGTACTTAGAATAGCCAAGATATTGTTTTAAAAATAAGAACAAAATTGGATAATTTATACAACATGCCTTTAAGGCTTAATATAAAGTTATAATAATGAAACCAGGGTTTTATTGACATAAAGATCAATATATAAGTCAAAGTATCATAAAAGAGTTTAGAAATAGACTCCAACATAGGCAGTAAATTAATTTTTTATAGTAGTGCCATCATAAGTCTATGTGGAAAAACATGATTTTAAAAATGATTATAGAAAAATTGGCTATCTATATATATACAGATATATATTAAAATGGATTATTATATACAGAGAAAAGTACAGAGTAGATAATCTTCATAACTTGAAGCAGGAACATATTTCACAGAATGGACACAAAAATCACTAATCATGAAAGAAAAAGATATAATTAGGATTTCATCAAAATTAAGAACTTCTGTTTCTCAAAAGACATACTTAAAATTTGAATAGGCCAAGCCACAGACTCATACAAGATACTTACTGTTTATACATCTGATGAAAGACATGTATCTATAATTTATAAATAACTCTTATACATTAATATAAAGAAGACAAAATAATCCAATTAAAAAATGAGAAAAAGACTTGAACTGAGATGTCACAAAAGAAAGTATATCAATACCCAATAAGCACATGAAAAACATGCTCAAATTTATTAGTCATTAGAGAAATTAAATTAGTTAAAACTACAATGAAATCTTACTTTATGTCTAAAATTATAAAGACTAGCAACACCGAATGTTAACGAGTGTGTGATACTAGACCTCCCATACATTGAAGGGAAGAGTCTGAAATGATAAATGACTTTGGAAAATAGGTGGCAGTTTCTGATATTTACTATGTGATACAGGAATTCTCCTAAAGATCTATCCAAAAGAAATAAAAACATATGCCATAAAAAGACTCATAGAAAGTTGATGACCATTAGCATTTTAGGTGGGTAAACTATTTTATATTCATACTATGAAATGCTAATTAACAATAAAAAAGAAAAAATGACTGATTTATGTGATAAAGATGAATTCAGAAACAGATGCGGAGGGAGGAAGACAGGTGTAAAAGAGCATACATTATGGTCTCCCATTTACATAATGTCCTGAAAGTGCACAGCTCTAAGTGGTCACCTGGGACAAGTGATGAGGGGGTCAATTGACTGTAGAGGAGCATAAGATAACCTTTGGGATATTTTAATTGAGAAGATGGTTTCATATCTGTCAAACCATAATGAATTTTATACTTAAAATTGGTTTATTTTATTGTAGTGTATTTATATCTCCCTAAATTGATAAAACAAACAAACAAACAAAAAAACAGTTAAACAACATCTACTCTGTGACTTAACAATTCCACTTCTAGGATTTATCCAAGATAATTAAAAGCACTTGTCCACAAAACACTTAAAAAAGAATGTTCATTAATAACATATTCATGGTTCTAAAAATAGAAAACAATCCAAGTATCTATCAACAGAAGAATAAAGAAAAGGCATCAAAAATAGCTCAACAATAACAAGGAAGAAATTATTAATATGACATAATAATGAATCTCAAAAATGTCATATGCTATAAGTTTGAATTTATTGCAAATTAAAAATTAATAAAGACCTACCCCATTCTCAAAAAAATTATGCTAAGTAAAAGAAACCCCACACAGAAGAGTAGACACAGCACATTACACTTACAGAAAATCCAATAAAGAATAATCCACTTTGCATCTGGAAAACAGCAAGTGTGTGCTTGGGATTATGAGAATTTGATTTGAAAGTGGTACAGAGGAACTTTCTTAGAAAAAAAATATTTTCTATGTTGATTGGGATGTGATTAAATGAGTGAGTATAATTATCAAATTTAACATCTGTGTTTTTAACTTTAAAAGTTTTTGTTTATTGATTTCTTAGAAAGAGAGAGGGATAGAAGAAGGAGAAACATTAATTTTTTGTTCCACTTATTCATGCACTCATTGGTTCATTCCTGTACATGTCCTGGCTGGGATTGAACCCACAACCTTAGCATAACAGGAAGACACTCCAACCAACTGAGCTACTCAGTTAAGGTTGTACTTTTAATTTGATGTTAGATATGTCTCAATAAAAAGTAAAATAAAATACTGGTATTCTTCCACATAACATAATAGGA
The DNA here is from genome assembly GCA_027563665.1 of Antrozous pallidus. NCBI lineage: Eukaryota > Metazoa > Chordata > Mammalia > Chiroptera > Vespertilionidae > Antrozous > Antrozous pallidus. The sequence goes on from CM050523.1 coordinate 1,573,245, forward strand.
AGAGCACTGTACTGAAGTTAAGAAACCCAATTCATTTATGAAATACCATAAGAAACTTCCACTGGAGGTTTTCCAATGCTTTCCATAATAGTCTGTAGAGGTAATTGTCAATATTTTTGGTAAACTATTCTAAGAACAACTTGTCCAGAACAAATTCTGCAGTCTGTCTTTCAAAAAAATTTTTAGATAATTTTGCATTCTGAATTTATTTCAATCTTTCCATCTGAGATTAAGAGCAATCATCCAGCCTTGTTTGCAGTGTCTTGAGAGAAAATATGACACCTGAAATATTTGACAGAAGCAATACAACAGCCCCTGCAGGTGAGCTGGGCCTACTCCTGCAGTTTCTGGATGTGCAGAGGTTGAAGAACTGGCAGTGGAGGGTACTGGAAGCTCCTGAGGTTGGGGCTATTGCCTCATCAGTAAGTAAGGAAATATTTCCGTTTTTTTCACAACTAGTATCATCTCAATTCTGCATCAACTGACCTTGTAAGAGCAAAATGCTGAACACAGACATCCAGTGAGGAATTCTTTCTTAAGTGTCCATCATTCTTTTAAATACTGGAGACATAGCAAGGTACCCATCAGAAAAACAAAGACAAAAATATATCTGCCAATGTGCAATTTATATCCTAATGAAGAAGAACAGTAATAAAAATATAAATCAGTAAAATCCCATAAAATAAAGCAGTATTATGTAAATTGACCCTCATACACTCATGTCACATGATGGCCACCCCCACATTGTCACAAGGTGGCTGGCAGAGGAGGGCAGTTGGGAGTGACCAGGCCTGCAGGGGACAGCAGTTGAGGGTGATAGAGATGGCAGGGAAGTGGTTAGGTGTCAATCAGGCTGGAAGGGGAGCAGTTAGGGCACTATCGGGCTGGCAGGTAGAGTGATTAGGGGCAATCAGACAGCCAGGCAGGTAAGTGGTTAGGAGCCAGCAGTCCCGGATTGTAAGAGTGATGTCTGACTGCCAGTTTAGGCCTACACTCAGACATTCCCCAATGGGTCTAAGATTAGAGAAGGTGCAGCCTGGGCTGAGGAACAACCTCCCCCCACCCCAGTGCACAAATTTTGTGCATCAGGCCTCTAGTCTATAATAATAAAAGCATAATATGCTAATTAGACTGGACAGCTGAACAACCTTCTAGGCATCATTCTGGACATCCTTCCAGACTACGCCTGGCAGTGGGGGTGAGGCAGAGGCAGTTAAGGGTGATCAGTCAGTCGGGCAAGCAAGTTAGGAGCCAGCAGTCCTGGCTTGTGAGAGGGATGTTCAACTGCCAATTCAGGCCTGATCCCACAGGGATACCTGCGGGATCAGGCCTAAACCAGCAGTCAGACATCCCCTAAGGGGTCCAAGCTTGGAGAGGGTGCAGGCTGGGCTGAGGGACCCCTCCCTCCCATGCATGAATTTCATGCACCAGGCCTCTAGTATATTTATAAAATATTTGGATGGTGATATGTTTAGAAAGGAAAAGAAATCAGAGGAAGGAAGTAAGGAAAGTTAGAGAGGTGCAATTTTAGCAAGGGTGACCTGGGAAAGCTGATGAGAAAGGTAGCATTTAATAAACAGCTAAAACACAGCCCCAGCCACAGGGGAAGGCATGAGAAGGTCAGAAAGCAAAAGCATACCTTGGTTTTTGGGAGCAGCAGGGAGCCACGTAGCTTCAGTGGAGTGAGATATGATGGAGAACTAAAGCAGGTTAGAGACTTCTGGGTGATCAAATCGTTCATGGCCTCATGAGTCATCTTGAGTACTTTGGCTTTTACTCAGTGAGATGTAAACCATTAGAGGATTTCAAATCAAGGATGACATGGCCAGATGTGGACTTAAGGAAGAGCACTCTGGGTGTTGGAAATACTTTAAGGAAGACAAGGGATGAAGGAGAAAAATAAGTTAGGATGCCAGGGAGAAAGAGATGGTGACTTGAACCAGGGTGTGAAAATGTAGGTGGTGAGACAAAGATGGATTTTGGATATAATTTGAGGTATTGCTGATAGGATTTTTTTGATGGATAAGATATAGGGTATGAGAGGAAGAGAGAAATCAATGATGACTCCAAGTTTTGGCACAAATAACTGGACAAATGGGTTACTATTTGCTGGATGGGAGAATAGATGTGGAACAGGTTTTGGAGTAAGATCCAGCTTGATGTATCTATTAGACATAGACCTGGAGATGCCAAATTATCAGTGGGGTATTTGCTTCTGAAGTCTGGAAGGCATATCAGGGCTGGACATATGCATTTGGGATGTTAATGTACAGATGAAATTAAACCCCTAGAACTAGATGAAATCTGCAAGAGTGAGGATTGATAGTTTCAAGGGTACAAAAGAGCAACTTCTTGTTTTTCCTATAAAACTTCCCTAAAGACAAATTTGTATTTGTCTACATAAAACCTTGAAGAAGTATTGAGTACCTAGAATTCTTTCTCTGTTTATTTCTTTTCTTATTTTGTCTGTTTCCTTGATTGTTGTGCAAATTACCTAATAGAATTTGAGTCCACATTGGGAACACTACATTTCTTGTTCCTTTAAATTTTGATTTTTTTTCTGTCAAATTTTATTATTTTTTTTAAGTAGCAGATCATTACAGTTCAAGAACCTAATCTAAATATGCACTTGATAATGAAGCACATCTGAATATGGAGTGAAAAGTTTTCCAAAAAGCCATCAAATGCATCATCTCCAAATACCCAAGTAATAAATCACTTCCACAGGCCTTTTATAAAGTGGAATCATAAACCAAAAACTGAAGATTTATTGCTGTGAAAACAAACCTGTAGTACAGTAGATGAATCTTGGGTATTAAGCATAATCAGTTGAATCAAGTTAAGTTGAAAATCTGATAAGAAATCTATGTGTGCGTGTGAGAAAGTCTGTAAGCCAGTTGAACCATGAGCAACTGAGATATCTAACCGTTCAGTGAGACCAGACATTATTTTAAATCTCCATTTTTGGAAGGCAATTAAAAATTACAATTCCAACAGCCCACAAACCGTATTTTATTGTACGGTTGTACAAATTGTAGAAAGCAATTAAAACTACGTTCAAAGAGCCAGCTCAATTTCAGAACCCCAAGAAGAAATACAAAAACATCCATGACTATCACAGATGAAAACAAAATGAACATCACTGGAATCAGTTGTTTTTCCCCACTGAGGTATAAAATTTTGATTTTTTTAATAACTGGTTAAGAATGTAATGGTATTGTGTTGTTGTCAATGTCACCAATTGTTTCCCTGTAACTGCTAAAGCCAATGTCAGTCCTCTAGTCTAGACCTTACCTGAGTTCTGAGCAGCCTCTGTTGAGCACTTCTTGTTCATCTTTCTCCAAGCCCCACTGGCTGTTCTTCACATCTCCTCTTCCCCCCACCATTGCATAGTTCAGTTTTTGAAGTTCTTTTCTTGTCTATCTACACTCACTCTCCAGGTGATGGCATCTGCTTTCCTGGTTTTAATCATCACCTATATGCTGGTTACAGTGTCCAGATTTTCCTTTTTACTTCAGATTCAGATATTCCCCTGCCTGTTGACACTTCCACTTGTCCGTACCTTAGATTCTTAAAATTCCTGTTCTTCCCACGAAAACCTGTTCTTCCAATCACCCTTACCATGTTGGTTGATGACAAGTCCATCTTTACAGCTGCACAGATCAAAACTTATGAAAGTTTTCTTTCTTATACCTCTTTCTCTCTAATCCATGTCATCCAATCAATCTATCAGTAAGTCCCATTTAATCTACTTTTCAAATATCAGAACTCAACCATGTGGCCATTCACCACAGCCCTTACTACTACTGATCCCGGCCATCACCACCTCTTCCCTAGATTATTGCAAAAATCTGTAAATGTGCCTCTGGTTCTTCTCTTGCCCTCTAAAATCTATTTTCAAAGCAGAAGCTAGTCAGATCCTTTTAATCACTCCTATTACTAAACCTCCCCTTTCACTCAGTGGTAGCCAAATTCGATGCGAGGGACAAAAAGGGCCTCATGGTCAGCCACCCTCACACCTCTGATTTAGGCCCTTCTACGCCCTCCACCCTCATTCTACTCCCTGGACACTTTTTTCCTTCCTCTTCCCTGAACACCCCAAGCTTGCCCCCATCTCAGAGCGCTTGCACCAGCTGTAGCCTCGCTCTGGGTTCTCTTCCTACATCTGTCTGGCATACGTCTGGCTCACTCCATCACCTCCTGCTTAGTGCACTCTCCTCTCCTCAACTGAGATAACACTCGCAAATTCGGTTACCCTGCATAGTGTTTTCCAGGGCTCTTATTTTATAGCCTTCAACACACTAAATGCTTGACTCATGCAGCAATTATATATTTTCTGTCTTTTCATTTATGATTCCCAGGGGAGGCCCTCTATTGTTTCGTAGCATGAGGATTAATTTCCTCTCCAAATACATTTTTACTAAATCAACCTTTTGTTTATAAGGAAGTTAGAATTAAGGTATTTTAATTACAAAGGTGAAAATAGAAATAGGAGGTGGGTGAGTAAGCGCTGGATTTGACCCAGAGGCCAGAGGCACAGATTATCACCGACAGACTGAAAAAGAGGGTAACTGGATAGCAGCAAGCAGACACTGAATAACAGAGAACAGTGAAAAGCCCAAAGAAGACATGTTTGAGTTAAATCTCTACTTTGCTGTAATACTGCAAACCCACACATATGCTTGGTCACCATGATTTAAGAATGTCTTAATTTTATGAAGCTTAATATAGATCACATTTTAAAAGGTTAATCACTTTGCATGAAGGCTAATTTACCAGAAAATTCCTCCACCAAGTAACTTCTCTAATGTCTTTTGAAAGTTGGTGCTTATGTCAGCAGTGATATAACAGAAACTTGTTGGAGGGGAAAATGCTGAAATTTCCAGGAAACTACTCAAAGACATCAAAATGAAGATAAAGCAATTTCACACACTCCAACCCAGAATCTTTCAGAGTTTTGCTCATGAAAAGTAAAAAGATGAGTGAATTCACAACTGAAGTCCCTATCTCTACCACTATGCTTACCATTTCTACAGAGTAGCGGAACCTAAGGCAACACGTCCCTCCCCCAGAGTGGGAGTCAAGAGACCCTGTGATTATATTTAAAGTCACAATTACTGCTCAGACAATGAATTGAAGACATTCAAACTCTAGTGTAGAATAAGTGAAGTGTCCAGCAGACAGTGGCTGACGTTTTCTGACTAAGGACCAGAGTAAAGAAGACTTTGGAAAGTACTGATTGGTCCTGGGGGTGGGCAGAGAGCCTGAGAAGCCGGGAGAGCATCTGGGACCTCAGATGCACCAGCATCATCCTGCACCTTTCTTTAGGCACAAGCCACCACCATGGGAGCCTTGGTTGTGTTCAGTGGGGCCAAAAGGGTGCAGGCTCCAGTGCCCAGTCACTGGTCCCTCAGTTTCTTCATCACTTTTTCTCGAAGGCTTCTGAGATTCCCAGCTTAGAGTGAGCTCAGTTGGCACTGAACGTCTACTTCAATCGTGTTTAAGGAAGTTGTCAAAAGATGCAAGTGGTCTCAGATAGGACCTGTGGCTGTTTAAGGTATCAAGTTATCCGTCCACTTTGGGAAGAAGTCATAAGCTCTTACCAAAATCGCTATGGCGTTCTAGTGGACACCAGCTCCATGTTGTGTTTTCCCTCAGGGCCCCATTCCTTTTCACCCAGAGCCCAGCCACATATGGCTCCAGAGCTGATTCTACAATTTCTGAGTTCATATTCAGCCTTGACTGCTGCAAGCCCAAGCTCTCCCCAGCGTTAGCATGAAGTAGGAGTTGAATGTACAGGATTCGAGTCCTCCAGGTCTGAGTTTCACCCTATGTCACAGAATTCTTTTAGGAACTATAGGATATTGTGCATGGAAAGCTCTTGGCTGAGGGTCTGGCACATAGCAGAATCTCAAGGAACAGTGACTGCTGCTGTTATTACATGCATGTTACAGACAATTTTGAATTAAGGTACTTTAATTACAGACCAGCTGGACCTTCCCACCCTTTACCCAGGTCCTCTGCATCACCCCATTTCTCCATTCTCCCCTGTGTTTGAGCTCAGATCTCAGTAAAAATTCTAAAAGAAAACATAGAGATAAACTTCATGGGATTAGTCTTGGCAATGATTTCAGGGATATGACACCAAGAGCACGGAAGAATAGACAAAAGCAAAAAAGAGAAATAGACAGTTGACTCTATCAAGCTAAAAAGCTTCTGCACAGCAAAGGAAACAACAGAATAAAATGGGAATCTATGGAATGGAAGAAAATACATCAAGCCATATATCTGATAAGGAATTGATTTCCAAAATATATACATATTTCATACAACTCAATAGCAAAAAAATAATAGTAATCCAATTTTTAAAATGGACCAAAGACTTTATACATAGATATTTCTCTGAAGAAGATATACAAATGGGCAACAGGTATGTGAAGAAATGCTCATCACACTAATCATCGGAGAAATGCAAACCAAAGCCACAATGAGATCCTGCCTCCACCTCTCAGGATGTCTGTTATCAAAGAAACAAAAGATAGCAAGTGTTGGTAAGGATGTGGGGAAAAGGGCAACCTTATGCACTGCTGGTGGGAGTAAAAATGGTGCAATGGCTATGGAAAATAGTATGAAGGTTTCTGAAAAAGTTAAAAGTAGAAAAACCATATAATTCAGCAATCCAACTTCTGGGATTTGTCCAAAGAATTGAAATCAGCATCTTAAAGAGACATTAGCATTCCCCATTCACAGAAGCATTATTTACAATAGCTAAGATGTGTAAAAACACAGATGTCTATGGAGAGATGGATGATTAAGAAGGTGTGTAAATACATATAGGGGATTCTAGTCAGCCTGAACCTTGATGCCATTCTGCTAAGTGAAATACGCCAGCAGAGGGACAAGTACCAAATGAGTCCCCTTAGATGAGGCATCTAAACTAGTCAAGCTCACAGAGCAAGTGGCGTGGTGCTTTCCAGAGGCTGGTGAAAGAAGGAAATGAGGGGGTAATCAGCACACACAGTTCCAGTTAAGTAAAATGAATACCTTCCAGAGATTTGCATATAATATGTGTCTATAGCTAATAATCCTGGACTGTATACTTTAAAAGTTGTTAAAGTAGAGCTCATGTTAAGGCTTTTGCCACAATAAAGTAAGTGTTGTTAGAGGCTGTTAGAGCCAGGAGCTGCTGATCTTTTCCTTCTTCTTTCTGGGAACTGGCTTGGTTGCCCTGAGAGTTTTGTTGCAGACCCAAGGGGACTCTCCACTCACTGCTCAGGTGCATGCCTACACTCCCAGTCTCCTCATGACCACTGTGGGGACTACTGTGTTGTGTTCCACTCCCTGGGGTGCATTTGCCCTTGGATATAAGTGCCACCAAAACTCTAGAGGGCCTGTTTTGCACTTGTCTGTCTTCCACTGACAGAAAACTGAGAAGGCTGGAGGGGTGGCCAGAGACATATAGACCCTCACAACCATTGAACAAATATTGTGAGGACCCAGATGAAGAGTTTCCCTAGAGAAACAGGTATCTGGAAGCCAGACACCCAGGTCTGCTGGAGCTATTGGTCCACACTTCCCAACACTGAGCCACCTGATCAGGAAGGCACTGTGGGACCATGCTTTTCCTCTGAGCAACTCTGAGAACAGAGAGTACCTGATGTCCTGCTGATGGCTCTTCAAGTTCAAATGAGCAGCCACGCAGCCTGCCTGCAGGGCACAGACAAGGAACCCAGAGGAGGAGAGGGAAGTGATGGCAGTGCCGAGGGCTGTCAATGCGGCTGCCTGCGAGGTATGCACTTTACAGCCATGTGATCTCAGCCACGTATGGCTCTAGAGTTGGCACCCTTTGAGCTTGGAATTAGAATAAAATGATGGCTGTATAGTAAGCAATTAATGAATTAGAGAGGGCAGATGAATTGCCTGAAGTTGTGCATCAAGAAAGTATAAGGGCAGGGATTCACTGCAGCTCTGCTTAAGGCCACAGCTTTCCGTCTCCAATGCTCTACATAAAGCAGCAGAAAATGTCCATATTGAGGTTTGGGGGCAGGGTGTGGAAAGTATGCCAGGTCCCCAGATAGTCAAGGCCAGTGGTCACAGGCTCTGGGCATGCGCCCTAACTCGATGTTCAGGACTAGAAGCCTGAGAATCCTCACGAGGCCAAGATACCGTGAGTAGATGCAAGGACACAGGGTACACTGTGCCATTATGTGGGCACTTTGATTGATGTCACTGTGGGCATGAAGCCTTCTTAGTCTAAAAGGCATAAAAGTCAGTTACTTACCAGCTAGTTGGCTGGAGTCAGCTGAGGATGGCGTGAGAAGAAGGCTTGTGGAGACAGCAGCTGGGATGGAGTGAGAGGAAGTCTGCTGGAGAGAGCAGCTGGGATGGAGTGAGAATGAGTCAGCTGGAGAGAGCAGCTGGGATGGAGTGAGAAGAATCTGCTGGAGAGAGCAGCCTGGATGGAGTAAGAAGTCTACTGGACAGAGCACAGCTAGGATGGAGTGTGAGCAGGACATACAGAGAAGCTGCTGAGCCAGAGCTCAAGTGCAGCTATGACATGAGGTGGTGAATCTAGGAGGCTGTGTGTGGCTGCTCAGCTGATGTTGTGGGTACAGGGTCAGATGGTGCTTTATGAGGAAGACGTATTCTCACCAGCCTGTGTCCGCTGCCCGCCTATATGGACTTGGCTCTGGGACTGTTCTGACTGATGATTGTGTGGCCACTGGCTTCAGCAATAAAGACTCATCCTTGCATCCCCACAACTTGTTCATCTCCTCCTACGTCTCCCCAGCTCTGCCCAGACCCATGCTAGTCAGACAGCGGAGCTCTGGGTTCCTGTACTACTGGCTCTCACAGGGGGCAACCATACATGAATAGTTTGGCCTCCAGAGCAAGTGAGAGAAGTGCTGCAGCTGGAGGTAAGCATGGGTCTGTTTCTCTGATTCTGGAGGAAACAGAAGGAACTAATGGGTGACCTGGGGTGAGGCGCCAGCTTCATGCCCACAGTGACATCAACTAATGGGTGAGGCGTTGGCGCCAGCTTGGCCATTACTGCCTCTACACACTCTGTTGAGCTGCCTTCGAGAGAAAAGAATGGAGCCATCAACCTGAGCAGGCACCAGTGACAAGTATGACCTCAATCACATGTTTACCCACTGCCCACCATCCGCAGCCAACGGCCAGAAGGACCAATCCTCAACAGCCCGTCCCTTTCGCCCTCACTCTCACCACCCACCTGTGTTCCTTTCTCTCCTATGGTTCTCACACTTCTTCCTCCAAACACAGACTTCTCCCTGCTCTGTGCCCAGCAGCCCCGTATGTCCTCAGTTCTTTTCTATTCTCCACCAGCTGAGCAGATTCCACTTCTGGATTTTAGTGGATTCCAGAAAAAATTATTCTGGCAATTGAGCACTCTGTATATATACTGCAAGGCCCCCTGCCCACCTTCCATGGACATGTTCCCATACCTGAGGCCAAAGCTCCAGCTCTGCAGACAAGGCTGCCAGGGACCCCGTCAGTCTCTAGCTTGGCTCTCCCATTGTTAATACTGTTTTTTCATAAACAAAAGATCAATAGCAATTATTATTTTTAACCTAAATTTTTGTTTTAAAATCCCATTCCCTTTGAGATAAAAGTACTTTTAAAAACACCCCAAAGGCACTTACCACCCACGAGGGGTACTTGAGCTTGTCCTTTCCCAACTCCCCCAGCAGCATGTGCTAACTCTGGGGACCTGTCTCCAGTGTGCTGCGCTGAGAGCAAGAGCCAGTCTTCTTTAAAATCCTCCCATTTTCCTTATCAGTGAGACACAGGAACCACCTTACTGATAAGATGAACCCGACAAACTGTTCACAAATGTCAACTTCAGTTCCTACCTCTTCTCTTTTTGAAAGATTTTTGATGAATCTACATTCCCAATTTCAATATTATCTCCATAGAAGATCATATTTCACCTTCACCATACTGTGCCTCTCTGTGGGTGACTTTCTCAGCAGCCCCCTGCCTTCAGCCTTGGCAGGTCGCTCAGGGCTGCCAGGGGCTGGCAGCTGTAACTTCCTGGCAGCTGCAGCTCAAGGGGCAGGCACTCCTGCGCAGCACATTCTACTGTGGATGCAGCCATGTCAGTGCTGTGAAAACTCAACACTTCCTGGGTGTGGGTGTGGGCCATTTCCATGTGCAGGGATTTGCCCATGCTCTCCTGTGCATGCCTCAGAAACCAGACAGGTGGCTGATCCCCCTCCCCAAGTCAACATCCGGGAAAGGTAAAGCAGACCCAAGGCCTCCATAGCTGGACTCTTTCCACATGCCACCACATTCCACCTCGTGCCTGTCTCACGGTTATAATACAGATTTGTGGACATGTTACAATCATCAGCATTCTAAGTAAACCAGCTTGAATTATCCAAGTGGTTTTTTTCAAAATGTTGTTGACCTTTGAATTGCCATCAGCCAATAAACTCTATATAGTGGCAAGTGCTGAGTTTGAGTAAAGCCTGGTTTCCTTGTAGCCTTGTGGCTTTGGGCAGATGTCCTAACCTCTCTAAATAGTGCAGATGATATTGCTATCAATATTAAATGAATATCTATGCCAGGAGTCAACTATATTAATGAATACTGGTGGCTTTTTGACCGTTCACATATCCAACCAATTTGGCCCGCCACAATTGATAGAAAACAAACTTCAATAGTTATTTTTCTTCATATTTGCATCAAGATCAGGAAAGCCAAGTCACTTCCTCTTCTTACCTATGGTCCCCAAACTCAAAAGATGAAAGTCTACAGCAAAATCCAACTCCCCCATGGTCTTCATGCAAAGGATACGGTGACCTGCTATCATCCACCACTTGTCCCCACTGTCAGAGATCTGGAGAGACAAACCTCAGCCTCAGCCGACTGTGCCATCAACGTGTCCAGCAGAGTGCCTGGCACTGGGCAGAAAGAAAGCAAGTATCAGCCTCATTCCTGGCCTCAAGCAACTTAATCTTTATGAATAAATTGGGGTGGGGTAGCACTTTAAAAATCTGAAAATTTTTAGTTTAAAGTAGATATTTGCAAAAATATTAATATTTTTTAAAATTGGGGTGAGTTATTGAAAGACTGTAAAGTAGTCTTTATTCAAGAGAGAATTTTAAATGCCTTTCTCACATGGCCACACAGGTTCTTCCCCAACTTGAGATCTCTCACTACCTTTCTTCATCATGCAAGACTTAAGACAGCAGTTCTTAAAAATGTGAGCCTGCTCTGCTGTGGGATTTACCTTTCAAAGAGTCTCTCAGCATTGCCATTTATGTACTTGATAGTCATCAAGATAATGAGTGACATCGTCAATGTTTCTGTAAATAGTTCAAGACATTTGATGAAGCTTGGAGAGGCCAACATCTACCCAGGTCTCAGCATTAGCAGTAAAGAAGGTCCCATTGGGTGGAAGATGGTCTTGGCAGCAGGGCAGCTGTAGAAAGTTTTCTTTAAGAATCTCCCCATTGGTAAGTGGTCTGCAACTGTAACTCAGAGCATCATGGGTGGGCAAGCCTGGGCAAGCCTGGAGGGCCCACATCCCAGTCCTTTAGAGGATCTCCCCCTTCAGATTCTCCCTGAAAACCTTTCCTTGTGCCCCCCACCATACCCATGAAAGATTATTGTATCCTTGGAGGTGACTTTCCTGAACAAAAGCGCCCCAGAACCAACAGAATGCAATTCTCTTCTATGGAAGCGGAACATCTGTGACATGAAAGGCAAGATGGAAATTGGCCATCTTTGTCTGAAATAAGAACAACAGCTTAGTGCTGCTGGAAGAGAAGAAATATGTGTGGGGTGGGAGGGGCAGTGTGGAGTGTGTGTGTGCGGGGGAGGGGTTGTGGATGTGTGTATGGGGGGACGGTGTGGAGGGTATGTGTATATTTGTATGTGTGCATGTGCTTCTGTTTCCATGTGGTTCTGTCTACAGGAGAGGACAGCTTAGCTCTGTATTCAAACAAAAGTAAGCTTTGGCAATGTCAAAATCTTACTGAATTTCCCAAACCAAGTGGTTAGCTAGTCTTCACTGCACTTTGGAGAACCAGGAATAATTGATTCAGAACCATTATGATCCCACATCCATGACAACCCTGTGTCCTCCTGTGGTGCTTATTAATTCCTGGGCTCAGTGTCTCCAGGTCTTCTCCATCTCAGCTTTTGTGCCCAGGAGTCACTCTCTGTTTCACTCAGCATAAAGCCGGAACTCAGCACTTCTCCAGTTTGCACAAGAAATCCAGTTACAGCAAACAGTTCTGAAACAAGGCATAATCAGCTAAGGATTTGTACATGACATGGAAGCTCTCCTGGCCTCCTACCATCAACAGAGCTCTCTCCTCCTCTTCTCTCCCCTCCTGATGACTCCCCTTCCATGGAACTCAGGAGCCTCCCACCTTGCTCTATTCCAGCCTTGCATATCCCAAATCCACCAATGTGCTAGGCAGCCAGAAAGGCTGCACTCCTTTTAGAAAGAAGCTGAGGATACAGGTTGAAAATTCTCTTTTCACTGTCATATCTGCCTTTGGTCCCCTTCACCTCCCCATGAGCACTCTCTTCCCTTCTCCCACCTCTTACCTACTTGCTGCAACCATTGAATAGGTTGATTCTTAAGTCTTGCTGCTTTACTCTCTCAAGGAGTAGAGAGTTTCTTGAGGGGAGGAGGTAAAACCAATTTCTTAAAAGCCTTATAAGTACAAATGTTTAATGGCTTATGAATGAGTCTCAGTACCTATAAAATAAAGAAAACTGTATGGTGAGTGTTTTAACTCAGAAAATTCTAAATAAATTCAATATATAATCAGAAACTCCACTTCCTTATATGACTAGCCTTATGTGTCTCTACTTCACCCTTCACCCTGTACCCATGTACTCTTCATTATGTTTAACAGGAAATAAAAATTCAATCAGCCGAGACTGGTTTGGCTCAGTGGATAGAGCGTCGGACTGCAGACCGAAGGGTCCCGGGTTCGATTCCGGCAAGGGCATGTACCTTGGCTGCGGGCACATCCCCAGTAGAGGGCGTGCAAGAGGCAGCTGATCGATGTCTCTCATCGATGTTTCTGACTTTCTATCCCTCTCCCTTCCGCTCTGTAAAAAATCAATAAAATATATTTTTAAAAATTCAATCATATTTCATAGTAAGATCATTCAGGTTTATGATTCCATAACCAGTAAAAAGTCTTTCTATTTTCAGGAATTTACTTGATTTTACTAAAGCAGTTAGCCTTAATAATTGGCTTCTATTTATCCTAACATAATCCATCCAAGTCAAAGTCTGGATACAGTGTCTTTCTGTCACTCTGAGAACTTAAAAATGAAAACCAATCATGGAGCTAGTGTTTCCTGCTCCTTCCTACTCCTATTCCAAAGTTTTAAACATTCCTTGTTTAGCTTAGAGTTACCAGAGGTGCTTGGTTTGGGAGTTGAGGCGTTAGAGTCATATTGAAGCCATATGTTGAATGAAAGAAAAAAATAACTTTTATCTGAAAAATTCAATTTTATATTCTTTCTCTCTCTAACTCTCCCATTCTCTCTCTCTCTCCCCCCCCTTTTTCTCTTTCTCTCTCTTTCTCATTACCTCCTTCTCCAAAAGCTGATAATAGAAGATATTTAGCCAATGATTTCCATAAAACACATTTAGATTTTTCCACATTTTAACAAGGTTCAAGGAGTAACAAAAATTGAGTAATTTTTAAATATATTTTTATTGATTTCAGAGGGGAGGAGAAAGGGAGAGATATATATAAATAACAATGATGAAAGAGAATCATTGATTGGCTGCCTCCTGAATGCCCCACACTGGAAATAGAACCCAAGCATGTGCCCTGACCAGAAATGTAACCATGACCTCCTGGTTCATAGGTTGATGCTCAACTACTGAGCCACACTAACTGAGCAAAACTTAAGTAATTTAAACAAAAGAATGGGTACTGGAAATTGTAAGAACCCAATAAAACCACCTCTAGTCATTGTGGCCACCAGCCTTCACAAGGGTTGATCTCTGCTTCTTGTTGATCACTTCCCTGTGCAGTGTCCTCCCAAATTATTTCAAGTAAGTCTACATAACCAAAAAAATATGGAATAAGCCACTTCCAAGATTGGATTACGAAAGGCAAGTGGCTGCCATGTAGGCCTCTCTGTCATTCTGAGAGAAGCGACATGTGAGCAGCCCTGTGAAGTGCTCCACATGAAGATGCATGGAAGCTCCTGCCAACAGCTACCTGAGCCAGCATGGAGGCAAGTCTTCCAGTTACCTCTGGCCAATAGCTTGGCCACAGCTTCCTGGAATACTCCGAAGCCAAGGCACTCAGATTCTGGACCCACAGAAAATGAATGAGATGATAAATACCTTTTCTTATTGTTTAAGCTCAACTATAGTTTGTTATCTAGCACCTAGAGGCCCAATGCATGAAAATTCATGCACTGGATGGGGAGGTCCCCCAGCCCAGCTTGCCCCCTCTCACAGTCTGGGAGCACTCAGGGACGGGAGGTGACTGGTGATCAGGGAAAGGCAATGCCCCCATCACAACTCTGCTGCTGCCACTGCCAGCAGCACAAGCCTCAGTTGGCCCTGCTTACCTGAGTCTCAGGCAGCCCTGGGTGGCTGGGCAACTACCATCTGAGGTTTGCCTGTGCCTCGGGCCAGCCCTGGATGGCTGGGGGGCTGAGGGGACTGGGGGACTCTGGAGGCAGGTGTGTGGAGTGGCTGGACCTCCCTGGGGGCGGCCCCAGCTGTGCAGCACACCTGCCACCCTGGCAGGACTGAGGGGCCTCGGTGCCACTATCTGTGGCTGTGGGCACTGCCATCTTTGAGAACATAGTAGTCGATTAGCATATTCCCTCCTTATTGGCTGTGGGCGCCACCATCTTTGTGAGGGCTTGACTGTCAATTAGCATATTCCTTCTTTATTAGATAGGATTAGTAACTAAGAGTTGACAATAGTATGTCTAAAACTATTTTCTTTATGGATCTATCAACAAAAAGTAGCAGTCCTTAATGGTATGAAACAACTTGATCTCCACTGGTGCTTTATATTGTATTTCTCTTACAAAGTCCTGATAAGCTCAATTTCTTCTTTTCCTGAACAGACCTTTTGCTATCTGTGTTGTCAGGAAGCTGCTTCTGCTATATCGGTTGGATTTCTGTTATCAGAGGAAACTTCCTATCTTAGAGATTGTTCCAACATTCTTGAAAGCACTTCTTCCCTAGTCTAATCAGATAAAGTATCTTCATGATCATTCTAGATGTTCCACAGACCTTTGCCCTGTATCAAAAGGACACAAATTAGTTTAATTATATAAAACAAAAAAATATACCATGCTGGCTTTAAATCTAGGGTCTGACTCACATCAATACTGGTTAGCCTCTGAATGGCCTCATGGGACAGGTCTCTATGGACAGTGATATGACAATGTGTGGCTACCAGGAGCACAGCAAGCAGGCAACAGAAGTTGCCACAGGAAAGGCAAGGGTTATCTAGAGAAGTGGGTGGGAGCCGAACCTAGATCTGGGGCAGGAGTCTGAGTGTGTAGACAGTCTTTGCCTTGACCAGAAATGTTCTTATTGTGATTTGATGCCTTCATTTTATCATGGTCTTTATTCCCTGGAATCTCATCAAATTCTGTGGATTCTAACACAGTGAAAGTGTAAGAGGAAACTCAAATTTGTAGGTGATGTTCGCAGCATTTCGGCACATGGTGGCCTTCATTCTCTTGTGTCTCAGTCATATCTCTCACCTTCTAACACTGTAATATCTTAGAGAAAAGGCTGATCTATAGGTTGTGTTCTTATTTTTTCATTCTATTTAAATAAATGTCAACTTTTTCCTCCATGGTCCTGAATCTTCTGAAGCCTAGCAATCTAGATGATGACCTAGCAACTGGGGCTGGTAAGAATTTTAACATGACCTTCACATGTTGAAATTCTCTAGTCCTATACATATTTATGACAGATTATCTTCTGTGATAAAGTACAAATATTTTGAAGAGTTGAAGAAAGTTTAGACTTTGGAATGATAGAGGATTGCAGAAGGGAAAAAAAGGTGATTTCATGGAGACAACACTTGCATTTTTAGGTAGTCACATTAGTCATCCCCTTGAAATTGTTTTTCTTCAAGAACCTGTCTAGTTCTCCTGAAATCAACTTCCCTAGTTGATGACACATGTTTAAAAGAAAACAATTTATTTGCTGATATACATGTGTAATAAATAGCACATAAAATCTGACAGGTGCTGCCCTTAGGTCTGAAGTATGAAGCATCAGAATAGCGAGGCACTGGAGTCATTTTAATAAAAATAGCAAAATTAACTTTTTATTTAGTGTATTAGTCACTGGGTCCACCCACCACCACCACCATCAACATCAAGATTTTTAAGGTAGGGACAGTCACTACCTACAATCAATTAAAACTGACCCAAAAATTGGCATAGATGATAGAATTAGTAGGGGGAAAAACATTCAAACAGCTATTATATTTGAATTTCATGTGTTCAAAAAGCTACATGTGTTGAATCATAAATCTGCAAATGAGATACAAAACACCTTAATGAGCCAATCAATTAGGAGTCATTTATTGCTCGTGGCCCAAAGGGAGGTGTCTCTTCCAAATCTCTGAGTACCACATACAGAAGTCTTCTGTATTTATACCTTTAGAGCCTCTTTTTTGCTGATATTACAAAGGACTCTGTGTGAGTTATGGTTACAGACAGTTGTAACCCTGAATACATAATGAGTTAGTACTTAGCATAAGAATATGGGAATTATTATCAGTATTAGTCTATGTTAGTCTATTACATTAGATGGCTAGCTTGCAAGGTCAGACAGTTAAGTATTTTTTTCTATTATTTGAATTAAAAACAAAGTCATTTTATAGAATAAGAGACTGTCTTAAAGTGAAAGAGTTAACAATGACAGAGTTTACAGGACTAGGGACTATCTAACAATAGCAGAGAATTTCAAACAGCAGTTTTTTATACAAGATGGATTTTACTATTCTTCAAATGAAAGATTGAATGTGTTAAACAGAGACATGATAAATATAAAAAAAATTCAAAGAAAATTCATACAGATAAAAAATAAAATATTTCCAGTGAAATAAAAATTCATTGTATGGGAATAGCAACTATATAAAATGAGACACAGGAAAAAAAAATACACCAGAAAAAATAGAGCATCCATGAGTTGTGGGGAATTTCCAAGTCATCTAATGGAAGTAGTTACTGAATCTCCAAAGAAAGGTCATTTGAAGAAATAATGACACCAAATGTGGTGAAGTTGATGAATTTATAAAACTCTCAGTCCCAGAAGCTCCGTGAAACTCCAGCATTAAAACATGATGAAAAGGATCCCAAGGTGCAATACAGTTAAACTGCTCAAAATCGGTGACAAAGAGAAACTCTTCAAAGCCGTAGACAGAGAACCATGTTGCTACAAAGCCAATAAAGACAAAGGTTATATCAGATTTCTTACCAGAAACAGTGCAAGCAAAAAGGCAGTGGAAGAACATTTTTAAAGTATTGAAAGAACAAGTCACTTTAAAATTCTTTTATGAAAAACAGTGTTCAAAAATGAATGTGACATACTTTTTCAGACATAAAACAGCTGAAAAAACTCATTAGACAAGTATTCTGAGACAGTTTAAATGTAAATCTTTCAAACTGAAAGAAATGTCAGATAGAAATCAGAATGTCCATGAAGTGCAGAGAACCGGAAATACTAACCATGTGGCTAAGAGATTTCTGTTTCTTACCACTTAAATCACTTAAGAGCTAATTGGTTGTGTAAAGGAATATAATGCAATGCCGGTTCACAATATGAGCAGAAGTACATATATGACAACAAAGCACAGGCTGGAAGGAGGCCTGAAGGTCCCCTGCTGGGAAGCGCTTACCATGTGAGGGAACTGGCGGAGGTTCCTGAAGCGAGACTGTGATACTTCAATGTCCACTTCTTCTCGGCAAAATGACCTCCTTCAGACAAAGAATGCCCTCATTTTAAAGACTCGAGAAAAAGAAATGATGGCATAATGTATACTTCAGTAATGGCATGTAAAGTCTGTTATTTCTCATTGTGGGAAGCTCTTCCTTCCTTAATCTTCTGAAAGCAGTTTACAAGCTGTTTCTCAGTTTCCCAGTGTCACTTAAACTTGAGCACCAGTCGTCAGCCACCTCCATTTCCACTGCCCAAGCCCTCTTTGGCCATGACCAGAGATGACCAGGGATCCTAGTTACTCAATCAGTGCTTAGATGACCCTGAGAAAATACACAAATAAAACAATTGGTTGTCATGCGCCTTCTGTTTATTTACTTGAGAGACATTTACCATGCATGTTCTGTATTCCAAGTCATATGTATATATTGAAAGAATAATATGGGATGATAGACAATTCCTATATTTATGGAGACATGATAACCATGATCAAATGCATGACAAAGCATCAAAGAAAATATATATCGACCATGACATAAATTTTTAATATCAATAACACCTTGGGAATAGCAGGATCTCTCCAAATATGAGACAATCTGGAATTAAAGATGTTACTGTTTCTCAATCTAAATAAATAAGTAAATCCTTAAATTAAAAGAAAAATGAAACCTGAAAGAAAAGAAAGGCTCATTGTATGCATCTGTCTTTAGTGCCCTTAATACAGCAAAAAACCTCAGTAAAAAAAATATTTTAAAAAAATTAATAAACCTGGGTCACTTGCATTTTAATTTTTAAAAATGCAATTGACCCATAAGCACATATAAATGTTTTGAGACACCATATCAAAATGCATGTTTAAAATTACTCTATTTTTTTTTTTTTACTAAATTGGTAAAGACAGGAAAGACTTTCTATGTTCAGCTCCCAAAGGAAGGAGTTAATTTCTCAGGACCCAGAGTTGATGGAAGGAACAGGTCAGGGGGCCGTGAGCTAAGAGATTATCTGAGGCCCTCATACCCTCCTTTACACTTGACGGTGCAAGGGCAACTATGATAATCAAACAGGGGATTTTGAACAATTTCAGAAGCCTGCCAAACAGGCAGTGCTGCAATTTCAGAAACTCGGCTAAAGGCCATCAGATAACCTTCTTGGTAAAACAGGTTTCATCAGCTAGCATTTGTTCAAGATACTCAATATAAGTCAACAGTTGAGAAAACTGAGTAGAAATATAGAACAAAATTTAAAGAATATCTAAACCCAACTCCCTCATTGTATAGTAATGGCTGATGATGCCACAGCCTGGGCCCAAGGCCACACAGCTAATTTGTGACAAATTCAAGGACAGACTCAACAATGCTACTGAGCCAGAGCTCTTTACTCAAAGGATTTGACTCCTGTCTTTTATTTTCCTTTTCTCCCAGGACCACTGCTCGACCCAAAACCTTCTGTCTAACCTACAGGAAGCCACCTTAATTCTAACACAAGTCACAAGTTGTTCAATGGTGTAGTATGATCCTATCTAATAAAAGAGAAACATGCAAATTGGCAGTACCTTCTCTAAGCTACCAGCCAATAGGAGCGATATGCAAATTAATCCCCAAGCAAGATGGCGGGCAGTCCCCCTCTGCCCTGAGCAGGCCATGGAGACACTGCGGGTGGCGGAGGTCCCCATCACAGACCCCACTGCCCGCCGCTGGCCGCGAAGCCCAGCTGTGTTTCCCTGCAGGTGGCAGGGTCCCATCACAGCCCCAGCCCCAGCCCCAGCAGGAGGCGGGCAGGAAATCCCTTTCTGACAACCCAGGAAAGAAACTGCTCTGATTCAGGTCTGGGAGAGGTTGCACAGAGACTTGGGGGGCACGGTCTTCTTTCCAGGGGCGTGCACTGGAGTCTTCATGTGCCCAGGTGCCCTGAGAAGTGGATTTCTGTGACAAGGTTACTGCCTGTGGGGAATGTGTCACACTGTGCATGCCAGACGGGACAGGCATGTGAGAAATCTGTCCATGGGCTCCTGCTCTTCACTTCTGGAAGAGGCACATTGGCTCCGAATTAAAAAAAAAAAAAAAAAGGCAAAGCAATTTACGTCTTTGTTTCAGTCTCCACCTGGAGAAAGGCTCTTTGGTGAACAAAGAGGTATACCTCTGGGATGACCTGGAGTACCTGTCTGCCTGTTCTTTGGGAGGGGAGGAAGTCATCCAGTCGATGTCCAGCGAACTGCAGCTTAATCACTGGGAGCTAGCCTGGAGCAGCTGGTACTCTGCTCATTCCATGGGTTGTTTTCACAGTTCCTGTTGTATGGTGTGGGATCTGGGCACTCTCTGTCTCACAATGTGTCCCTACAGCCATCCGTCAATACCAGCCTCTGAGGAGGAGGAACCCCAGCCAGAAGTTTGTGAAACTCTTAAGGATTTGGGAGGCTGTCAAGTGTCTGAAGTTTTAACAATGAATTTAGAGAAGAGAATGGGTGACAAAGGATGAAGTAAATGAATGGAATTCTTTCCCCACTTTTTCTTCCTAGATCCAATTTTCTCATTTCCTACAGCTGGAATATTATTATGAAACTCCAACACACAAGAGGGCTGCCCTCATGTGGTCAAAGATCCTGCCCCCATGTGGACACAAAATGGCCACCACAAGATGACCAGCAGGGGAGGACAGTTGGGAGGTTCCAGGCCTGCAAGAGAGGGCAGTTGGGGGTGATCAAGCCTGCAGGGGGGGACAGTTAGGGGTGACCAGGCCAGCAGAGGAGGAAAGCTGGGGGTAAACAGGCTGGCAGGGGAGCAGTTAGACATCAATTAGGCTGGCAGGGTAGTGGATAGGTGGTGATCAGGCTGGCAGGCAGAAGTGGTTACGGGCAATCAGGGAGGCAGGCAGGTGAGCCGTTTGGAGCCAGCAGTCCTGGATTGTGTCCTGGAAGGGTGTCCGACTGCTCTCGAGGGGTCCCAGAGGGTGCAGGCTGGAAGGAGAGACGTCTCCCGTCCCCCACCCCCATGCACAAATATTGTGTTCCCCGGGCCTCTAATAGTAATATAAAAAAAGCCAGCACAGTGGGTGGAACAATAGATCCTTACTAACTCTGATTTCCTTTCCTAACCTAAAAGCATTATTTCCAAGTGACTGTAGACTAACCATTTCAGAGCACAGATTATACCAGTTAAGTGTGAACTTCCTCCATAGGAGCAATAAGAAAAACTGGAAGATTTGAGCCCCACTCATTGGTGCAGCTCCATGTAGTGCAGCAGTCGCCAATTGGTGGTTGGTGCACCACTGGTGGTCCGTGAGGTCCAAAAAGTTGGCAATACTGATGTGGAGGGGCTATTTTAAAGAAGAAATCACTTCTTGGTGTCCTCTCCAGTCACACAGCACATAAATACTGTCCTTTGTCTAAACATAGGTTAATTCTTAATTCTATAGCTGAGCCTTTATCTTGATGTTTAAAGAGCAGCAGGATGAAATGTTACACTAAACATTTCAATAGATGGAGGTGTTATGTTATCTGAGAAACACCCAGGGTATCGGTTAATGTTCATATGGCGAGCGCCTGGTGTTACAGCACAAGTTCTGCAGAACAGGCCCCACTGTGAGTCAGTGGTGAGCCTGAGGCTGAGGGCCGCACACAGAGAATGGCGGGGTAGCAGTTGAGCGTGGTCCAGTGTTTCAAGTGACCACGAAGCAGCCCACATGCCATCCCAGAGCCCTGACTGCACACACATGGCTGTTACATAGGACAGAAATAAACATGTGTCTTGTTTGAGGCACTCTCTTACTGGTGTCTGTTTTTCTACCCTGACTAAACCACAACACGTCAGGCACAGAGAGTGACTAGGTGATGCTGATCTTGACTAACAAATATTAAGTAGAGTTGCCCAGGGAATGTTTATAAGTCTCTTCCACAGTCACATGGGCAAGAGTTAAGATAAGGACAGAGATGATCCCATAGGGAATTCAAACTACTTTTAAATCTCTACTTTCTTCTTCAGTCTATTCTTTCCCAGCTAGTTTTCTGTATAGCTGCTCTTTACTAGAATCTCTGCTTCACAGGTAATTTCATTTGATCCTTACCAGCAAGCCTTGAGTGCTTACATGGCTTGCAAGGTCCCAGACATCCCTCTGTGAGAGAGTGATGTTCCTCAGTTGCTTGCTCTGGGCACCAGGACCTCAGCTCTAACATGTGTTTATACAGCTGCACTAAATGAGGCTTTTTGAATTCAGGACATTATATAATATTGAAATGGATTTGTTAAATGTAAAAACACAGCACTGAGATGAAAAGAAACCGCACTTTATTTTACATACTAGTGCCCCGGTGCACAAATTCATGAACATTTAAAGGAAATTAATTAGAAGGTGGCCTACATGGCAGGATTGAGCGAGATTCGTCATACACACCTTGGAGCCAAGCTCCCAAGGTCCCTCCCTGGCTAGCCGCACAAGGGCGGTGCCACAGCTTGAAGGGCATTCTGCAGTGAGTGGGGTCCCTCCAGCAGGTGGGGTCCCTCAGCCTGGACTGTGGGGATTGGGCCAAAACTGGCTCTCCAACATCCCCGAGGGATCCTGGATTGTGAGAGGCTGGTTCTCAGGTGACACACCCTAGAATCGGGTTCCCTCCTTTCTGGTTCCCGGGTTTGTCACCCAAGAATCACCATTGCCAAGTAACCTCAGCTCAGTGGCTCCTGCATTGAGCATCTGCCCCTTGGTGGTCAGTGCGAGTCATACCTACCAGCCAGTCAGATAATCAGCTGGTCACTTTGTCTTTTATATATATATAGATTTTTATACAAACAATTTGTCAGTAGGATGACCTTAGATTTGTGATCAAATATCAACATTTGTGAATCATATCCGTAAATACCTGGGTATGTTTTAATAGTCATTAAGAGTTTGAAACTGAAGCTGTCCTATGTTGGGCACAGCATGAGAACACGGGGTTCTTTGGAAGAGACAATGATGCTGGAAAGATAGGAGGAAGACAGGAGATGGAGGGGCTCCATGAAAAGGAGCCACAGGTGAAAATGTGCAGGAGCTGGCAGGGCTGTGAGGACAGTATATGGTGGACAGCACATGGCAGACAGCACCCCTTGGAGCCAGAGCTAGCACACTGGCCTGTAACTAATTGGCCTGTAACTCACTGGTGTGTAATTACTGGCGTATAACTCAGTGGCCTATAACTCACTGGCCTGTAACTTGCTGGCCTGGAACTACTGGCCTGTAACTCACTGGCCTGGAACTACTGGCCTGGAACTCACTGGCATGTAATCATTAGCTTGTAACTCACTGGCCTGTAACTCACTGGCCTGTAACTCAGTAACCTGTAACTCACTGGCCTGGAACTACTGGCCTGGAACTCACTGGCCTGTAACTCACTGGCCTGTAACTCAGTAACCTGTAACTCACTGGCCTGGAACTCACTGGCCTGTAACTCACTGGCCTGTAACTCACTGGCCTGTAACTCAGTAACCTGTAACTCGCTGGCCTATAACTCACTGGCCTGTAACTCAGTAACCTGTAACTCAGTAACCTGTAACTCGCTGGCCTGGAACTCACTGGCATGTAATCACTGACTCATTACTCACTTGCATTAATTACTTCCTCGTAACTCTGTTGTGAAACTCGTTGACTTGTAATACACTGGCCTGTAACTCATTGGCCTGTGACTCACTGACATGTAACTCACTGGCATGTAATCCCTGGCTCATAATTCACTGGCATATAACTTGCATAAGAGTTTTGAGGCACTAGCAGTACAGGTCTTGGTTGAACTCAAAGTTGCTTAGACCTAGGCAGAGAGGAACCTGCACATCTATGTGATGAGAAGTGAGACCATGGCATACTTTTTCTGTGTGTTAAGAAATTCTGTACTTGTAATACCTTAATAATTGATCTATTAGAATAGTAGTCCTATAACTTAATTTTAAAAAGTATAATTGAGTGCTTCAGACTTGCATTTTTTAAAATATATTTTATTGATTTTTTACAGAGAAGAAGGGAGAGGGATAGAAAGTCAGAAACATCGATGAGAGAGAGACATTGATCAGCTGCCTCTTGCACACCCCCTACTGGAGATGTGCCCCCAGCCAAGGTACATGCCCTTGCCGGAATCGAACCCGGGACCCCTCAGTCCTCAGCCCGACGCTCCATCCACTGAGCCAAACCGGTCTCGGCCAGACTTGTATTTTAACTAGAATCCTTATGAAGTTGATACATAGTACCTGGGGGTATTTATATGTAGCTTTGGAATGTCTAAGAGAACTTAAATATATAAGAATTAATTTATTGGAGGGGGATTATTTTAGTCAAAGTACACAAGAAGCTAAGTAAAGTGCATTAAATTTTTAAATACCGTCCTAACTGGTTTGGTTCAGTGGATAGAGCATCGGCCTGCAGACTAAAGGGTCCCAGATTCAATTCCAGTCAAGGGCATGTACCTTGGTTGTGGGCACATCCCCAGTAGGGCATATGCAGGAGGCAGCTGATGGATCTTTCTCTCTCATCGATGTTTCTAACTCTCTATCCTTCTCCCTTCCTTTCAGTAAAATATCAATAAAATACATTTTTAAAAATTTATAAATACAGTTTAAAAATACTTGGAAATATTTAGTTTACTAAATTTGTAAATGGGATAAACTAGTGTTTAAGTTAATTGAAAAATGTTAGACTTATAAATGACACAATAGGATTTTTAGGCTAAACTTTTATTCATAATAAACAAGATTTTTAAATTTCTAATTTTGATAAATTGAATATCAGTTTTAAAACAAAAATAAATTCATGAGCAGGCTTTTCTGCTATAGAATTTCCTTAAATGGCACTTTTTAAAAATCTCATGGGACAGAGAAGTAAAGGCCATGCATAGAGCTTGGCAGCCTTCCCTACTACTTCCCATCATGGGGAGAGAAGTCTGGTCATCAGCACCTCATTTACACTGAGGCTGTGGGGCTGTTTACCTAGGGATGTGGGGGTGTTTACCTGAGGATATGGGGCTGTATTTACATGGGGCTGTGGATGTTTACCTGGGACTGTGTTTACCCAGGGCTGTGGGTGTTTACCTGGGTCTGGGGGTGTTTATCTAGGTTTGTGGATATTTACCTGGGACTGTGGGGGTGTTTACTGGAGGTTGGGGGTGTTTACCTGGGCCTTGGGGTATTTAGGAGGTTGGAGATGTTTACCTGGGACTGAGGGTGTTTACCTGGGGCTGTGGGGGTGTTTGCCTGGGTCTGGGAGTGTTTATAGGGTTGTGGGTGTTTACCTGGGGCCGTGGGGGTGTTTACTGGGGGTTGAGGGTATTTACCTGGGGACGGGGTGTTTACCTGGGGCTGGGGGATTGTTTACTGGGGTTTGGAGGTGTTTACCTGGGGCTGGGGGTGTTTACCTAGGGCTGTAGGGGTGTTTACTTGGGGCTGTGGAGTGTTTACCTGGGGCTGTGGGGTGTTTACCTGGGGTTGTAGGGGTGTTTACCTGGGGCTGTGGGGTGTTTACCAGGGGCTGTGGGGTGTTTACCTGGGGGTTGGGGGTGTTTAACTGGGGCTGTGGAGGTGTTTACCTGGGGCTGTGGGGTGTTTACCTGGGGGTTGGGGGTGTTTACCTGGGGCTGTAGGGGTGTTTACCTGGGGCTGTGGGGTGTTTACCTGGGGGTTGGGGTATTTACCTGGGGCTGTGGGGTGTTTACCTGGGTGTTGGGGTGTTTACTTGGGGGTTGGGGTGTTTACCTGGGGCTGTGGGGTGTTTACCTGGGGCTGTGGGGTGTTTACCTGGGGGTTGGGGTGTTTACCTGGGGCTGTGGGGTGTTTACCTGGGGCTGTGGGGTGTTTACCTGGGGCTGCAGGGGTGTTTACCTGGGGCTGTGGGGTGTTTAACTGGGGGTTAGGGTTTTTACCTGGGGCTGTGGGGTGTTTACCTGGGGCTGTGGGGTATTTACCTGGGGCTGTGAGGTGTTTACCTGGGGCTGTAGGGGTGTTGACCTGGGGCTGTGGGGTGTTTACCTGGGGCTGCAGGGGTGTTTACCTGGGGCTGTGGGGTGTTTACCTGGGGGTTAGGGTTTTTACCTGGGGCTGTGGGGTGTTTACCTGGGGCTGCAGGGGTGTTTACCTGGGGCTGTGGGGTGTTTATCTGGGGGTTAGGGTTTTTACCTGGGGCTGTGGGGTGTTTACCTGGGGCTGTGGGGTATTTACCTGGGGCTGTGAGGTGTTTACCTGGGGCTGTAGGGGTGTTGACCTGGGGCTGTGGGGTGTTTACCTGGGGCTGCAGGGGTGTTTACCTGGGGCTGTGGGGTGTTTACCTGGGGGTTAGGGTTTTTACCTGGGGCTGTGGGGTGTTTACCTGGGGCTGCAGGGGTGTTTACCTGGGGCTGTGGGGTGTTTATCTGGGGGTTAGGGTTTTTACCTGGGGCTGTGGGGTGTTTACCTGGGGCTGTGGGGTATTTACCTGGGGCTGTGAGGTGTTTACCTGGGGCTGCAGGGGTGTTGACCTGGGGCTGTGGGGTGTTTACCTGGGGGTTAGGGTTTTTACCTGGGGCTGTGGGGTGTTTACCTGGGGCTGTGGGGTGTTTACCTGGGTGTTGGGGTGTTTACCTGGAGCTGTGGGGTGTTTACCTGGGGCTGTGGGGTGTTTACCTGGGGGTTGGGGTGTTTACCTGGGGCTGTGGGGTGTTTACCTGGCGGTTGGGGTGTTTACAAGGGGCTGTGGGGTGTTTACTGGGGGCTGGGGGCATGTACCTGGGGCTGTGGAGGTGTTTACCTGGAGCTGTGGGTGTTTACCTGGGCCTGGTGGGTGTTTACAGGGGGTTGGGGGGTTTACCTGGGGCTGGGTGGATTTACCTGTGTAGTAGATGTCCTCTAAGGGACAGTGGCTCAGCCACCCCAAGTGTTTACCTGGGACTTCGGGGGTTTACCTGCAGCTGTGGGTGTTTATTTGGGGCTGTGGGTGTTTACCTGGTGCTGCAGGGGTGTTTATCTGAGGCTATGGGTGTTTACCTGGAGCTGTGGAGCTTTATCAAATAAAAATTAATAACTATATTTTAAATGCTATGAAAGTTTTGGCATCTAATAAGGGCAAAATGAAATTAAATATTTCTTAAAATCAGATGTAAACATTTATTAAATTTGCTTTGCTTTTTAAATGAAGATACCTATTTTTTAAATATTTTAATCTTTAATTCTGAGGTTAATTACATTGTTCCCCCTTTTTCCCCCCTATAATTCCCCACCATCTGGTACCCATCCCACCCTCCACCCTCACCTCCCCCCCACTGTCCTCTCCCATAGGTGCATGATTTTTGTCCAGTCTCTTCCTGCACCTCCCACACCCTTTTTCTCCCCAAGAATTGTCAGTCCTTTCCCTCTCTATGCCCATGATTCTATTATATTCACCAGTTTATCCTGTTCATCAGATTTTTAATTCACTTGATTTTTATATTAATTTGTTGATAGATGTGTATTTGTTGTTCATAACTTTTATTTTTACTTTTATCTTCTTCCTCTTCATAATGAATATCTTTCAGCATTTCATATAATATTGGTTTGGCAGTGATGAACTCCTTTAGCTTTTTCTTATCTGCAAAGCACTTTCAATGACCTTCAATTCTGAATGATAGCTTTGCTGGATAGAGTAATCTTGGTTGTAGATTCTTGCTGTTCATCACTTTGAATATTTCTTGCCACTCCTGTCTGGCCTGCATAGTTTCTGTTGAGAAATCCGTTGACAATTGTATGGGTACTCCCTTATAGGCAACTAACTGTTTTTCTCTTGCTGCTTTTAATATTCTCTCTTTGTCTTTTGCTCTTGGCATTTTAATTCTGATGTGCCTTGGTGTGGTCCTCTTAGGGTTCCTATATATTGGGGTTCGGTGTGCTTCTTGGACTCCTAAGTCAATTTCTTTCACCAGGTGTGGGAAGTTTTCGGTCACTATTTCTTCAAGTAGGTTTTCATTGTCTTGCTCTCTCTTTTTTTCTGGCACCCCTATAATTCGGATGTTGGTATGCTTGAGGTTGTCCCAGAGGCCCCTTACACTATCTTCAATTTTTTGGATTCTTTTGACTTCTTGCTTTTCCAGCTGAGTGGATTTTACCTCTTTGTATTTCAAATCTTTAACTTGGTTCTTGAGGTCCTCTAGAGTACTTTTAGGTCTTTGTATAATATTTTTTGTTTCAGTCAGTGTATGCTTAATTTCTAGTTGGTCCTTTTTCATATCTTCGTAGGTGTTGTTCATTTCCTCGTAGGTGTTGTTCATTTCCTTGTAAGTCTCGGCCTTTTCTAGGTGCCTCTTGAAAAACCTTATAACCGTGGTTTTGAACTCCATGTCCAGTCGTTTTTTTCCCTCCATTTCTTTCACATCTGATTCCTTTCCATGTCTCTGTATTGTGGCTGCTTTCCTGAGTTGGTCAATTAGCTTTGTGTGGTAGTTGTCCTCTAAGGGACAGTGGCTCAGCCTCCCCAGTTACCTGAGGTGGATATGGGTTTCACAGTCTTATTGAAGTTAAGCCTAGCTTATTGTTGCCAGCACTATTGCTTTACAATAAGGGTCTGACGATTGAATCATTAGGACCAGAAACTAAGATTTCCTTTCTTTGAATAGTAGAGGGAATAATTATCTTGTCTTTATTGCCCTGAAATTAAAATGAGATAATGACTTACAAAAGTATAAAAGCACCACATAAAGACAACTGTCTTTTTCATGTACTGAAAAGATAATGAAGTTGTAAAATGAAAAACACTATTTTTATTATCCCCCTTCCTTCCTTTACAGCCTTTATTTAAACTTTGAAATTTATAAAAATTTCACTCCAATTTTCATTTTTTTTACATTTAATATTATTTTGTAGTGGGTTCAGGTTTTATATTAGTTACAGAATAGTTAGACAATCATGTACTTTACATAGTGTTCCCTGATATTTCCAGTATCCAACTGGCATCATACCATCATTACAACACTATTGACTATATTCTCTATTTAAGTGACAACGGGTTTACAGTTCCTTCCAGTCTTTCTTTTGTGTTGTTTGCCTTTCCTTTTCTTTCTCACTCCTTCCCTCAATTGGCCATCAAAGCTCAGTGAAGGCACTGGGACACGCTTAACCCATTTTACAGAACATGAAACTGAGGCCAATTCCAGGTGGCTGTGGAACTTGACTCAGTGCACAGGGAGCCCTCAGAGCCATGCTCTCTGCCTAAGGGCCAGCCGCCCAGCAAACAGAACAAACCTTCCTGTCAAGCTTCTGAGCCGTTTTCTCAAGCACCTCTTCATTAGGGACGCTCCACATTCTTTCCGCTCCCCAATCCTCTGCCCCCATTCTTTACTGACCCTGCAGGTGGAAGGTTTCACACTCACCGCCTAGGCATGCTGTGAATCTGTGGCCAGAGGCCTGGTCTGGGTCTCAGCAACCCCATGCCTGCGATGTTCCCAGGGCCCCAAGGGAGTGACTAGGCAGGCCCAGCCATGTCTCCCCGGAGTGGCCATGTTCCCAGGGCCCCAAAGGAGTGGTTAGGTAGATCACTGCCCCTGCCAGGGCCTGCGATGGACACGGACCCCTCTACTGGTGTCTGACACTGCTCACCCTGCCTCCCTGGCCAGATGGACTTGTACCTTGTGGACAGTGTCTGGCGCTGCCCGCCTGGCCTCCTCCGCCTCTGATGGAACTGGACCCCCAGGAGCAAGCCATGGTGCTGCCCACCTCACCGTTGTATTCAAATTAACTGCCATCTTTGGTGAGTTAATTTGCATACTCACTCTGATTGGCTGTGGGCATAGAGGAGGTGTGATCAATTTACATATTTCTCTATTATTAGGTAAGGCTAGAGTCCTGGTGCACAAAATTCATTCACGGGGGGAGCGGGTGTTCCTCAGCCCAGCCTGCACCCTCTCCAATCTGGGACTCCTTGAGGGATATCCAACTGCCCATTTAGGCCTGATGCAACTGCTCACCTGCCTGCCTTCCTAACCGCTTCTGCCTGCCAGCCTGATCACCCCCTAACCACTCTCCTGCCAGCCTGATTGATGCCTAACTGCTCCCCTGCCAGCCTGTTAGCCTGTAACTGCCCTCCCTGCAGGCCTGGTCACCCCTAACTGCTCTCTCCTGCAGGCCTGTGTCCCCTGCAACTGCCCTTTCCTGCAGGCCCAATCACTCCCAACTTCCCTCCTCTGCTGGCCTAGTCACCCCTAACTGCCCTCTCCTGCAGGCTTGATCACCCACAACTGTCCTCCCTTGCAGGTCTGGTCCCTCCCAAATGCCTTCCCCTGCTGGCCATCTTGTGGTAGCCATCTTGTGTCCACATGGGGGCAGTATCTTTGACCACATGGGGATAGCCCTCTTGTGTGTTGGAGTGATTATCAATCTGCATATTACTCTTTTATTAGATAAGATAGAGGCCTGGTGCACGGGTGGGTGCCAGCTGGTTTGCTCTGAAGAGTGTCCTGGATCAGGGTGGGGATTCCCTTGGGGAGTGGGGTAACCTGAGCAAGGGGCCTGTGGTGGTTTGCAGACCAGCCACACCTCCTGGCAACCCAAGTGGAGGACTAGGTATCTGGAATTTATATGTCTTCTACAATTGAAACTTTGTAGCCTGGAGCAGAGCCAAGCCTTCTGCTCACTCCATTGTGACAGCTATTTCTGTTGGGATTTATATATCTTCTAAAATTGAAACTTTGTAGCCTGGAGTAGAGGCCTAGTCCAGCCAGAGCTGCAGAAGCTTGGCTTCCTCCATCGCCGGGGGCAACCCTAGCCTCCTGCCTCTCTCCAGCTCCGTGACTGCCACCATTTCTGTTGGGATTCTATAATTGAAACTCTGTAACCTGGTGTGGAGGCCTGAGTGGCAAGGGCAGGTGGAAGGCTTGGCCAAGCCTCCCTCCTGCTCTCTGTGGCTGCAGCCATCTTGGTTGGATTTATTTGCATATTTGCTCCTGATTGGCTGGTGGCTATGGCTGGGGTGTAGCTTGTGGGCATGGTCTGTGGGTGTAGCAGAGGTATGGTTTGCATATTACTCTTTTATTGGATAGGACTAGAGACCCGTTGTAGGAAGATTCCTGCAAGAATAGGGCTTCCTGCGGCCTGAACAAAGCTCCCTTCCTTCTCCTCTGCCTGGCTCCCTCCCTTCTTCCCTGCCTCGCCTGCTTCCCTCCCTTCTCCTCTGCCCCACTTGCTTGCTTCTCCACAGCTTTGCTCCCTTCTGCAGTGCTATGCCCATCTTCTGTGCCTGGATATGCAAATTAACCACCATATTGGTTGGGTTAATTTGCATGCTTGCTCTGATTGACTGGTGGGCATGGCTGGTAGGCATGGGCTTTTGGGTGTAATAGAGATGTGGTCAATTTGTATATTACTCTTATTAGATAGAATGATATGTATATTTGTATATACATCTATCTTTACAACCCTAATATGCAAATAAACCAAATAGCAGAATAACTGGTGGAACAACCAGTTGCTAAGATGCACACTGACCACCAGGAGGTAGACACTCAACACAGTAGCTTCCCCCAGCCCCCAGGCCCCAATTGGGAGCAGTGGCGGGGGTCGGGGGGATAGGAGCAGGTGGTGCCAAGCAGCTAAGGCTGGTACAAATGGGGGCCCCCATTTCCCTGCCAGTTGCTCCACAGGGGGAGACAACTGGCGGTGGCAGCAGAGGGTGGGGCCGACTAGCAGGTGGCATCAGGCCAAGGCGGGTGTGAGCAGGTCACCCCACAGATCAGCCCTGATTGCCGGCCAGGCCCAGGGACACTACCTGTGCACAAATTTTATGCATCTAGTATGTATATATGTGTATATGTATTTTTAAATGATAGAGAGGCTTCTTATTACTATAGGGAAAGACACTGATCCTATTGGGAAAGAGAGGGAATGGCAGGAATGGGAAATACAGGCATTGCCGGTGTAGTGGGAGGAAAAGCAGGAGGGGTGCTGGCAACACCCCGAGGTGAGAGCTTTCTCAGAGGAGAGGTGGTTGTGGTAAATGCTACCACAAGGCTAACAGAGAGAAGGGCAGTGAAGGTCCCACCAGCAACCAGTGCAGCCAGTAAGACCTTCTGAAAGGACACCAGGGACGTCGAGAGTGGCACCGGCAGGGCAGGGCGCTGAAAAGAAAAGCTAGAAGACACATTCAGCACTCATGGTGGTTTGAAAGCAGCAGTGGGATGAATGAAGAGCACTCTGCCTTCTCCCCTCCTCAGAAATGAAAAGGAGCAGGAGGAGGCCCTCAGAAGAGCCAGTCTCGGGTAAGTTTCAGAGTAATGAATCTTCTCTGAAGAAGTTAGGGGTGAAGAAAGTGTTAACAATGGAACAGTAACCCTTTCTTTCCACCCCTCTCTCACTTCCCCTGCATCCCAGGCCTAGTTACTTCCTCAGGTTTCACCTTAAGTGGCCTCCTCAGGTGTCCTAGACTCAAACTACTTCCTTTTTTCCATGGCTCAGAATATTGTTTCTGTGGTGCCACTCTTCATATATGTAATTTGTTCAATATCTATGTTCTTCTAGACTGAGCTCCAAGAGGCCAGGGCATGGATTTACTATGTTCACTATTGTATCCTCACATAATAGGAGCTCAGAAAATAATGTGAGAATGAAGAATGAACAGGTCGTTCTGTAGAGATTCCAGAGGTCACCGAGAAGAGCTGATCCTGGAGCAAAGGGAAGGGGAGCTGTCAGAATGCTCGCTGGGAAGAAGTGCCCGGAACTGTTTGTGATAAAGGAGGACTTGGATAAGAGGCACAAAGGTACCAGGGGCTTCAGAACTCTGCCTGTAGTTGCAGTCTAAGCTAGAGCGGAGTGTTGATAACTTTCTGAGTGCTATGGGATGTTCACTAATCTTGGCAAATTTAGGCCTTTGTCAGGTTCCAAGTGGAATATGACTGATTAACCTCAGACCCTTTATTTCCCATTCATCAAACCTTGTTTAGATCCAGATCCTAACTATTGTAGGGGCTGGAGGCACACTAGTGAACAAAAGAGACACAAAACCCTGCCTCTTGCCAAGTGTTCTTAATTCAAGAAAGAGCAGGAAGGAAAAGCAGAGAAACAAAGAAAGTCATTAAAACAGATGAGATCGCCAAGATAGAAAAAAGGAGCCTTGGGGTTCAACTATTAACAAGCTGAGTGGAAGGAGAGTAACAAGTGATGGAGACCGAGAAAAAGAGACCAGTTAGATGGGAAGAAAATCAGGAATGTGCAGAGGCTAGAGCTGAATGAGAAGGGATAATTAATCACTCGATGCTTCTAGACGTTTAATAAAGATGCAGACTTGGAATAAAGCACTGGACTTAGCGACACAGCCTGGGGAAATGCATAACAATCAAGCACACAGAGACCTGCTGGAGGTTGGTGTGGAAGCAGTCACCTTGGGGGTGGGGGAAGGGTACCTCCAGCACATCTGCTGTGCAGTTATAGACACAGAGGCAAGCATCATCAGGGGTTAGATCTAGCCAAGTGGGAGCCACAAAGCAGGGAATCGGTAAGGGAACTGGGGGCTGTGTGAGGGGGAGAAAGATGGAATTTTGGGGAGAGACATGAGGGGTTGGGGCACTCGGGACATGCGCAGATCAATAAATTTTATTTTGACTGTTGGAGTTAAGAAAAAAGAACTGGGAAGAAAAGGGGCAGAAAGTAGAACAAGACTTGACAATATGATGATAAACAATTGCCATGATGGTCTAGTGGTATCCTATGAGTAGCTGAGGCAGGAGGTGTGGGTGAAGTGGCCAGGACCCACAGGCAGGTCCTTGGAGCCACGAGGAAGAGTGATCCAGGTGGCAATGATGCAGGGGGGCAGAGACAGAGCCTTCCTAAAGCCTCCCTCAGGGAGCAGGGTGAGAGGATGGCCCAGGGTGGCAAAGTCAGCAGAGAGGGCTCCACCCGCCTCTCCAGGCCCAAAAATGAAGGAAGAGTTCCAGAGAAACAAGGTTTTCACGAGTTAGGGAGGAATGGGTGAGGAGGTGGGGTAGAAGCAGAATGGGGAGTTCATGGGGATTTGGGGAGCGTGGGTAACCTACCATGTGGGAGGCAGAGCATGCTGGGGGTGTGGCCTGCAGGTGAGTGACACCTCAGGATAAAGTAGGAATGAGCTTAGTCCTGAGGCTCCAGGGGACGGGTGGTGGTGAAACCTTGAGATCAGGGGCACTGGGAAGGGGAATGAGCCTCCAGGAAGCTTGGAGGCAGGAAGGACTGCACTATTCCAAGAACATGGCTTCTTCCTCACCCCTGGCGACAGAGGTCAATAGGTTTAGAAAAGGGTTCCTTCCTTGAAGAACTAGGTCACTCCTGACTGTGGACAAAAGGAGCCACATGCTAACCTGATTAGCTCAGGGGAGGCCTGTGTGGCAGTCTTGCAAACTCAGAGACCAAAATAACCACAACAGATTATTTAAAAATCCTATCTAATAAAAGAGTAATATGCAAATTTGACCATATCCTTGCTACACCCACAAGCCACGCCCACAGCCATGCCCACCAGCCAATCAGGAGCAGATTATTCAAATAAACCCCAACCAAGATGAGTGCCACCACTAAGAGCAAGAGGAAGGCTTGGGTTTTCCTGGCAACAGTGGAAGCCAAGCTTTCCACCTGCCATTGCCAGCCTAGGCCTCCATGCTAGGCTACAAGTTTCAAACAGAAATGGCTGCCACCCCAGAGCAAGCAGAAGGCTTGGCTATGCTCCAGGCTACAAAGTTTCAATTATAGACATAAATTAATCCCAGATACCAGGGCCTCCTGGCCTGCAAACCTCCACAGGCCCCTCGTCCAGGCTGCCCCTCGCCCCAAAGGAACCCCCACCCTGATCTGGGACACTCTTCAGGGCAAACCAGCTGGCCCCCACCCATGCACCAGGCCTCTATCCTATCTGATAACAGAGTAATATACAGATTGACCATCACTCCAACACACAAGAGGGCTGCACCTATGTGATCAAAGATCCTACCCGCATGTGTACACAAGATGGCCACCACAAGATGGCCAGTAGGGGAGGGCCATTGGGAGGTTCCAGGCCCTGCAAGGGAGGGCAGTTGTGGGTGATCAGGCCAGAAGAGGAAGGCAGTTGAGGGCGATCAAGCCTGCAGGGGAGGGCAGTTAGGGGTGACCAGGCCAGCAGAGGAGGGAAGTTGGGGGCATACAGGCTGGCAGGGGAGCAGTTAGACATCAATAAGGCTGGCAGGGTAGTGGTTAGGGGGTGATCAGACTGGCAGGCAGAAGTGGTTAGGAGCAATCAGGGAGGCAGGCAGGTTAGCAGTTTGGAGCCAGTAGTCCTGGATTGTGAGAAGGGTGTCCGACTGCCCGTTTAGGCCCGATCACAGTAGGATCGGGCCTAAACAGGCAGTCAGACATCCCTCAAGGGATCCCAGATTGGCGAGGGTGCAGGCTGGGCTAAGGGACATCCCCCACCTCCATGCACGAATTTCGTGCACTTTGTCTCTAGTTAAATATAACTACAAACAGGTTATGTGGATAGTCATGTCCTAGGCTGGTATTTTCCCTGACAAAGATCAACTTAGATCTTTACTGAGCCATTTGCCTTTTTGCCTCTAAGATAACATATCTGTGAGATCTCTGGGTAACTTGTAACTTCCCATTTTCTGGATCCCATGGGACACATCCAAATGTGGTGGGTGCCAGGACAGATACCACATATTTCTTCATTATCATGTTAATTGTGCCTGTATTCACCTAAGTATGTGTCCATCATTTTACTTTTTTACCCAATCCCACTGCTTTTGCTTATTCCACCTCCTAAATCCATCACCAATGAATTTCATGTAACCCACCTATGTCCCACCTTTGATTGTGATGTATAAATACAAATGCAACCCGCCATTCTCCAAAGCATTATCTCAATTCATTGAGGTTCTGCTTCCCGGTATATGTCGACAGCGTAGCTCAAATAAACTCACAAAAATTATTTACAGATTTCAATGTTGTTGTTTTTTCATAAACATGACCCAGGGAGGCCAGGAGGCTGGGAGGGTGGTCTCTGACACACAAGGACCATTAGAGCCACCAGGGAAGCATGTGGGATCTGTCCTTAACACAATGCAAAAATATGATGCTATTAGCCGGCCCAGCCCGGTTGCCGGCCCAACAGGATAATAAGGAACATGTGAGTTGTGTTTGGAACTAGCAGCCTTAGGAAGCATGGGGAGATGATACGTGAGAGATGAGTGGCAAGAAGTCTTGGCGGTTCCCCTGGGCCAACCAGTTGGCAGCTGGTGGGTAAGGCACAGTGTGCCCTGCATGGAGACAGGGTGCAGGGGGAGGAGAGCTGGGCGTGAGGCTCAGCAGGGCCGTGGCTTCTGCAAACCTGGGCACGGCCTGAAGCGGGGAAGGGCTGACACAAGATTAGGGACCTTGCTTACCTGGACTTCTCAGAGAGGCGCCTCAGTCAAGGCACCCATAGTTGTGGGTCTCAGAACAGCCCAACTCTGCAATCCAGGTTCCGCCCACCCTCCCCTGGAAGATCTCCCCCAGGAACAATAGTCC
This sequence comes from Antrozous pallidus, assembly GCA_027563665.1. Taxonomy (NCBI): domain Eukaryota; kingdom Metazoa; phylum Chordata; class Mammalia; order Chiroptera; family Vespertilionidae; genus Antrozous; species Antrozous pallidus. The sequence goes on from CM050523.1 coordinate 1,609,632, forward strand.
TCAAGCTCTAAAGCTAACCAAGACCCACAGAGCATTCTATCAGGACCCAGACATGGGAGGGATGGAAAGACCCACAGGCGCCTAATTGTGCACTCACCCACATGTGGAAACTGTCCCTCTGGTACCATGGGAGGCTCTGGGTTGTTATTAAGAGCAATCAAATTTCTTTATATCCTAGTAAAGGTGTTGGGGTGAATTGTGTCTAGAGCCTGGGCCAGCTTTCAGGGAACTGTGGGTGGGAGATGTTCCAGGCATTGGCCAAAGCCTAGGACAATGAAGCAGCTCAGGGCTCAGGAAATGACCTCCAGGGGGCAGGTGCAGGGAGCTGGGCTCTGGAGCTCCTGGGCCCAGATCTGGAGTGGCAAGGCCTCGAGAGTCCCCCGTGGGCATAAACCACACCTCCAAGTGCTGCGGCCTCTGGCCTGGCCTGGCAGCTGGCACAGCTGAGCCAGAGCAGGGCTGGCAGGGCCCCAGGGTGCAGCCTAAATTCGGGAAGCCAAGAAACAGGGCAGGAGCTGGCAGTGGCCTGGTGGTGCTGGCATATTCTCTTGCAAGGGCTCGGCTTCATCGTGCACAGGCTGAGAGCGCTGAGCTGGGGACTCCCCTGACATCTGGGGGAGCCTCCCAGACCCAGATGCACTCAGAAGTGCCCACAGTCCTCTGAGCCCAGGTGAGGCCCTAGGGTCCCGGGACCCCGTCCAGAAATACATCTCGCAGAAGCAACCACCCGCAGCCCCTGGATGTGGCTGCTGGCTCTCCTGCACTGTTCCTGCGATTAGCCGCCATCGGCTGGGCCTCCCGGGGGACGAAGATTTTCAGCACCTGAGCCTCCTGTGCTTCGGTTGTGCGGTAGGAAACAGCCCCACTTTGCAGGTCAAACACCTGAAGCTTAAAAAAGTAAAGTAATGATGTGTGGGGGAGGGGACAGGGACTGAAATGCAGGTCTTGCTCCTCAGCCCCCCTTTTTCATTATGTATATTTTGTGATAAAATATACATTAATGTAAAATTTTCCAGTAGGAGTAGTTTCAGACATTAAAGTTATTAACAATGTTGTATAACCATTGGCCTGAAGCAGAGGAGGGCTGTCGTATAACCATTAAATCTAACTCCAGACTATTGTCATCTTGCAAAGCTGAAACTCCATGCCCCTTAAATATTAACTCTTCAACACCCATGCCAGCCCTGAGCAAACACCATTGCACTTTCTGTCCTCATGAGTCTGTGTACTCTAGTCACCCCATAAGTGAGATCATGCCATTGTTGTCCACCAGTGACTGGCTTACTTCACTTGGTCATGTCCTCAGGAGGGAGCAGAGCCAGGGCAGAGGAGGATTCCACCCTGCAATGGCCCAGCGAGGAACCTGCCTCTCCCCTGCGCGACCCCCACCCATGGCTCACTCCTGCTCTTTTTTCTCTGTGGATGGTGATGCAGTGGAATTGCATCCCCACAGACTTCACATGTTGAAGTCCTGCCTGACCTCAGGACACCCTGTATTTGGAGACAGGGCTTTTGTAGGGGTGACTAAGGTGAAATGGGGTCATATGGCCAGGACCTAACCCATGGCTGTGTCCTTATGAGAAGAGAGAGACTCCAGCAATGCGAGTGACAGAGGAAAGAACATGCGAGGACAGAGGGAGAAAACAACTGTCTACACAGAAGGACAAGACCTCAGGGAAAACCAAACCTGCCCGCACCTTCACTTGGACTTGGAGCCTCCAGGGCTATGAGGAAACATGTCCGCTGGTCAGGTCATCAAGTGTTCTGTTGTATAGCCTTGCTAACTAATAGACACGGCTCTGCGCTACTGCATGTGCAGGCAAGGTCACACATGCCTCTCCACTGGCAGCAATCCATCTCCAGCCGGATCACATTCCTGGAGGAGAGCAGTTACTTGGTTCTGTATTTGTGTATCACACAGAAAGGGGTGTGGGTTTTGAGCCTAAGACAGCACTGCAGCTGACCTCCCTAGATGTGGCTTCTTTGGCCCAGCTTGCTTATTTTCACGCTCCACCTACTGTGTGAGCACTCCTCTCCAGGCTGCTCCTCTTTAGCATTAAGAGAAAGTGGCACAGCCCAGGAAACAGCCTCCACCCCAGGGAGGGGAAGTAGCCTCCTTATTAATACTGCAAGGCTCACAGGCCTCAAATCCAGAGTAATTCCCCTATACTTCTCAATATCCTGTGCTTGAAATGCCACTTTTAGTGCCATAATTTATGTGCAATTTTGCTTTTCAGCAAAATGATTAGGATAATTATTTCTTTTTTGCATCCTAAGACATAAATTCTAAAACACAGTCTCCGAATGGGCCAGTGGATGGCCTGGTAGGAGTTCAGAAGGATGGAGAGGGCTGGGATGGAAGTGCGGGTTCAGAGAGCTAGAGAGAAAGCCAGAGGCCTTATCTAGAGGGGCTGAGAGGACCAAGCAACTGCTGGGAGAGTCAGTTCCCCCAGTCGGAGGACAACGCCCCAAAAATAGTCTTGGAACTGTGTAAGCCAACACAGAAAGTCCGAGTGAGAGTAACCATTGCTGGGAATGAGCTTCATGAATTTTCATGTCAGAGGGCTCAAGGGGACATCACTGAGGCCACAGGCTCCCAGGGCAAACGTTTCAACCAGAAGCAAAGAGGGAAAGACAGAGATCCCAGGCAGGAAAAAGATCTTCATGCTTCAAAAACCCAAAGAGAAATGTGAGTAGAGTGGGATTGGGGAGTAGTGATGAGGCCAAAGAGAACAGATTTAAAGGTGAAAATGAAAGGTGAACTGAAACCAAAAGTCAGAATCTTATGGCAAAAGTGGAGGGTCCCAAGGGAGCAGCTGCTCCTCAAGGGAAGCAGTCAGGCAGCCTTGGGGCAGGGCAGCCTCAGGCTCAGCAAGGCCAGAGGAGGTCCTGACCCAGACCCACCCGGCGGCCCCAGCTCCCCTGCTGATTGGCCCTTCTATTCAAAGCTCATTTCCTTCCACTCCCTTAGCATTCCTTCCAAACTTCTGTTTTGCTTGAAAAGTGCATCGTTAAATCGATCAGCCAGCCATTGGTCTCATTTCCTGGCCACTGAGAAAAATGGACATCCCTGAGGTACCAGCACCCACTCTTTCTCAACTTAGAAAACAGATCTTTCCAGAAACTTTACCCATATTTTCCCTCCTCCCCAATCCTAATCCCCGAGAAAGATGCCTCTTTTTTCAGTTAGCCCCTTTACTTGTGCACTGAATTTGATCTCTCAATCCCCCAGATAAGAGTATAGTCTTATCTCTTAAAGAATTCTGCTTTGTATCATTTTTACATCTGTCTCTACAGCTTTCCTCCACCCATTCTCTAAAGATGTCCTAGACTCTCCCACACAATTAAAGCCTTCCCTTACAGTCACTGTCTTTTCCTGCCTGCTGTCTTCCAAAAGAGCTCTGCTCCAGCAATTCACCACCACCATGACACACCTACCCCCAGCCTCTTAGGGCCCAATTTCTGCCGTACTACTTGAAATGCTCAGGAAATCTTTTCAATTTTCATCTATTTTCCACTGGGATTGTTTAACATTGCAACCACTTCCTTTTGAAACTCTACCCTTGATGTCCATGACACCACATTCCCTTCCTGGTCTCTTGCCCATCACTCTGAGTGCTCTTTCTTCATTCCTTTGCTGCTTTCTGTGTACAGCTCAACTGCTTAAATAATCATTCTCTAAGCATCTGCCCTTACTTCTCTCTCCAGGGACTCTCATGAATCCCCACCACTTAAACTACCAGCAAATTCTTATAGCTTCAAGTCCTATATTGTAACCAAATTACTGGGTTCAGCTGCCTGCCACAACAAAAGCCAAACTTGGAAGACAGGTGTTGGTGCAAAAGGAAAAAGGTTTATTCAGGTGCCATAACATGGGAGAATGGTGGACTCCTATCTCAAGAACATTTCCCCTTTGTGCTCAAGTTCATGGTTCTTATTGGGATAGGAAGGGGGGGGTCTTTTATTCCTATCCAATATTTTGCTAGTTTTTGAGTGCTGGTGCCCCATCCATTCATCTTTCCAGCCTTTGGCACACTTATTGTAAGAACCTTCCCCAGTGCCATCTTGGCCAATAGGGGAGACTCTCCAGAGCTCCCTGACTGTTTATGGCAGTGGTCGGCAAACTGCGGCTTACAAGCCACATGGGGCTCTTTGGCCCCTTGAGTGTGGCTCTTCCACAAAATACCACGGCCTGGGCGAGTCTGTTTGAAGAAGTGGTATTAAAAGAAGTTTAAGTTTAAAAAATTTGGCTATCAAAAGAAATTTCAATCGTTGTACTGTTGATATTTGGCTCTGTTGACTAATGAGTTTGCTGACCACTGGTCTATGGCATCAGAGTCAATGGGAAGTGGGTGGAAAGAAGAGCTGTCAGAATGCCTAGAGATGCTTCAGCCCTTAGTTTTTTCTCTTAACTCTGGACACAGCTCCCACACATCCCTGGGAGCTGGATGGGAACCCCTGGATCCCAGTGTGCCTGGGTCCTCTGTACAGTTGCCATGTGACCTGCCTCTCTGACTGACTTCTATGGTACTATCAAGGTGGTTGACCCCTCCTCATTTCCCCCTATTTGAAAATTCTCTCATTCGACCTACATAATATGCATTGTGTCCATCCACTTCTTTTGTTACTTGCAGACATTGCCCTGATTCAGACTGAGGCAGGATAGTAAGAAGCTAGGGAAAGTATTTGACGAGTGGGATAAGGGAAACTGAGACAAAATACTTAAACAAGGACAAATAATTTGAGCAATTTATGTCCAGCTAATAAATCACAAAAGGTTTTCTTTTCCCTGACCAAAGATGTTAGGAGCAAACGGCTCATACATTCCAGACTATTCTGGGGCAAACCAGCCTTGGCCTGATCCCTCTTAGATGACACTATTTAAAAATTAAATTGACCAGGAAATAACCCAAAACCTCCCGATATTCAGGTTTTGATAAATTACCATATTGAAGGACACACCTGGAAAGCTACTGAATATTCTGCTAGGACAGTGGTCAGCAAACTCATTAGTCAACAGAGCCAAATATCAACAGTATGATTGAAATTTCATTTGAGAGCCAAATTTTTTTAACTTAAATTTCTTCTAGCCCTTTTTTGCAGCTCGGCCACCAACATGCCATCCAGACTCAGGAAGACCCGAAAACTTCGGGGCCACGTGAGCCACGGCCACGGTCGCATCGGCAAGCACAGGAAGCACCCCGGGGGCCGCGGTAATGCTGGTGGCTTGCATCATCACAGGATCAACTTCGACAAATATCACCCAGGTTACTTTGGGAAAGTTGGTGTGAGGCATTACCACTTAAAGAGGAACCAGAGTTTCTGCCCAACTGTCAACCTTGATAAACTGTGGACCCTGGTCAGTGAGCAGACACGGGGAAATGCTGCCAAAAGCAAGACTGGAGTTGCTCCTGTCATTGATGTGGTGTGATCAGCTACTACAAAGTTCTGGGGAAGGGAAAGCTCCCAAAGCAGCCTGTCATTGTGAAGGCCAAGTTCTTCAGCAGAAAAGCCGAGGAGAAGATTAAGGGTGTTGGTGGGGCCTGTGTCCTGGTAGCTTGAAGCTACTTGGAGGGAAGTTCATTAAAATATCCAAGTACTTTAAAAAAAAAAAAAAAAAAATTTCTTCTAATGCCACTTCTTCAAAATAGACTCACCCAGGCCGTGTTATTTTGTGGAAGAGCCACACTCAAGGGGCCAAAGAGCCGCATGTGGCTCTCGAGCCGCAGTTTGCCGACCACGGTGCTAAGATGCTCTCCTGAAACCTCCCCTGGGATTCCAGCCAGAGAAGAAAGATAAAGCCTCAAGATGAAGGACCCAGGGCGTGGCCACCACAAGACTTGCAATTAGGGGAGCCGCAGGCAACAGCAGCTCATCTCAGGCTCACCCCTGAGCCTGTCTCCAAGGGCCCCTTTTCTCTGCCTTCCCAGTGAGCTGACAGCAGCCCTGCCTTGGCTCACTTTTGTCACTGACCTTTACTTCTCAGGGGGTTCACGCAACCCAGAGTGGCCCACTTCTCTCTACAGTATTTCTACAAAACCGAAGCAGCCCCACCTAGGTTCTCTCCTATTGCTTCTTCTACCCACAACCCTCGGTATTTCACTGTCCCAGCTTTAATATACATACTCTCAGAATCACTTGGACTTGTGTTGTGAAATCTTTCCTTACAAAGTCAAGAACCCACACACTACCAGCCAATCAGAGGCAGACCCACTCTGGTCCCAGTCCTGTCCAGTAACAAGACCTTCGTCTTCTCACTGAGACTATTGTAGTAGCTTTCTAATTATTCTCCAGTGTTCTCTAGTCTCTGTGAACTCAATTTCAGTTCCTCCTCAAAAACCTACAGTCCATAGAATGTCGCTGAAAAGTGTTCACTCTAGAATGACTCTCAAGTCCGTGCTCTAAATGTCTTGTGTGACTGGAGGAATTATTTCCTTTCCTCGAGCCTCGTACCATTCCTTCATAGGGCTGTTGCAGGAACAGTTGCTCAGGTGGTACATGGCACAAGTGAAAACTGAAACTCAGCCCACATGCCAGTCACCAAGCCAGTCTCTGAGGCCCAGTCTAGTCAAAGGAGGAAGCACCTCTTCTCCATTTGCCCAAAGGTATAATTATTAAGGACTCAGACTCCAGATTTCTACTCCAACACAGATAGAGTTCTTGCCCTACATATCACTCAGATTCCAAATTCAACTTCTCCCAAATATGCCACTTGACCATCCAGTGTTTGCTTCATCCTCTCGGCAGCAGCTTGTCCTCCCATTGTCCACCCTGGGGGATACTTCTTCTCAGTGACACTGGGTCTAAGAAGGCTCTGTGCAGCCCACCCAGCCTGGACTCCTGCTGGCTACCCAGTTACTGAGCATTAATGTCACAGGTTTGAATTGTGCTTTTGAGTGGGGCTCTATTTTCTCCTTTTCTTTTTGGGTGATCTGATGGCAAGATGCAGAGTGGGACCCATTCATGTCTGCTGCTCTGAGCTCAGTAGTCCTGGCAAACTGGATTTGTAGCTAAGCTCTATCAAGTTGCAATTTGGAAAACAAGGGCCAGAACAGAGTTTAAGGAGTAAACATGCATGTCATGAAGGAGCTAGCTTAAAGAAAAAAGATTTTTTAAAAACGTTTTTACATTAAAGCAATGATACACAATGGCCATAGGTAAATTTAAAAAATACAGATAAATTAAAAAGAGAGAAATCAAAATTACTCTTAATCCCTCCACTCATAGATAATCATTTCGCTCTGTGACCTTATAAATGTTATTTTATACTAGAGGCCTGGCTCAGGGCTTCTGGCTGAGTGCCACTCCTCCTGTGGGAGCACACTGACCACCAGAGGACAGCTCCCACATTGAGTGTCCACCCCTGGTGGGCAGTGTGTATCATAGTGACTGGTTGTTCTGCTATTCAGTCGATTTGCATATTAGGTTTTTATTATATACTAGTGGCCCAGTGATGAAATTCATGGGCGGGGGATGTCCCTCAACCCAGCCTGCACCATCTCCAATCTGGGCCTCCTCAAGGGATATCTGACTGCCCGTTTAGGCCTGATCCTATGGATCAGGCCTAAACGGGCAGTCAGGCATCCTTCTCAAAATCCAGGACTGCTGGCTCCAAACTGCTCACCTGCCTGCCTCCCTGATTGCCCCTAACTTCTTCTGCCTGTCTGCCTGATCACCCCCTAACCACTACCTTGCCAGCCTAATTGATGTCTAACTGCTCCTCTGCCAGCTTGTTTACCCCCAACTTTCCTCCTCTGCTGGCCTGGTCACCCCTAACTGCCCTCCCCTGAAGGCTTGATCACCCCCAACTGCCCTCCCTTGCAGGCCTGGAACCTCCCAACTGTCCTCCCCTGCTGGTCATCTTGTGGTGGCCATTTTGTGTCCACATGGGGGCAGGATCTTTGACCACATGAGGGCAGCCCTCTTGTGTGTTGGAGTTTCATAATAATATTCCAGCCTTAGGAAATGAGAAAATTGGATCTAGGAAGAAAAAGTGGGGAAAGAATTCCATTCATTTACTTCATCCTTTGTCACCCATTCTCTTCTCTAAATTCATTGTTAAAGCATCAGACACTTGCCAGCCTCCCAAATCCTTAAGAGTTTCACAAACTTCTGGCTGGGGTTCCTCCTCCTCAGAGGCTGGTATTGACAGATGGCTGTAGGGACACACTGTGAGACAGAGAGTGTCCAGATCCCACACCATACAACAGGAACTGCGAAAACAACCCATGGAATGAGCAGAGTATCAACTGCTCCAGGCTAGTTCCCAGTGAGTAAGCCACAGTTCGCTGGACATCAACTGGATAACTTCCTCCCCTCCCAAAGAACAGGCAGGCAAATATTTTCAGTAATCCCAAAGGAATACCTCATTGTTTACCAAAGAGTCTTTCTCCAGTAGAGACTGAAACAAAGAGGCAAGCTGCTTTGCCTTTTTTCTCTCTTTAATTCGGAGCCAATATGCCTCTTCCAGAAGTGAAGAGCAGGAGCCCATGGACAGATTTCTCACACATCCGTCCCCTCTGGCATGCACAGTGTGACACATTCCCCACAGGCAGTAAACTTGTCACGGAAATCCACTTTTCTGGGCACCTGGGCACACGAAGACTCCAGCGCACTCCCCTGAAAAGAAGACTATGCCCCTCAAGTTTCTATGCAACCTCTCCCAGACCATCTGCCTGAATTGGATGTTTCTTTCCCGGGTTGTCAGATGGGTATTTACTACCCACCTCCTGCTGGGGATGGGGCTGGGGCTACGATGGGGACCCTGTCCCCCACCAGCCTCCTGGGTGCCACGGCCTCTCCCCACACCAGCCTCCCACATGCCAAGGCCCCGCCTTGTGCCATTTGCCTCCCCCCCCCCCGCTCCTGATTGGCTGGTAGCATAGAGAAGGTACAGTCAAATTTGCATATTACTCTTTTATTATATATGATAGAATAGAGGCCTGGTGCATGGATGGGGGCCAGCTGGTTTGCCCTGAAGGGTGTCCCGGATCATGGTGAGAGTTCCCTTGGGGTGTGGGGTGGTTTGGGCGAGGGGCCTATGATGGTGTGCAGGCTGGCCATGCCCCCCTGCAACCCAAGAGGAGGCCCTGGGATCTGGGATTAATTTATGTTCTACAATTGAAACTTTGTAGCCTTGAGCGGAGCCAAGCCTTCTGCTCACTTTGTGGAGACAGCCATTTCTGTTTGGGTTTATTTATCTTCTATAATTGAAACTTTGTAGCCTAGAGTGGAGGCCTAGGTGCTAGGGCTGCAGAAGCTTGGCTTCCTCCATTGTCTGAGCAACCCTAGCCTCTGCTCTCTCCAGCTCCATGGCTGCCACCATTTCTGTTGGGATTATGTATCTTCTATAATTGAAACTTTGTAGCATTGAGTGGAGGCCTAGGCCATCAATGGCTTTCTCCATTGCCAGGGAAACCCAAGCCTCCCTCCAGCTCTCAGTGGTCTCAGCCATCTTGGTTGGGGTTTATTTGCTCCTGATTGGGTGGTGGGCATGGCTGGTGGGTGTGGCTTGATCAGAGGTATGGATAATTTGCATATTACTTTTATCAGATAGGATGATACACACACACACACACATATCTCATGAGCATTTCCAATGATATAAAGTATTTTAATAGAATGATGATATTTATATATGCATAGTATTCCCCTGGGTAGTTATACCATAATTTATTTAAATTTTACTATTTAGGCTTATTTTCATTTTTCTCTATTGTATATAATGCTGAAGTGAACATGCTCATAACTAAATATTTAGTAGAGCACATACAGGGTGTCCCCCAAAAATGTATGCACTCTAACAGCTGAGAGCTCAATTTTGAAAATAATATGCATTTTAAGAAACACTGCCTTTATAATTATTCAAAGTATGTGCATTGTTGGTGTACACCATATCATCCTATATAATTGAAGGGAAACATGCAAATTTGACCATACCTTTGCTCCTGATTGGCTATGCTACCAGTCAATCAGGAGCAGAGGTGGGGCCAAGTATTATGAGCACTGGGCCCCGGGGGATGGAGATGAAACGGCAGTGGCGCCAAGCGCCAAGCGCCCAGCCCCCGGGCGCTGTGAGGGGAAGCAGCAGCGGTGGTGGTGCTGGCAGTGAGAGCCCAGCCCCCAGGGCCAGGTGGTTCCAGGCAGCCAAGGCTGAGCTGAGCAGGGCAATGGCTGGGTGTCCAAAGCCTAAAGCCTCACTAGAGGCTTTAGGCCTTGGGAAGGCTGGGGGTGAGCCATCAGTTGGACATTCCCTGAGGGCTCCCAGTATGTGAGAGGGGGCAGGTTGGGTTGAGGGACCACTCACCCCCAGTGCACGAATTTCATGCACTGGGCCCCTCGTTTAACAATAAATGCCTAGAAATAAAACTGCTGAGTCAGAGTAGGCTTAAGGCTTTTGATTTCTACAACTAAACTGGCCCTGAAAAGTGCTGTACCAACCTAACTGATTTACTCAAGCTCAACCATCTGCAGCACCCCCACTGTCATCAAAATGGATGTTGTCAGACTACAGATGTTTATTTTTTTTTGTTTTTTTTTTGTTTGTTTTTTTTTATTGTTCAGTTTATTAATTACATTGTTTCCCCTTTTTTATCCCCCTATATCTTCCCTCCACCCTGTACCTATCCCACCCTCACCTCCCCCTCCCCAATGTCCTCTCCCATTGTTGCAAGATTTTTGTCCAATCTCTTGCTGTACTTCCAACAACCCTTTTCTCCCCAAGAATTGTCAGTCCATTCCCTCTCTATGTCCATGTTTCTGTTATATTCACCAGTTTATCTTGTTCATCAGCCTATCAGTTCACTTGATTTTTATGTTCATTTGTTGATAGATGTGTATTTGTTGTTCATAATTTATATTTTTACCTTTTTCTTCTTCCTCATCTTAAAGAATATCTTTCAGCATTTCATATAATACTGGTTTGGTGGTGATGAACTCCTTTAGCTTTTTCTTATCTGCGAAGCACTTTATCTGATCCTCAATTCTGAATGATAGCTTTGCTGGATAGAGTAATCTTGGTTGTAGATTCTTGCTCTTCATTATTTTGAATATTTCTTGCCACTCGCATCTGGCCTGCATCGTTTCTGTTGAGAAATCCGCTGACAATCATATGGGTGCTCCCCTGTAGGTAACCAACTGTTTTTCTCTTGCTGCTTTTAATATTCTCTCTTTATCTTTTGCTCTTGGCATTTTAATTATGATATGTCTTGGTGTGGTCCTCTTTAGATTCCTATATTTTGGGGTTCTGTGTACTTCTTGGGCTTTTAAGTCAGTTTCTTTCACCAGGTGGGGAAAGTTTTCAGTCACTATTTCTTCAAGTAGGTTTTCATTAACTTGCTCTCTCTCTTTTTCTGGCACCCCAATAATTCGGATGTTGGCTTGCTTGAGGTTGTCCCAGAGGCCCCTTACGCTATCTTCAATTATCTGAATTCTTTTTGTTTCTTGCTTTTCCAGCTGAGTGGATTTTGCTTCTTTGTATTTCAAATCTTTGACTTGGTTCTTGTGGCCCTCTGGACTGCTTTTAGGACTTTGTGTAATATTTTTTATTTCAGTCTGTGTATGCTTGATTTCTAGTTGGTCGTTTTTTTTATCTGTGAGGGTCTGGTTCGTGTCCTCAGAGGTCTTGTTCATTTCCCTGAGGGTCTCATTCATCTCCTTGTAATTCTCATTCATTTGCTGGTTGGTCTTGATTATTTCCTGGTAATTCTCATTAAGTTGATCGGCCTTTTGTAGGAGCCTCTTGAAAAGCCTTATAACCGTGTTTTTGAACTCTATGTCTTGTCGTCTTTTCTCCTCCATTTCTTTCACACCTGATTTCTTTCCATGTCTCTGCATGGTGGCTGCTTTATGTGGTGGCTATCCTCAAAGGGACAGTGGCTCAGTCTCCCCAGTTACTTGAGGTGGGTACTGTTACTGCAATCCTTTATGGGTTGTATTCAGTGTTTTTGAATTTAAACCCCGCTTTTTGTTGTTAGCCCTAAGAGGGTTTGACCTCCAGGCCAATTGGCTGTGAAGCTCAGCTGTGCTCAGGTTGGATGGGCGGAGTCTCTGGGCTACGCCTCGGCGGCGGCGGTGGCGGCGGCGGCGGCGGCGGCGGCGCGGCGGTGCGGCGGCTGGGTCCTATGCAACGCTCGCGGGCTCGGGTCTGTGCTGGGTGGGGATGGCTGCAGACTCTTCCAAGAGAAAGCCGCTAGTCTCTTCCCCTTGCCAGCCAACCCTGCCTTTCCCCAAATGTGCCTGCACACCAAAAGTCTAGCCCAGGGCTGTAAAATAGATGGTTTCTGGAACCAGGAGACAAGTTTCCAGGGGGCAAGTCGCGGGTTTGCTGTCCCTTGGGGCTAGGAGCTTCTGCCGCGCCCCGCTTCCAGGGTGCGTCCCCCGGACCTCGGATCTCGCCGGTTCTGGGGAATCTGTGCAGGGAGACTTCTCGTACCCCGGATCTCGGACCTCGCCCGGCTTGGGAAATCTGGGCCCCCTCGGAGAAATCCGGCCGGTCCCTGCTCCAGCCCCAGCCCACGCGCGCGACCAGGGCGGCTCCTAACCTGTTTCAATCTGCGCTCCCGCTGGTCCTGAGTCTGTGTCCCTCCTCTGCTGCTATTAGTGGAGTTTACATTCAGCCAGCTTTCTGGCGATTCTGGGTGCTTGTCTGTTCTGCTGTTATGTTGTAGTTCTTAAATCGTTGCGCGGGGCAGAACAATAGGTGTTTGCTTATGCCGCCATCTTGGTGTCTCCGCACTCAGACTACAGATGTTTAAAGCTGGAACTGGTCTCTGATAGCTGGCAGCAAGGGTCTAATCTGAGTGTCATTGGAATCATTTTAGGGGAAGCATTATGTGTTTTCTTAAGCCCCAGTGACTCCTCTGTGAAGCCAGGCTTGAGGAAAGTAAGGGCCAGAGAAGGTGAATAACTCACTAAGTTGATGCATGGGAGGGAGAGAAATGAAATATATCCAAAAGATTTTTTTTAAATGATGCATTTAGGTGAACAATCCTACTAAAAGAGTAATATGCAAATTGACCAAATTGACTGATACACGCACAAGCCATGCCCACCAGCCAATCAGGAGCAAATAAACCCCAACAAAGATGGCTGTGGGCACTGAGAGCAGGAGGGAGGCTTAGGTTTCCCTGACAAAGGAGGAAGCCAAGCTTTCCGCCTGCCCTTGCTGGCCTAGGCCTCCACTCAATGCTACAAATTTTTAATTATAGAAGATACATAATCGGAACAGAAATGGTGGCAGCCATGGAGCTGGAGAGCGCAGAGGCTACAGTTGCCTGGGCTATGGAGGAAGCCAAGCTTCTGCAGCCCTAGCACCTAGGCCTCCACTCTAGGCTACAAAGTTTCAATTATAGAATTTAAATAAACCCAAACAGAAATGGCCATCACCACGAAGCAAGCAGGAGGCTTGGCTCCACTCCAAGCTACAAAGTTTCAATTGTAGAACATAAATTAATCTCAGATTTCAGGGCCTTTGCTTGGGTCACTGGGGGGGCGTGGCCAGCCTGCAAACCTCCACAGGCCCCTCACCCAGGCCACCCCATACCCCAAGGGAACCCTCACCCTGATCCAGGACACTCTTCAGGGCAAACCAGCTGGCCCCCACCCCTGAACCAGGCCTCTATCCTATCTAATAAAAAAAATAATACGCAGATTAACCATCACTCCAACACACAAAAGGGCTGACCCCGTGTGGTCAAAGATCCTGCCCTCATGTGGACACAAGATGGCCACCACAAAATGGTCAGCAGGTGAGGGCTGTTGGGAGGTTCCAGGCCAGCAGGAGAGAGCAGTTAGGAGGGAACAGGCCTTAAAGAAGGGCAATTGGGGGCAATCAAGCCTTAAGGAAGGGCAGTTGGGAAGGACAGTTAGGGGTGACCAGACCAGTAAAGGAGGGAAGTTGGAGGCAAATAGGCTGGCAGGGGAGCAGTTAGACATCAATTAGGCTGGCAGGGTAGTGGTTAGGGGTGATCAGGCTGGCAGGCAGAAGCAGTTAGGGGCAATCAGGGAGGCAGGCAGGCGAGCCGTTTGGAACCAGCAGTCCTGGATTGTGAGAAGGATGTCCCACTGCCTGGTAGGATCGTGCCTAAACGAGCAGTCAGACATCCCTCGAGGGGTCCCAGATTGAAGAGGGTGCAGGCTGGGTTGACGGACATCCCCCTCCCTCCCGTGCATGAATTTTGTGCACCAGGCCTCTAGTCTATACATATAAAGAGGTAATATGCTAATTCATCCATTATGGTGTCTTAGTCAAGACCAGTCTGTGGACAGGAATGGGGGTGGGGACTTCTGCCCCCATTGCTAACGTCACACTGCCTGCGTGTGTCCTCACCCAGCACTGAGGTGAGGCTGCCTGCCTGCATCCCTGGCTAAGGACGTGACACTGCCTGTGTGCATCCTCATTCAGCGCTGCCATGATGCATGGCTTGACGGGGGACCTCAAGTCATGACACCCGCCCCAGTGCCTGGCTGTGGAACCTGAGGCTGCGCACCCCCCACCACCCACCCAGAAGGGCTTGACAGGAGTGTGACAAGCTGGGTCTGGGGCTTACCCAATGGGGGTGGGGCTAGCTGGGTCTGGGTCTCCTGCATTTTCAAAGTGTGTGCAGGTGGTAAGTGGTCATTCAGTGTGCCCCAGGTCTGACAGGAGAGAGATTTAATATATATTTTACTTTTTTTTTTTCATTTCTGACACTTCTATTATAGACAAAGAGCAAATAGCAATAAGAGCAAAATATTTCTTCTAATTAATTCCCTTTTAGTATGCATGAATTTCATGCACTGGCCCACTAGTTAAGTAATAATCATTTATAGTTAATCATTGATAAAACACCTGGTAATCTAGGTATTTATATTTGAAATCTCAGTTTAAGCCTGCAGACTATTTGAGAAAATGGGATAGAAGGGATGCTAATCTTTCTTCCATTTCATGGAGAAACCATTGTTAGAAAGGAGTTCATAGGCACTATTCATTTTAAAACATATTTTTAAGTCTGCTTTAAAGGAAGGATGGGAATGAGTATGAATTACATAGATGAGCTATGCATGAGTTTGTATTTTCAAAATAAAGTTCATTTTTTACAAAAGCTCCAAGTAAATCTGTGTCAAGACAAAAGTTTTAAAAAATCACAAAAAAATGCGTTTTTAAACAAAAGTCAACCCTAATAACATACACTGAGTGGCCAGATTATTATGATCTTTGAACACATAATAATCTGGACAGCCAGTATATATATTATGTGTGTGTGTGTGTGTGTGTATGTGTGTGTGTGTGTGTGTGTGTGTGTGTGTGTATGTCTACATATATATACTAGAGGCACAGTGCACGAAATTCGTGCATGGGGGAGGGGGGACGCAGGGGAATGTCCCTTAGCCCAGCCTGCACCCTCTGCAATCTGAGGCCTCATGTCTGACTGCCTGTTTAGGCCCAATTCTACAGGGATTGGGCCTAAACGGGCAGTCGGCCATCCTTCTCACAATCCAGGACTGCTGCTTCAAACTGCTCACCTGTCTGCCTCCCTGATTGCCCCTAACCACTTCTGACTGCCAGCATGATCACCCGCTAACCACTACCCTGCCAGCCTAATTGATGTCTACCTGCTTCCCTGCCAGCCTGTTTGCCCCCAACTTCCCTCTTCTGCAGGCCTGGTCACCCCTAACTGCCCTCCCCTGCAGGCTTGATCACCCCCAACTACCTTCTCTTGCAGGCATGGTCCCTCCCAATTGCCCTCCCCTGCTGGCCTGATCACCCACAATTGCCCTCCCTTGCAGGGCCTGGAATCTCCCAACAGCCCTCCCCTGATAGCCATCTTGTGGGGCCATCTTGTGTCCACATGGGGGCAGGATCTTTGACTACATGGGGGCAGCCTTCTTGTGTGTTGGAGTGATGGTCAATCTGCAAATTACTCTTTTATTAGATAGGATAGAGGCCTGGTTCATGAGTGGGGGCCAGCTGGTTTGCCCTGAAGAGTGTCCTGGATCAGTGTAGGGGTTCCCTTAGGATAAGGGATGACCTGGGCGAGGGGCCTGTGGGGGTTTGCAGGCTGGCCACGTTCCCCAGTGACCCAAGTGGAGGCCCTGGGATCTGGGATTAATCTATGTCTACAATTGAAACTTTGTAGCCTGGAGCATAGCCAAGCCTTCTGCTTGCTCCAGGGTGGCAGCCATTTCTGTTTGAAACTTTGTAACATTGAGTGGAGGCCTAAGCCGGCAATGGCAGGCTGAAAGCTTGGCTTCCGCTGTTGCCAGGAAAACCTAAGCCTCTGTTCTCTCCAGCTCAGTGGCTGTTGCCATTTCTGTATCTTTTATAATTGAAACTTTGTAACATTGAGTGGAGGCCTAGGCCGGCAATGACAGGGGGAAAGCTTGGCTTCCTCTGTTGCCAGGGAAACCCAAGTCTTCTTCCTGCTCTCAGTGGTGGCAGCATTCTTGGTTGTGGTTTATTTGCATAATCTGCTCCTGATTGGCTTGTGGGTGTGGCAAAGGTATGGTCAAATTTGCATATCACTCTTCTATTAGATAGGATTAGAATCCCAGTGCATGAATTCATGCATGGGCAGGGTCTAGCCAGCCTGGCTTGGGGGAGGGGATATGGGTGGTTGGCCAGCCTGCCTGCTGGTTGAACTCCTGTTTGAAGGGACAATTTGCATATTAGCCTTTATTATATAGGATATACACTGAGTGGCCAGATTATTATGCTCTCTGAATGCATAATAATCTGGCCACTTAGTGTAAATCAAGTTATTGTTTTTTTGTGTGGAAAAAGTGTCCTTGCAATTTAAAGATTTCCCCATAGCAACAAAATACTATGACTATGGGTTTAAGAATCTTTAGTGAATAGCAGTAGAACACAATTAGTTTTGTAATTATTTTATGCTAGTGACTCAGTACATGAAATTCATGCACATTAAAAGGGGATCAATTAGAGGAAATAATTTAACATTGCTATTTGCCCTTTCTCTATAATAGAAGTGTCAGAGATGAAAGAAAATTAATAAAATGTATATGAAAACCTTTCTCCTGTCAGAGTCTGGGGCTCACCATGGGACCCAGAGTCAAGTCCCCACCCACCCACATGCACCTCAAAATTGAATGACCCAGACCAGCGTGCCCCAACCCCCGCCCTTTGGGCTAGATCCAGACCTAGCCAGTTCCACCCTTGTCAAGCCCTGCTGGGCAGGGGGCATAGCCTCAGGTCCCCTGGCTCTGAGCCAGGACGGGGGGGGGGGGCAGCCTCAGGTCCCCCATAAAGCCCCACTGGGCAGGGGCATGGCCTGAGTTCCCCTGACTCAGCACTGGGGGTACACACCTTGAGGTCCCCTGCTGGGTGGGGAGCATGGCCTGAGATCCCCTGTCTAGCCCAGCCAGGCAGGGGGGTGCAACCTCAGGTCCCCTGGCCCAGTGCTGAAGCAGGGGGCAGGGTCTGACATCCCCTGTCAAGCCCCGCTGGGCCGGGGGTTCAGTCTGAGGTCCCCAGCCTGGTGCCAGGATGGGGGGCACAGCCTGAAGTCCCCTGTCAAGCCCCATCTGGTGGGAGGCATAGTCTGAGGTCCCCTGGCCTGGCACTGGGGAAGAAAGAAGGGGAGCAGCCTGAGGTCCCCTAGCCCAGGATGGGAAGCACACCTTTAGGTCCCCTGGCAAGCCCTGCCAGGTAGGGAGAGGGGACATGGCCTGAGGTCCCCTGTCAAGCCCCATGGGGGTGGGGAAAGGCATAGCCTCAGATCCCTGCTAATCGCTTGTTAAGGCTCCTTATGGGAACTTCATTTCAGCTGTGGGTGCAGCCATCTTTGTGATGGAGTAATGATCAATTAGCATATTCCCTCTTTATTAGATAGGATTTCATTTAACTCAAATGTAAGAAAAAGTGTGCGAGGTCATGCTCATGAGTTCAACATGCAGAGATGTGTGTGTGTGCACGTGTGTGAGTGTGTGTGTATGTGTGTGCGTGTTTTGGGGGGCGGGAGATGGAGAAGCTCAGGCGCAGGCCTAGCATGGTCCCTTGGAGATCAGCTGAGTTAGCAGCTGCAAGCAGCGGTTACCACTTTACAAGAAACAGTCGCAGGAGCACCTTTTTTCTGAGAAAGGAAGCCTCCCGGAAAGGAAAGGACAGGCCCCTGGCTTTGTTGCTTGCTGCCCTGGGGTGGGCGGGGCGCCGCCTGTGGTTTTGAAGGCCTGAGCGCTGGTCCTGCCGCGCCTGCCACGCCCCCTGGTGAGAGGGCATGAGCTTGGCTGACCGACCTTCCCGGAGCCGCTGTGTGCCGCACGCCTGCTCCCTCCCGGAGCACCTCCCTCCGGGCAAGCCTCAGTGCACTCAACCTTCACGCAGGGCACAACTGGAGAGCAGAACGTTCCGGAATGCCATTCTGCATGTGGACGCTGTAGCCAAGGAGAAGGCAGCCGATCGTGCGTGTTTGGAGAAGACATCGCTTCCTGCAGGCCATTAGTGACTGCTCTGGGACGGGACTGCTCACCCCCTGGTTTCCGGCCTCCGTCCGTGGTAGCGCAGTCAGGAGGCCGCCACACCAGAGGCCGCTGTGTGGCGGCTCTGGGCACCTACTGCCCCTCCCCCTGAAGCAGGCTCGCCCTCCGCTGGCAATGCTGTGTTGGGGCGCTGTCCTTACACACGTTAGTTCAGCAGCCCCCTGACTATTCACTCATGCCAGTAACCACCCAAAGTCCCCAATGGTGACAACAAAAATATCTCCAGACATTGCCAAATGTGCCCTGGGGTAGGATCACACCACATGCACACACACACATGCACACATTCACACACGTGCGCACACGCATGCATACATGCACACATCGGAGGGGAGCATGGGCCGGTGGGGCCTGCGCACAGGACGGGCTGGAGCGGGGTGCGCTGCTGGCCACGTTCTGAGAGCGGGGATGGGGGTACCCGCAGTAACAGCCAGTCCGCACCTCAGTGTCCGGAATCTCGTTTTTATCCCCAAGCATGTCCACAACATGATGGTATCATCCAGAGCAGAAATCAGGGCTAGGCAGCCTTCTTAAGGTCACCAGACCCCCAAGGCTCCGACCCCAGGTCCTCACGCTCGTCCTGTTCCTGCAACAGCAGCAGCAGGGAAGCTGGACTGAAATAGAACACAGCAGGTGCAGGGGCCCCTTCCAGAGCGACTCGGCCACCGGGGAGGAGCTGGCTTTTCCAACACAAGTGCCAAAGACTCGTGTGTACTTTCTGATGCAAACTCTCAATGAACAAGGCCTGGGAGGTCATTTAGTTTGAAATAATTTTTAAATTTTTACTACACAGCCAACATCATAGCTAAAGGTAAAACCATAGAGACATACTACTCTCATTCTTATTTATTAAACAAAAATCTTGCTATCCTCGCCATCAGACAAGAAAAAGAAGTAAGGGCCATGAAAATGGGGAGAACAAACAACTCATTATCATTCTCAGTTATGATCATCTCTGCCGAAAATTAAATGAATCCACTAAAATGGTGACATTTTTATGTGCTTTTCACATTTTCAAATTTTTATTCACATATTTATAAGCAAAAAAGTCTTTTAAAGCATAATGTGGATATACATCCTGAATCTGTCATCTGCCCTGCTCAGGTCTCCCAGACAGACTCCTCCCTCTCCCCGACCTTCTGTTGTAGAGTGGGAAATTTTGAGTATTACTGAGGCCGTGGACTATGCCCCAGACAGAGTAGTCAGTGCTGACACCAGGTCAGGCCTTGAGATACGGTCTCATGGCCCCTTCCCAGCACGTAGGCCTTGCAAGACAGAAAACTGTCGGCTTTCTGAAGAACAGGATGACCCTGAATAACATGGTCGACAATGGCCTGACTCTGATGTACCTTGGGAAAAACTGTTTTGTCTTGGGTTGCTTGTTGTGTAAAAACAGGATGTGGTAAATGTGCTTAAAAGTGGTCCTGCACCAAGGGTCGGGGCTGCTCTCTGGCCTCCAAGTGCAGGATGGCAGAGCAGTCGCCAGGCCAGCTAATAAAGGCTCCCTAAATTTTCATTTGGTCTGGGCTCCGGTGGTCTTTCACTCCCATCCGCTCCACAACATTTGGAGATGCCCCAGTGAGATGCACCAGCCTTGGCTGGTCCTGTGACCGGAGCCCATCTGGGTCCCTGGACTCTCCGACCCAGGGGGAGATCTCTGAGAGACGTTCCTCAGCCCCGGGCCTGGTAGAAGTCAGAGACCCCGCCTGCTAAATTTCCTGATTGACTCTGATCGGAGCCGCCTGGACCTGGTTCTTACTGGTAAGAAACTTGTTTCTGGTTCTGTGGGCGCCCATCTGGGGTCTCTGGAAGGCTGGACGCAGCGGTACTTCTGAGACCAGATCCCGGTGCATGACGGTGCCCGGTGATCCTCAGTTGGTTGTCATTGTCTTTGTTATTCTGTGTTATTGTCTAATTGTCTCTATCATTAGAGTGGGTCAGTCTGCTTCATGTTGTCTGTACTCCCCTGCAATGTTTTTTGAAAATTTTTCAGGAATTCAAGCGGCAAGCAGATAATTACAGAGCCTCCGTTAATGATTTTAATTTACAGAAATTTTGTAAACAGGAATGGCCAACTTTCCCATATCCCTGTGAATGGAAGGAGGAGCTTGATCACCTCCCCAGAAGTCAAAAACTCAGACTGTCTGGTGTATAAATGTAAGTGTGAGAGTCTGTGTGAAGTGAAAGCTACTCTGTGCTGTCTGGCTGTACATATGAGAGTATTTGTTATCTCTTTCTGTTGTTTAGTTTGTCTAAAGATAGGGCAAACCCTGCTTTAGAGGGAAAACAGTAGAGAACTTTTAATTGATTTTTCTTAATTTATAATTTTGCTGTATTAGTTTAAAATTTTGGAATTCTAGGGTTAATTTATGAAGACTGCCAATCCAGAGAAGTTTAAACAAAGGTTTGTTGGGTTAAGATTAGTCATAATTAACTGCTTTTTAGACTGCCTTTTCAGCCCTCCTAGCAAACAGAGAATCATGTGGTCCCTAGAACTGCGACCTGCCTGCCCTTCCTGATAGACTTACAGTGAGTCTCTAGGAGAGGAGAAAAAGAGCCAAAAACTGCTCCAGAGCAGGTGTGAGAAAGGGTGGAGGCAGTGGAATTCACTCTCAGCCTGCTGAGAGAGAGGAGCCCTAGACTGGGGGACAAGGGGATGTTTGGAGATATCAGAAGTGGTAAAGGTTGAGATCTTCTGGAAGCTTAGAGTAAAGAAGGAAAATCTGGGAGGGAGAGCAACTGTTCCTTAAGTGTAAAAAGCCTGGTTATACAGGATCTCAGACTGCTTGCCTTATTTCCCCTGCTAAGGACAGAGTAAATGGTTAATGCAGAAAAGGGGGGGAGGTGCCGGTGGGGAGAGCAGGGAGAGAGAGGTTTTTGTTGATTTTGCTGGCTACAACCCACTCTGCTGGCATCCTTGGTTTCTTGCTTATCAGAACTATGCTGGCAAAACACAGTGGATCTGCCTCTGCCCCATTTACAACCGGGTACTTCTTGGGCAGTAGTGGAATATTCAGCAGAGGAACTTTAAGATATAATATCTTTAAGGCTGACAACTAGTTTAAGTTTTAAAAATCTGTCTCTCTAAGAAATTCTGGCTGTTTACTGTTTAGGAATCATTAAAGGATTGAGGTTTCTTTTTAAAAATATATATATTTTATTGATTTTTCACAGAGATGAAGGGAGAGGGATAGAAAGTCAGAAACTTCGATGAGAGAGAAACATCCATCAGCTGCCTCTTGCACACCCCTTACTGGGGATGTGCCTGCAACCAAGGTACATGCCCTGACCGGAATCGAACCCAGGACCCTTCAGTCCGCAGGCTGATGCTCTATCCACTGAGCCAAACCGGTTTCGGCAAAGGATTGAGGTTTCAAAGAATAAGGAATACTGAGTAGAAGGTCTGAGGCATGGTTATGCATTTTTAAAGGAAGGTTTGAAGGCTATTTTAAAAATGTTTATAAAGGTGATTGTGCATGTGATAAGGAGAAGAAGAGATATGTCAAAAAGAAATAATACATACAGGCCAGTAATCCAGAAAGAGTAAATAATTTCAGAAAATATTACTTTGGAAAGTCCATAAAAAGGACTGGCAAGGAAAATTCTACCTTAAAGTAGATCAGTATGTTTTTCTCCTTTTGCAATTCCTCTGAAATTTGGCAATAATAAACAAATCATGGCAATACAGTTCTTTGCATAAATTCAATAAGACCAGTTTCCAATAGTGGTTTCATTAACCAAAAACTTGGACTGGAGTATCAGGTTTTAAAGACCCTGCCTGAACTCTGAAGACTTGAAGCCAGTAAGAGTGCCACAGAGAAAGCCTGGTATCTTGCTTGGTAGCCCTGAAAATAGCTGGTGCTGGAGCATCAGGCCCATACCCTACCATCACTGGCGGTTGGTCAGAGTAGAATGGGGAGCAATAAGGGTGCCTCTGCATCCCTGCAGGACCCCTATGCACTTTGAACCATGACGAGTAGGAGGACTGAGATGGGCCTTAAGACCTAGGGCATGGGCCTGGGGAAGAGCCATTACAGGTGAGGACTTCACCTAACTCAGCAGATACTGCAGGCAGGCCTGGCGGCAGCTGGATGACTTGTCTTCCTGGCCCTGTGGGGAACATTAAGATTCAATCATGAAATGTCTGGAAAAGGTAATCAGTTACCATTCTTGTAATGTTTATGCAAACAATCAGGCCAAATTAAATACAATAGATATATTAGTCTTGATTTGTTTTGATAAGCATAGGGATAATTTTGAGGAGAAAAACCCTATTCCAATAGAGGTTATTAAAACTGAGATGTTTTCTTTCCCTTCCACCAGACCATTTGTAACAGTTTGTCTCTGCCAGGTCACAAGCCCACCTCCTTCTGTGCCCAGGCCTCACTGTCCCTCTGACAGACAACAAGGATCTCTTGGCTCTGAGAGAAACTTCTGACCCGCCTCCGCAGGAAGTAGCTAGAAGAGCCCACCATCATCCATTTTCCCTAAAAGAGTTCAGAGCCAGGATCCTTGAGGTAATATATTAGGCAGTTAGACAGATATGAGCAGAGCAAGGACGATGGACCAACTAGTACTACTGGATGTAATTAAGTCTTTCCAACTCTACCTATGTGAGACAAGGGGACTCCCCAGAAGCAAGAGGGAAAGAGGCTGCATACAAAACAGCCCTGGGAGGCTGCCCTAAAACCAGTGGGACCTCTACAGATTCTAGTGACTCTTCCAAACCCTGACCTACCCACCTCACCAGCTTATGTGGAAACCCAATCTAGAAAGCTGAAACCCATAACCAATCTTTATTCAAGTTCTTACAGGCTTTACAGTCCACTCAGAAAGCAGTACCAACTTCTGATCTGGTCCAGTCTTCCACTGTGGTGACTCTGTTTGGGTAAAGAAATTTGCCACACAAGGACTGACTCCTACCTGGAAAGGACCACCTCCATGGCAGTGAAGGTCGACAGGATCCTGACGTGGCTTCATTACACCTGGCTTAAGCCCTTATCTTAAACAGGCCCCTTGACTTTATTCAGCCTCATGGGTCAATATAACTCCCTTACCACCAATGACCCAAAAGAGTCAATGATTTGACTCATGTACATAAAACCAGTGGGGAATGTTGTAGAGTGGGAATTTTTGAGCACTACTGAGGCCGTGGACTATGCCCCAGAGTAGTCAGTGCTGACACCAGGCCAGGCCTTGAGATATGATCTCATGCCCCCTTCCCAGCTCATAGGCCTTGCAAGACAGAACACTGTCAGCTTTCTGAAGAACAGGATGACCCTGAATAACATGGTCGACAATGGCTTGACTCTGACGTAGCTTGGGAAAAACTGTTTTGTCTTGGGTTGCTTGTTGTGTAAAAACAGGATGTAGTTAATGTGCTTAAAAGTGGTCCTGCACCAAGGGTCAGGGCTGCTCTCTGGTCTCCCTGCATGGAAGATGGCAGAGCAGTCTCCAGGCCGGCTAAAAAAACTCCCTAAATTTTAATTTGGTCTGGGCTCCAGTGGTCTTTTACTTGCCTCCGCATTCACAACACGTCCATGCCTCACACCTCACGCAGGTTCGCGCAAGCACTGAGCTGCTGGACTCCTCACTCTCATGGTCAGTGCTCTTTCCCCACTCTGCTGCTCCCTTCACGCCGGGACCTGCACCATCTCTATCTGACCCAATCTGCCCAGGAGTCACATATTCTGGAAAGTTCTCCAGGAATTCTTGTGTCCTATCCTCATTATTCTTCCTAGATCACCTGAACATTGTGTGTAAAAAAATCAATTAAACTTAGATTGCAAATGGTATTTCACTGGAGGAGGAGGGTGGATTTTTCTTTATGCTGAAATAACTTCTATCTTTAACATGAGATATTTTCTTTTCTTTTCTTTATATTTGTATCTCTAATATCACTTAGTCCTGTGCTTGTATACATTAGACCTTAATGTATATTTAAAATTTAACGGGATGTTAAAAACAGAACTTTTAAATTATTTTACCTTAGCTCTCCCTTTTATTTTATTTTTATTTTTTTAATTTATTTTTGGATCTTTATTGTTCAGTTTATTAATTACATTGTTCCCTTTTTTTTTCACTCTATAGTTCCCCTCCACCTGGTACCCATCCCACCCTCCACCCTTACCCCCCTCCCCTGTCTTCTCCCATAGTTGCATGATTTTTGTCCCGTCTCTTGCTGCACTTCCCACACCCCCTTTCTCCCCAAGAGTTGTCAGTCCATTCCCTCTCTATGTCCGTGATGCTGTTACATTCACCAGTTTATCCTGTTCATCAGCTTATTAAATCACTTGATTTTTAGATTCATTTGTTGATAGATGTGTATTTGTTGTTCCTAATTTACACTTTTATCTTTTTCTTCTTCCTCTTTTTAAAGAATATCTTTCAGCATTTCATATAATATTGGTTTGGTGGTGAGGAACTCCTTTAGCTTTTTCTTATCTGTGAAGCACTTTATCTGACCTTCAATTCTGCATGATTGCTTTGCTAAATAGAGTAATCTTGGTTGTAGATTCTTGCTGTTCATCACTTTGAATATTTCTTGCCACTCGCATCTGGCCTGCATCGTTTCTGATGAGAAATCCGCTGACAATCGTATGGGTGCTCCCTTATAGGTAACTAACTGTTTCTCTCTTGCTGCTTTTAATATTCTCTCTTTGTCTTTTGCTCTTGGCATTTTAATTATGATATGCCTTGGTGTGGTCCTCTTAGGGTTCCTATATATTGGGGTTGGTGCACTTCTTGGACTCCTAAGTCAATTTCTTTCACCGGGTGTGGGAAGTTTTCAGTCACTATTTCTTCAAATAGGTTTTCATTGTCTTGCTCTCTCTCTTTTTCTGGCACCCCTATAATTCGGATGTTGGTATGCTTGAGGTTGCCCAGAGGCCCCTTACACTATCTTCAATTTTTTGGATTCTTTTGGTTTCTTGCTTTTTCAGCTGAGTGGATTTTACCTCTTTGTATTTCAAATTTTTAACTTGGTTCTTGGGGTGCTCCAGAGCACTTTTAGGTCTTTGTATAATATTTTTTATTTCAGTCAGTGTATGCTTAATTTCTGGTTGGTCCTTTTTCATATCCCTGAGAGTCTCCTTTATATCCTTGAGGGTCTCCTTCATATCCTTGTAGGACTCATTCATTTCCTTTGCAGTCTTGCTTATTTCCTTATAGGCCTCAACCTTTTGTTGGAGCCTCTTGAAAAGCCCTATAACCGTGGTTTTGAATTCCATGTCCAATCGTTTTTTTTCCTCCATTTCTTTCACATCTGATTTCTTTCCATGTTGCTGCATGGTGGCTGCTTCCCTGAGTTGGTCAATTAGCTTTGTGTGGTAGACTTCCTACTAGGGACAGTGGCTCAGCCTCCCCAGTTACCTGAGGTGGATATGGGTTGTACAGTCTTGCTGAAGTTAAGCTCAGTGAATCGTTGTTAGCACTTGGAGGGGTTGACCTCCAGGCCAATTGTCTGTGAAGCTCAGCTGTTCTCAGGTTGGATGGGCGGAGTCTCCGGCCCAATCAGACAGCGTCAGCTCCGCCCTATGCGGCCCCAGGAACTCTGTGCCGGTGGCAATGACCGCCAGCACCTCTGAGAGAGAGCCGCTGCCGATCTCCACCAGCTGCTGGGGAATTCAGACTCTCCCCAAATGAGTCTGCACCCCCAACCTCTCACCCAGGGTCGTAAAACAAAGCAGTCTGGCAGTTTTCTGAATGCGAGAGTGAGTCGCAGAGCGTTCTCTGCGCGGTCACGCTGCTGAGCTGTTCACGCAAGCTGCCTTCTCCACAAGCTGGGAAACCCGGCAGCATCCGAGCTTCGGCGTGCCCTCCCACTGTCCAGTTTTCATCCCGTGTGATAGTGGGTTCCCTGGACTTCGCCCAGAGCTGGAGAATCAGTCCAGTGGGATGTCTTTGTCTCCCCGTTCGAGAAAACTGGCTGGTTTTCAGCCGCCCGCCCTCTCCGCTGGTGCGCACTCCAAACCTCCCTCCGCGGGAATCTTTCAACACTGTCCGCCGCCGCTCCTCCGAGTCACAGTGTCCTATCTTCACTTTTATTTGTGGAATTTTCACTCGGCCAGCTTTCTGGTGATTCTGGAAGGTGTTTGTTCTTTCGTTAAGTTGTAGTATTAAAATTGCTGAGTATGACGGCAAGTTAGGTGTTTTACCTATGCCGCCATCTTGGTTCCCCCCTTAGCTCTCCTAACATGAGATATTTTCAAGAGCTGCATCTTGTGTTTTAAACTTGTCGGGGAAGAAGACACATCATTTTCCCTCTGCCCTTCTATGCTTCGTAGCTGAGATCCTGCTCCTTGTAATTGGAGACAGGCTAACAAGAGAAAAACAAGTTTAATGACATGAATGTCTCGTGTATATCTGGGAGAAGCCCAGGAAAATGGAGTAAAACTCTCCAAAATGGTCCAAGCACCACCATAGATTCCAGCTCCAGATAAAAGACAAAAGAAAGATGTTGGAGGGGAGGCCTGTTGTTGGAGGTGATGAGAGAAAGCAGAGTACACAGGTTAAGATTGCGATGCAGAGTAAAGTTGGCACCTTCTTCACTGAGAGTGTCTTGCGATTTAGCATCTTCCTTTTCTTCCTGATATAGAGGGAGACTTCTTCATGAACATAAACACCCCTTGCAAAAGGGGGACTTCTACTCTGCTGGCAGAGCTTGCCTGCCCGGCTGTTTCCTCAAAATAACCCTGTGCCAAAGAGATGCATTGGGGGGTGATCTACTCTGTCCCTTTTTAACCCTAAACTCAGAACCAGTGTGTTGAGCTCAACTCAAAATACCTTTAAAACACAAATTTGTTCTATCACTACGGATATTTATGGTTCTGTTCTCTAGCCAGTTTTCAGTAGTCTGAAAATAAGCATAAAAACATAAAACAGATGTTTAAAGTCTTTCTAATTAGGCCTTCTGTGGGGATCTGTAGAGCAACATGGATTCCCACAGTGGCCTTCACAGATTTTTGTTTGTTTGTTTTATTGTTGAAAACACTCTGTGCCCCTGCTGTTCTTCCATTTGCAGCAACGAGCCACATCTCTTTCTGACTTCATCCGTTTCCTTCTGAAGTCCCCAATGAGGACCTTCAGATCCCTTTTCCTCTTATAAAGTATTCTCTTATCCATTCTATTTTATTTTATTGTTTGTTTCCCCTTTTTAATGAAGGTATCTTAGTAGTGAGCTCAGCCAAGGAAGTAAAAAAAAAAAAAGAAAAAAAAAAAGATCAAGTCTCTTGTTGAGGAACAACTAGGAGTAAACAAACTTGCCTTTTTACATGTGAAGTCACACGTGGTAATGGTGGTAAGACGATAAGCAAATCAGGGTTTCCAGGCCAGAGGAAACAAGTGCATATTCTCAGCAGAATTGTTGATGTTTCTACAACCATGTGCCATCCCAGCCTGGCTGTGGTCCCCCTTGCCAGCCCATCTGACCCGCAGAAGGAAAAAAAAACAGTTGGTAACTAGCTGGTCTGCTTCCAAGTGATTGCATTGGCAGCAGGATCAGCCTCATTCAGTCTTTCATTCCTAAAACTTGTGGGGAGAGAGAGGGGGAGGGAAGCACTCCATTCTGGTTCAACTTTAATTTTATTTGGTGGCCATCAAAGGGTTTATTTGGCTGGGTCACACCAAATAGATACATAAGAAGTTGCTTCTCAGCCATCGAGTCATTTTCTAGTTTAAACCAAAACACACTCATCACAAGGAGCCCCAAACCCAATGCAGCTCTTTTAACTCCTTCCCACAGGGAGAAGGCCTCAACTTGTTATTCTGAAGAAAATGGACATAACTTGTGGTGACCATGAATAAGAAAGCAAGTCTGAAGGCCAAGATGCTATAGTGAGGAGGCTACAGGTGCCAGGATTCTTTCAGTTGCAAAACAAACAAAAAACCCAGAAGCCCAACTGAAGTTGAAAAGAGGAAGCTTTAGCTCCTGAACTTGAGGATCCCAAGGAAGCTCAGTTTGGAAGGAGCTGAGTCTGCAGCCAGGTCCTCACCCTCACGGCTCCTTCCAGCTCGCACTCTCCTTCCTGAGTCTGCTTATCTCTGCAGCCCTCCATTTTGAGTGATTCTCTCTTGATTCTGACAATGTCTGTGCCTGTGAGACAGAAAGTTGCCTCTGGCAGATCTACACATACATTCTTTCAACTTTGTCCTGCTTCCTCCTGATTACAAAGAATATACACTGGGAACAGTGTCGTTCCCAGCCAGCCTTCCCCCAGGAGCCCACACTGGGGCCAACCCTTCCTTGCTTTCCTGGACCAAAGCCTTCGTTTCATATCTGCACTCCGCTCCGCTAACCATCAGGTTGTAACATAAACAAGTGCATGCACCCCTGCAAGTGTGGGAGTAACACCGCTGGGACATGTTTATGTTAAGGAGCTGTCTGGCTGATAGTGCACATTCTCCCTGTTTTTTTTTTTTTTTCATTCTGTTTTGGAAATGCTGTAGTAGTAGACTGTTGGTGACAGCTGGAGGAACACAGTGCTCTGAGTCCTGCCAAGGTGACTAGGTAGCTAACTGCCTGTGCAGAAGCCAGATCTAATGGAGACACAGGATCGAGTGACAGGTGTCAAGGACGCTTAAGACAAAACAAGCTTTTAGGGGACATTGAACCAAAGGTGTTTCCTGCTCAGTGACATACTAGTCTTAAATGCTTGAGCCAGGAAGACACACAATAGCCAAAAAGTGCTCCATCGGAGATGGGCATGGGGAGGATTCTGATAATCACACAACTAAGATGGCCCTTTGTTTTGTCTCATCAGCATAGTATACAAATTTAAAGGCACAGAGTCAGACCAATTTCAAGCTTTTTTTATTATGGTAAAATATGCACATAAAATTCACTACATTTAAGGGTACAGTTCTGTATGACTAAGTGCATTCCATTGTTGTGCAACCCCCCTTCAATCTCCAGTACTGTCACCCTCCCCAGGGAAACTGTGCCCAGCCAAATGTTTGGATAATAAAGTGTTTCATGCGCATAAAACAATGCAGAGGATGATGCAAAACACACATGGCCTGCCACGCAGCTTCCCCAAACACAGATCTCCTCCTTTTTTAAGAAGCAAGACACTCAAAAGTGACCACCTAGGAGATTATTGTTAAGGGAGCTTCTATCTGGCGGGAGAGGGGCTGGACACTGGGAAAACTTTCACCTGTGGTCCCACTTGCGGGGCCGCCTCTATAGCTGCAAGGTCTGCAGAGGAGCTGGGGACAGTGAGGCTTCCCTTCTCACTTCGCCCTCCCTGGGGGACATCTCTAGGAAACACTTCTCGGCCCCTCATCTGCACTGTGTCCACTTTCTTATGTGATATTACCCTACTATCGCTCTTTTTTGGTTAATGGAGGCTTTTGGAAATTTTATAGTGCAGTCTGGGGACGTCTGTTGTTTCTGAGACAAGAAGGAAGACTGCGGGGTCAGCATGCCCTTAGCTGCCATGCTCTCCGCCTGGCTTTATTGGTATTATTTTTTTGTGAAATCTATTTTTAGAAACCTTTTGACCTAGAAGAAGAAGGACTAGGCTGCCCCCTGCAGAACATTTCCAGACACTGCAGGTGCTGCTTGCATGGCCTCCCCCCTCACTGAGTTTCAGGCTTTGAGACATCTCACTGAACATTTGCATTCTCCTCTTGTCATCAAGGTTAGACAAGCAGATACCTTGCAGGAGGCTGACAGGGCTCAGGGACTGGCAGGCAGGTTACTAGCTAGTGGGCTCTGGGTGTCCTGGGGCTACTCAGAAAGCAACAGCAGTCCTGAGGACAAGCGATTATCTCTAGGCCACTGCGATCAGGAAAGCAGCCCAGCCCTTGTCTTCAGGGCACCATGACTCCCATGGGGCTCCGACACCTGCTCTCTCTCTCTTTAATTGTTTAAAATATTAAATACTAATATACAAATAGTAGTATATATGTTTCCTTTTTTTCCCCATTGACCTCCCTCCCCAGCCTCCCCTAACCCCCAGCACATGCCCTCACCTACCCCCTTCCCCCCCCCCCCCCCCCGGTCTTGTATCCACTGGTTATGCTTATATGCATGCATACAAGTCCTTTGGTTGATCTCTTACAGACCCCACCCCCAACCTCCCCTGTCTTCCCACTGTAGTTTGACAGTCTGTTCAATGTTTCTTTGCTTCTGTATCTATTTTTCACCCATTTCTTTTCTTTCAAAAACCTTGCATCTGCATACTAGAAATAAACATATAAGAACAAAAAATGTTTGAGTCTCAATTTCAATGTCCAACAGTTCTGAATTCCAGTTTCAATGTCAAATAGTTCCTTATGTGTACATGTCACCAGTGATATCTGGATGGCGGACAAACAATGGCAATGCAGATCCCACCCTCTCTGGTTTGGTCCTGGGCAACCTGCAGCGATGCACAGCTGCTGACTGCTAGCATGGCAAGGTGTTGTCAGCATCTTCCATCTCTGGACTGTTTCTCCCCTTGTCTTTATGATTGGAGCAGACCTGTCAGTTCCTCTCTGTTGCAGGAATCCATATGGTCTTGGAGTGGTTTTCTGTAAATATACAAACATATTCTCAACCAAAAGTTAATAAAGAAATCTTTTCTATAAATTTGATTTGGGATCCTTTTTATTTTTGCCCAAATGATTTTCCTTTGGCTTATTTTGACACCATGTGTGTTTTTCATGGGTGTCTTGCTGTTAGCATTACAAACAGAAATTAATTTTCTGAAGTAAAAATTTTCTCAATGTAATTTACTTACAGGATATTTTTTCTTATGTGATATTACCCTACTATCCCTCTTTTTTGGTTAATGGAGGCTTTTGGAAATTTTATAGTGCAGTCTTGGTAACTTTAAATTTTAATTCTTGCACAAAAATATGACTGCTTTAGGTTCTTTGCATGTTAGGCAATTTTACAAAGAGATGAACTACTAAATTTTAGTTAATATTTTAGGAACAGCTTTTTGTCCAGTACACTTAAATTTTCTTGTGTGTTCATTTATTTCAATTGGCCAATTCAAATTAATCTGAAACTTGATTACTATTTTACTGTCAGATTTAATACTCAAACAATAATCTTAATTTATGCTGTAAATATTAGTGGAAAGGATTATTTGCATTCTTGAGTAGGCCCTGAGCATTCCTGGTGCTAGGTTGGATTTAGATATAGGACAGTTGTTGCCGGCCAAGTTTCTGTCTGTTACTTGGGTCCCGATTTGAGGTGGGCATGGGAGGCGAAGCAGCCATGGGGTCAGGTCTCCTCCCTCAGAAGGGGTGAGTTCAGGCCCTGCAAGATTAGGGGGGTGCGGGTCTGTGCCCCACCTCTGTTGACCTTCAAGTTCTTTCCTAATGGCCCCTCTGCGATTGTGCCTGTCTTAGGTTGTACCTTCCTTGAGGAATATTACTCATCTCTGGCTAACCAACCATCCTCCGGGGTCAAGTAGGCTTGATGTGAAGTGAGGTTCTATCTCCTTGGTAGTCTATGCCCCCGGGGCCTCCACATCCAGCACCTGCCTTGGGATCCCCTCACCTGCTGGCAGGGTCCTGGTACTGATCACATATCTCAGGGAACTCAGGTTTCTTCTCCAGGGAGGGCCCAGCTCACTCCATTGGTCAAGAGACAGATCTATGGTGCCAGCCATCATGAGGCTTCAACCTCAGCTTGAACTGAAAGCTCAGGCAACAGCTGTGGGCAATTCAATTATGAGAAGAGGATCCCTCTTGGCAAAAAGGGCAAGAGGGGCCAATATAAAATGCTCAAGTGCCTTCTCAGTGCCTTAATTCCTTCTGAAAGGGATTAAATGCTTTCATGTCCTTATTTAAATTGCTGCCAAACATTCAAAGAATTGGTTTGTAAGTTTCTTTGGGATGATTGTACAATAACTGTTGTAAAATATCAAAAATTATAGTGACATTGTAGAATAATATCATGTAAGGATATTTTTTGCTCTAGGCCATGTCAATTCTATTTCAAACTGGCTGTCAGGGTTTTTTTTTTTTTTTTTGTAAATTTATATAAACTTTGTAAAAACACAAATTACTTACCTTAGTTCAAGAGGTCAAATATATTGACTGTAAGTTACAATACTTTCTCTTAAGTTTATGCTAACCATTACTATGGATTAAATATAATATTTTCTTTTATTTTATATATTTTTTCTTATTATATTTTTATTTTTTACATATGTATCCTTATTTCCCCATTACCTCCCACCCCCCACTCATGCCCCACCCCCTGTTGTCTGTGTCCATTGATTAGGCTCATATGCTTTCACACAAGTCCTTCTCCCCCTAACTCCCACTGGCCCCCTCCCCCCTTATCTTGAGGTTTGATGTTCTGATGGACATTTCTCAGTCTCTGGAACTGTTCTTGTTCATCAGTCTATGCCATTCATTATATTCCATAAATGAGTGAAATTGTGTGATATTTATCTTTGTCTGGCTAATTTCACTTAGCATAATGCTCTCAAGCTCCATCCATTGATGGAAATGGTAGGAAATCCTTCTTTTTTACCACAGCATAGTATTCCATTGTGTAGATGTACCACAGTTTTTTAATCCACTCATCTGCTGATGGGCACTTAGGTTGTTTCCAAATCTTAGCTATGGTGAATTGTGCTGCTATGAACATAGGGATGCATATATCCTTTCTGATTCGTGTGCCTACTTTTTGGGGATATATTCCTAGAAGTGGCATCACTGGGTCAAATGGGAGTTCCATTTTTAGTTTTTTTAGAAAACTCCATACTGTTCTCCACAATGGCTGCACTAGTCTGCATTCCCAGCAGCAGTGCACATTCCTTTTTCTCCACATCCTCACCAACACTTATCATTTGTTGATTTGTTGATGAAAGCCATTCTGATAGCTGTGAGATGGTACCTCATTGTTGTTTTGATTTGCCTCTCTCAGATAATTAATGATTTTGAGCAGGTTTTCATATGTCTCTTAGCATTCCTTTTGTCTTCTTTTGAAAAAATTCTGTTTAGGTCCCTTGACCACTTTTTTATTGGGTCATTTATCTTCCTTTTATTAAGTTGTATAAGTTGCCTGTAGGTGCTGGAGATTAAACCTTTATCAGTGATAACACTTGGAAATATGTTCTCCCATGCAGTGGGTTTTCTTGCTGTTTTGTTTATGGTTTCTTTTGCTGTGAAAAAGGTTTTTATTTTGATGTAGTCCCATTTGTTTATTTTCTCTTTAACTTCCATTGCTGTAGGAGCAGTATCAGTGAAGAAGTTCTTTCAGCATATGTCTGAGATTTCTCTGACTGTGGGTTCCTCTAGTATTTTTATAGTTTCCCATCTTATGTTTAAGTCCTGTATCCATTTTGAGTTTATTTTTGTGTATGGTGTAAGTTGGTGGTCTAGTTTCATTTTTTTTTACATGTATCTGTCCAATTTTCCCAACACCATTTATTGAAGAGACTATCTTGACTCCATTGTATATTGTTGCTTCCTTTGTCAAATATTAATTGAGCATAGTGGTTTGGGTCCATATCTGGGTTTTCTATTCTATTCCATTGGTCTATATGCCTGTTCTTGTGCCAGTACCAGGCTGTTTTGAGAACAGTGGCTTTGTAATACAGCTTGAAATCTGGTATTGAAATCCCACCTACTTTGTGCTTCTTTCTCAGGATTGCTGTGGCTATTTGGGGTCTTTTTTTTTTATTCCAGATGAATTTTTGGAGAGTTCTTTCTAGTCTGTGAAATATGCCATTGGTATTTTAATGGGGAGTGCATTAAATTTATAGATTGCTTTGGGTAGTATGGACATTTTATGATGTTGATTCTCCCAATCCATGAACATGGTATGTTCTTCAACCTATTTACATCTTCCTCTATCTCTTTTTTCAGTGTCCTGCAGTTTTCTGCAAATAGCTCTTTTACCTCCTTAGTTAAGTTTATTCCTAGGTATATTAATTTTTTTTGGTGTGATGGTAAATGGGATTGCTTTTTTAGTCTCTCTTTCTGTAAGTTCACTATTGGTATATAGAAATGCCATAGATTTCTTGGCATTAATTTTGTATCCTGCTACATTGCCAAATTCATTTAGTAAGTCTATTAGTTTTTTATGGAGTCTTTTGTTTTTTTTTTATGTACAATACTATGTCATCTGCAAATAAGGTCAACTTCACTTCTTCTTTTCCAATGTGGATGTCTTTTATTTCTTCTTCTTGTCTAATTACAATGGCTAATACTTCCAGTACTATGTTGAACAGGAGTGGTGAGAGTGGGCAATCCTGTCTTGTTCCTGTTCTTAGGGGAAATGGTTGCAGTTTTTGCCCATTGAGTATAATGTTAGCTGTGGATTTATCATATATAGCTTTTATTATGTTGAGGTATGATCCTTCTATTCCAACCTTGTTCAGAGTTTTTATCAAGAAAAAGTGTTGGATTTTGTCAAATGCTTTTTCTGCATCAATTGATATGACTATGTGATTTTCATCTCTCAATTTGTTTATGTGATGAATCACATTTATTGATTTGTGGATATTGTACCATCTTTGCATTCCTGGGATAAGTCCTACTTGGTCATGGTGTATAATCTTTCTGATGTACTGCTGGATCTGATTTGCTAGAATTTTATTGAGGATTTGGGCATCTATGTTCATGGGGGATATTGGCCTGTAATTCTCTTTCATTGTGTTGTCTTTATCTGGTTTTGGTATTAGGGTGATGCTGGCTTCATAGAAGGAGCTTGGAAGTGTTCCTTCCTCTTGAATTTTCTAGAATAGTCTGAAAAGGATAGGTTTAATTTCTTCTTTGAATGTTTGGTAAAATTCCCCTGTTAAGCCATCTGGCCCTGGGCTTTTGTTTGCTGGGAGCTTTTTGATGACTGCTTCAATTTCTTCCATAGTTATTCATCTATTGAGCTGTTTAGATTCTTCCTGATTGAGTTTTGGAAGGTTGTATTTTTCTAGGAATATGTCCATTTCCTCCAGGTTGTCCAGTTTGTTGGAGTAGAGTTGTTCATAATATTTTTTAACAATCCTTTGTATTTCAGTGGGGTCTGTTGTTATTTCACCTCTTTCATTTCTGATTTTATTTATTAGGGTCTTCTGTCTTTGCTTCTTGGTGAGCTTGGCTGGAGGTTCATCAGTCTTGTCTATTTCTTCAAAGAACCAGCTCTTGGTTTTGTTGACCTTTTGTATTGTGTCTTTGGTCTCTATGTTGTTTATCTCTGCTCTGAACTTTACTATTTCCTTCCTTCGGCTTACACTGGACTTTTCTTGTTGCTCTCTTTCTAACTCTTTGAGTTGTAGGCTTAGATATTTTCTTACCATTGTTTCTTCTTGTTGTTTTTTTGGTGTTTTTTTTTTTCAGTAGGCTTGTAAAGCTATGAATTTCCCTCTCAAAACTGCTTTCACTGTATCCCGTAGATTTTGGATTATTGTGTTTTCCTTGTCATTTGTTGCCATGATGTTTTCTGTTTCTTCCTTGATCTCTCTAGTAACCCAGTCATTGTTTAAACGCATGCTGTTTAGTCTCCATATGTTTGATTTTTTGGGATTGTTTTTATTATAGTTGATTTCCAGCTCTATGCCACTGTAATATGAGAAGATGCTTGATATGATGTCCATCTTCTTGAATTTGGAGAGACTTTGCCTATGACCCAACCTATAGTCTATCTTTGAAAATGACCCACATGCACTTGAGAAGAAAGTATATTCTGTCGCTTTAGGATGAAATAATCTGAAAAAGTCAATTAATTACATCTGGTCTAGTGAGTCATTTAGGATTGCTATTTCTTTGCTGATTTTTTGTTTAGAGGATTTGTCCAATTGTGATAGTGGGGTATTAAAGTCTTTTACTATGATTGTATTTCTGTCAATCTCTCCCTTGATATCCTCCAGGAGTTTTTTTTAATGTATTTGGGTGCTCCTGTATTGGGTGTGTATATGTTTACCAGAGTTATTTCTTCTTGTTGGATTTCTCCCTTTAGTATTATGAAGTGGCCTTCTGTATCTCTTGTTATGTCCTTCACTTTTAGATTTAATTTGTCATGTATAAGTATTGCTACCCCACTTTTTTTCCATTTCCATTCACCTGAAGAACCTTTTTCCATCCTTTCACACTCAGTCTGTGTGAACCTTTTTTTCACAGGTGGGTTTTTTGTATACAGCAGATATATGGGTTGTGTTTTCTTATCCAGTCTGTTACCCTATGTCTTTTGATTGGAGCATTTTATCCATATACATTTAAAGTTATTATTGATAAGTATTTATTTGTTGCCATTTTTATTCTTTACCCCTGTGTTCCTTCTTCGCTTCCAATTTTTTTTTTACAGCAGACCCTTTAGCCTTTCTTGTATTGATGGTTTGGTGGCAATAAATTCCCTTAGTCCATTTTTGTCTGTGAATTTCCTGATTTCACCTTCAATTTTGATTGATAACCTTGCTGGGTACAGTATTCTTCAATTCAGACCCTTCCTTTGCATGACTTTGTATATTTCATTCCATTCCCTTCTAGCCTCATCAGTTTTCTGTTGAGAAATCAGTAGTTAGTCTGATGGGCAATCTTTTGTAGGTAACTTTCTGTCTCTCTCTGGCTGCTTTTAAGATTCTTACTTTGTCGTTGATGTTTGCCAATTTAATTGTAACATGTCTTGGCATCAGTTTTTTAGGATTCATTTTGTTTGGGACTCTGAGTTTCTTGGATTTGTGTGTGGGTTTTTTCTTTCCTATATCAGGGAAGTTTTCTGTCATTATTTTTTCAAACAGGTTTTCTAGTCCTTGCTCAGTTTCCTCTCCTTCTGGAATTCTTATTATGCAGATTTTTTTTCGTGTTGTCCCAAATTTCCCTTAGGCTCTCCTCCTGCTTTTTAATTTTTTTCTAGAAGCTACTCTGCTTGGGTATTTTTTCCTACCTTGTCTTCTAGCTCACTGATGTGGTCCTCTGATTCTTCTAGTCTACTCTTGATGTTTTCTATTGAGTTCTTTACCACAGTGATGTCACTCTTCATTTCTTCTTGGCTCTTCTTCATTTCCTCTTGGCTCTTACTCATATTGTCAAATTTGTCTTCCATTCTTTTCAGCCAGCTTATGACCATTTCTCTGAATTCTTTCTCTGACAGGTTGCTTGGCTCCAATTCGTTTGCTTCCTTTTCTGGAGAGGCTTGTTTTTCTTTCAAATTCAGGCTGTTTCTTTGTCTCCCCGTGGTCTCTCTTCTCTGGGTGTCTGGTTATGTAGTTCTCTCTCTCTCCTGCATTGATTTAAAGGCACAAAATACAACACAACCAGGTGCAATGCACCCGGCACTGTACAGTAATGTATTCACGATATTGGTAACCCCAAATAAAGGTGATGGCCAGAGAATGTCAAATTAGGGGATAGGTGAGAAAGGAGAGAGAGAAAAAGAAACCACACACACACAGACACACACATAAACACACACACTCTCACCCACCCACACACACAAAAAAAAGAAAGGAATGCTAAAATGAAATTGAGAAAAAGGGGAAAAAAAGAAAGTAAGAGAGAAAAGAAAGAGAAAAAGAAAGAAAAGGGAACAAACTATATATATGGGAAGAAAACTCCAATAGGACAGTCACTAATCCCAACAAATGCCAGCAAAAATTACCTGGAAATTAATACAAACTACAAACAACAACTAATATTAAGTGAGGTGAGGGAAAACATAAGAAAAAAAAAGCAAACAAAAACAAACAAACAAAAAGAAAAGAATAAGCAAAACAATCTCACAGACAAGCATAAAAATTGGTATAATCAACAGGCAAGCAAACAACAAAAAGACAGGGAGAGAAACAATTTAGGATAATGAAGTCAGAGAAGAGAGAGGTTGTATGGACTTGGAGCAGGTTGTGGAGATTAGATATATAAGCAGGGTGAAATTTTAAGAAGTGGTAAAAAAAAAGAATAAGGAAAATCTAAAGCAGGAAAAAGGTAAGAGAAACAGGACACCAAATGGGGAAAGGTTAGCAAAAGAGTGATGCCATAAAGGTGGAGTTGAGAAAGAGTAAAAAGATGCTAAAGAAAGATGAAAATAGACTGTAGAACACTTATCCCAAAGTAGAATAAAGAGAAAATAAAGTGACACTTAAAAAAAAGGTAAAATAGTAGTATTAATAAAACTGTTTCATTAATTTGTGTTACACAAGAGTCAATTTGTGATTCAGTCCCTGGATGGCAGTGTTTCTGGATTGACCTCTGGGTCTATTGGTCCTCCTTAGCCTGAACTAAGATCTTGCTACCCTTGTGGCACTCAATACCTATTTGTGGGACTGGGCTGCCCCAGAGCTGGCTCTCTAATGGTGGCTTCCTGCTCTGAGCCCCAGGTTCCTGAAAAACAACTCTCCCTTACAGTCTCCCAGAGTGTCCCCCTCTAGGTGATCCTATGCTCTGGGCTTAGTAATCAGAAGTAAGGATTTGGAGAGGAAAAAAATGCAAGTGTGCAAACTCTGGTTCTGCACAGTCCCCTTTTCCCCCTTGGGTTTAAGCAGCTGGCTCACTCCCAAAATTTTTGGCTTGTCCTTTTTTGTCAGATCTAAATGGGCTGCTTTCTAGGGATCCCTTCTATTATCAGCTCTGAGGACCCCCTTCCACATTCATGAATCATGACAGCCCCAACGGCCATGAATTTTTTGGGGGGCCTAGACTTCCCCTGTTCCTCAGGCTCCCTCTGTGTGTGCGTTTCTCTCCCCTGCTGGGATCAGAGACCTAACCTTATCCCAGGTGAAATCTGGCCTTTCCATGGTGGAGTGCAGAGCTCCTCTGAAACTGCATGTTGGCACTAATCGGGGACTGGTGTTCTGGGGTTCTCAGCTATTTGGTGGGTGCTGCATCTGTAGATTTTCAGGCTTTTCCCCTTCAAGATGGCGCAGTCTGTTTCCGAGCTGATTGCTCGGTGATAGAATCCAGCAGCACTGGGGGCTCCTTGGTCAGGGGAGGCCCATCCAGAGTCCCCCACCTTCTCCTGGAGTATAGCTATCCCCCAGCTCACCAACAATCACTCCCCATGTGACCCTCAGCCATTCTTTCTGCCTGTTCCAGGACAAGGCTCGGGACACGTCTGTCTATTCTGCCCCGTTTTCTTCCTCCCCCATACCTGCTCTCTTGTTCATTTTAGGCTAGTGTCCGTGGGCGACACTTTCCCTGCGTATGGAGGGAAGCCCCGGGAATGGTCTTCCGCCTGCTGCGCAAACAACTTCCATAACAACATGCCTGGCAGAGCAATTAGCTTTGATTTAATTTAACCAACCACTTGGCAGAAAGCACAGCTCTGTTCTGCGATGTCAGATGGCTCTGACACAGCTCTGTCCCCTGCTGAGGCCTGATGGCCCTGGGGAACCAGACCATCAACCAGGGTGGCTTTGGTCAAAAACAGCCATCATTTAGCAAGGTCACGTTCAGGTCAACCACATCTTCGATGACTATGGTTGCAGTAAAAATAGAGAACGAGGATATAGATACAGAAGAAAAATAGACATATACTGTAGATAGATGGTCTCCAATCTGTTCATTTTATCTTCCATAATTTTCTTTTTCCTTATTGCTCTCTGCCCTATGTCTCCTCTCCCCTTTCTGTTGCCCCTTCATCTGCCCCTGATCAGGTCTGAAGATGACAACAGAACCACAAAAGCCAGTCTGGGCACTTGTCACACACAGTGTTCCCTTGCTGCCACAGTCCAGGACTATCACTTTGGGTTTGGAAGGTGAGGCTATAGCAGGTGTATGTGTGTGTGTGGGGGGGGGGGGGGGGAAGTATGGGGAAGGAGTGGAGGGGGGGGCTTCCGGGAACCCAGGCAAAGCATATCTGTTGGATCCTGTCACCAGACACACCTTTGGGAAGGGGCAGATCCCACAGGGGAGGGCCGCAGCCCAGCACTGGGCTGTCCTCTCCTAGCTGCACTGGGTGAAGTCCTGAGGGAGACCAGGCCTCTGCAGCAATCTGCCAGCCATTTGGACCCCTGCAGTCTCCGATTACAGACAGAAATAAATAAAATCAGGTTGTCTCCTCACCAGGCTGGACAGTCACCGTGCAGATTCACAAGTGCAACTTGGGCGATGTAAAATGCATTTAATCCTGTTGTTTTAGTTAAAAACAAAAACAAAAACACTCAAGCCGTTGGCAGCACTTGAGATGAAACCCTGGCTTGCATCTTGTATGTGGCTCAGGCTGAGGTGGAAAGATGAAACCAGAGGCCTGCAACCTGGTCCCTGCCCAAGACACACGCCTTCTGTGAGTTTCTTTCCTGAAAGATGCTGGATAGAGTGAAGGTAGAAAGGTGGGGGGGGGGGGGAGAACAGGGGAGGGGAAGGGCAAGCAAATGCTGGTGATTACAAGAAAGGGAGGAAAGCAGGGAGAGAGGAGGCTTGGGTCTGGGAGGCATCACCCCCTATGTAAACCTCCCTTCTCCAGGGGCCTCAGGTAAGTTAAGGGACAATGTAAATAAATCAAATCACACAGTAAATGCCAGGGACTGATTTCCAAAGGACACATCCACTGAGTAAGCAAACACAAGTCCTCCTCACCGTGTATCACTGTATCATAGGCTGCTTTGCGCGTTTCCATTGCCTCCGCCCCCCACCCCAGAGTGGTGTAACTCCATGTGGTTATTACAATTGCAACAACTGGTTGCTAGGTTGCACTAGAAACAGGTTTTTATTTTCCAGGTTGACCAAAAAAGTTCATTTTTGCATGAGTGCCAAACAGCTGTAACTGTGGCACACACCACAGAGTGAACAGACTGTGGGCGCTGACATCGCAATAGTCACAGCTTAATCTCCCCTGTGGACAGAGCGGGAGGGCGCACCCCTCGGCATGGCTTCCCCGCAGGCAGCCCTCCTCCATGGCTGAGCACAAGGGCGCCTGACATTGCACCCGCACCCCTGCAGCGGAGTCCGTGGCAGCAGGAGAGACCCAGGAAAACGCCTGGCACCTGCTTCCCAGCACGATTCCCCATGTGTGGGTGCTGCCCTGGACTCCTTTCTCTACCGGGGTGCTTCCAGGCCCCTCTCTCACGGGTGTGGTCCCTGGGACCCCCTCCTCTGCGGGTGGGAAGGGTGCTGGCAGCTTCAGATGAAGTTGGAGCCCTGTCTCGCCCAAACCACTTGGTGGTGTCTCCTGGGGGGTGCCATTTTTTGTGTTTGTTTGTTTTCCCTTCTCCTCTCATAAAGGAGGCCCAGCCACTTGGACACCTCAGGCCAGGCCTCTCAGCACAGTCCCTGGCCCCACCGGGAGGCTGAGGGGCCCACCCGGGCCTGCAGGGCAGCGGCCAGCACTTTGTCCATCATGAGTAGCCACTCATTTTACTAAAATGGGCTCGTCCTCCAAGGGGCGCTGTGACACCCACTTTAGAGATGAACCATGTGCAAAGAATTACAAACAAGTCTTGGAAGCGCCCTAAGGAGCGCCTGACCTCTGGTTGGCTCCTGCCTGGTAATGAAACCTAGCATGTCTGTTTGCGCCTCACTGCTCCATGCAAGGGGGGAAGAGAGGAAGGAGGCAGGGAGGGCTAGCTGGGAATAAGGAAACAAAGCGCCCTGGATGGGGGAGCCTGGGACCCTCTGCTCAGAGAAATAAGCCAGGCACAGGCCAGCAGTGCAGGCCTCCAGGAGGCACCGAGCAGCCAGCTCCTAGGCCCAGAAGGCAGA
This sequence comes from Antrozous pallidus, assembly GCA_027563665.1. Classification (NCBI taxonomy): domain Eukaryota; kingdom Metazoa; phylum Chordata; class Mammalia; order Chiroptera; family Vespertilionidae; genus Antrozous; species Antrozous pallidus. Next base: position 1,651,686 of record CM050523.1, read on the forward strand.
GGGCCTGGGCCTTAGGGTTCCCCTTTGGGAGGCTGTTGTGGGGTGTCTTCCATGACCAGTTGCAAATGACCACGGAGGAAGTTAAGTTGGTAATAAGCAAGCAAGGAGTTATCGAGCTGGACAGGACGGTCAGAGGGCACCACACACTGGTGGAGACCACACATGACTATACCATTCCGGGTGTAGGCAGACCTTTTATAGGGTCTTAACTATAAGCTTTCACTGTTTTAAATTCTGAGAACAGCTCTCAGGATCGTATCTGGGACAGGAAGGTTACAATGGACTGATTGACCTTGTTGCCTGCTCCTTGTCTCTAACCATGTATCTTGCAAGATGTGGGAATGTAGTCCTATCTCACAAAAGTAGATAGTGCAGCTCAACTCCTGACATCACTGAGTCACTCCTTTATTAACTACAAAGGGATACATGAAAGCTGTGATAAGAGTGACAGCTAATGTTTAGTATCAAGAGTCTTTGTGACTTGTTACATCATGAACTGCCCTGAGATGAGGGGCTGGCTAACTGAAAGATCACTTTGTTTTACTTGTACCATAGTGATATCATCATAAGGTGATAACCATGCCTCTCACATGTTGCTCAGCATTCTGGCTGATTCAAGCCAGCTGAAAAAACAAGTGAAGTGTGACTTATTTTGGTTTGACAGATCAAGTCTTTCAAAGCATGGAGCTCACCAGAGGGTGATTAATGGGCAGTTACAGTGTCCCCACTATTAAGCCCACTGGTCTGGGTGACCTCTAAGTCACTTGCAGTATCACCTGGTAAGACTGTGATCATGGCTATATATTTCACAGACAGCAGATATCCCCTAAGGACTGGGCTCTGTGGACACTGGTCAGGCATAAAAACTGACATTCTTCTTGCCAGCCCTCCAAGCCCACACCCTGCCTCCTGGCCTCCCCGACTATCAGGCTCCAGCTCTGGTCTCACAGGTGCCACCATGTGAAACTTCCTGACATCTGAATTACAAACCCACAGTGCCCTGTGCCCCATTTCTCAGGGGCTCAAGTCCACTCCATGTTCAGTAAATGTTCACAGGGTTCAGAGCCAATAAGTTAATGAGGACCTTCTAGAGAGGGGATGTCTTTCCCTAAAGAAGCATCTGTGCCCAAAATAAGCAAATAAACACAGTCCCATTCACCCAACTGGTGTGGCTCAGTGAACTGGGAAATGATGGATCAATTCCCCATCAGGGCATATGCCCAGGTTGCAGGCTAGATCCCCAGTGTGGGACATGCAGGGAAGAGCCAATCAATGATTCTCTCTTACCATTGATGTTTCTATCTCTCTTTCTCCCTTCCTCTCTGAAGTCAATAAAAACATATTTTTAAAACAAAAATAAGCAGTCTCTCTCACAAGTCCACAATGACAGACTCCAAGTTTTGGTGGGCTGGATGCAGTGCACCTTGTTCAACTGTGAGCCACTTCCTGAGGGGAAACTCTCCATCATGGGGTAAAAACCTCCCAGGTGTCCTCCCACTTGCCAGCTGCTGCCAGCTGTGAGGTCACAGGGTGTGAGCTTCAGCAGATGGCCGGAGAAGGTGGTGGAAACCTTTTGGGTGGCATGCGGTATCTCACTTTTTTCCAGAACCTAGCCTTTGCACACGGTGACTGCGCTGTGAAGTCCCTGCTCCACTGGACAGACCCATGCTTCTGTCTGAGATACTGGATAGACTCTGGCATGGATGCATAGCTCTGGACTTTCTCCACCTCAATCAGAATGACCTTCATCCCATCCTGGGTGACAGCATTGTAGATTGCAATTTGTTCTTCTGACATGTTCTTTAATAGGTCAAAGCCCAGCAGTTCAGGAGCTAAGATGATGATCAGTCGCCTGCACAGCTTAATGTTTTCATCGATGACATTGGCCACAGCTGCACACAAAGAAAATGAAGTAGAAGGCCTCATGAGTAAAGCAGCCTGGATCTTAATGCTCCTGAGAGCATTAGAAATGGACCCTAAGAATTAACATTAAAATAGACATGACTTAGCAATGGATTAATGAGAGGTGTCTTTTGACATGCATCACCCTCTCTGTGAAAACTTCCTCACTGTCCCTGAAACATTGGTGCTTTACACTCATGAGCCACATGTTTTGATAGTAGTTGTTGGTATGTCACTTTCCTCAGCTCACACAGGCACGAACTGCTCAGAATAGGTTCTGATCATGTCTAGTTTTGCCGGACTTAGCTAAAGGTCTGGTATAAGATGATAAACATTTTTTTAAAATAAATATATTTTAAAAGAATAAGAAGTTAGCGCAAATGTCATTCATTTGTGTTTTCCTCTTTTGCTTTATAGCTACTTAGATGACTAGGATTTATATACCCTGGTGGTTTCTGGTGGCAGGGAGGGGAGAGTTCCTGAAATAAGTTGGTCTTTTTCAGAATAAGGACCAAGTTTTATATCATCCTTGTTTTTAGAATATATGAATAGATAACAATGTCCCCCAAAACAAGCTTTTTATTTTTGGTTAGTTTTAACATTTCTAGAGCCTAAAACACTACCTGGCACATAGCAAGTGCTCAATAAATATTTGTTGAATAAGTGAATGAGTGAATATTAATCCACTTATGAAATGAGAGCTCTTCCCCATGTTTATCATAAGCACTGGGCTGAATTTTCATTTCCTCAAAGAGGGTGATTTCAGAACATAGAAAATTCTGGGCAGAGATATAGCTATGATTGCTCTGTGGGTATAAATAGCTTATAAATCCAAAGTAGTTAGAAACTTTTTAAAGTAGCCCAGAATAAGCCACTACCAAATGCAATAAAGTAGTAATCTTGATTTCCTAGTGTCTAGAAAATGAGACTTATTTCAAATTTCAGCCACTGGCTTTATAGCCATCAAAGAGGGGATCTTTGTCCACTAAGTGTCTAATCAGTACTGCTTAGGTTTAAACTAATTTAAAATTCTCTCAATCAAGTCAGGGAAGTATTCTTATCCCTATTTGACAGATGAGCCAACTGAGGTTCAGAGATGTTGGCTACACAGCCCAAAGCTATACTGCTATTAAATGAGAGAGGTAAATACCTATTCTATTTAGGTAGGGGGGTTAGGGGTTGAGGGTTAGAAAATACAATTAACATGAGATAATTTATATGTTCAAACTGCAAAAAAAAAAAAAAAACTACTCGGCAGTTAGTCTCAAGGACATCAGGGCAAGCGACCACTTTCAGTCTGTGCCACCCACCACCTGTGCACAGGGGTGGTTTAGCCATATCCTTGCTCAGTGTGAGGGTCACAGTGTTTCAATCAGGGTCTCTATTATCCTGTCGCAGGAATGAGATGAACAGGAGAAGAGAGTTGGGTTCTAAGCTCCCAGCTCAGGGTTGAGAGCTGGGAGATAGACTACCTGTGGTTTGGTGAGGAAGGCAAGCAGAGTCCCTACCATTTGTAAAGTAAAGGAAGGGAAAGTTTCCTTTAATTTTTTTATTCACTTGCTGTTTTTCTACCCCAGTTAACACATACCTTGTCCAGGAAATTCATCCCTGCCAAATATAAATAGTTTATATCCACACTGCCTCTCCAGCACCTCAGGCAGAGCTCTCAGAACCAGCGTGTCCACATCAGAACTCCGGCAGTCATGGGGAGGTTTGGGGTACAAGACGTACGCATCATATAGCTTCCCATCTGAAAGAGAAATGTAGTGAACTCATGGAATGATTCCTACCAAGTCCTTTCTACATGATCATGGTGGAAATCAGAGTTGCTACCATGCTGTCCTCTTCGCTCAGGTCTGATGGCTTCAGAGTGCCCAGCTGGCTGACTTGGTGCCAAACATTGCTGGTCTCAGCATCTCATTCCTTTGACAGTTAAATATTTTACTTCACTGGCTTCTTGCTTGCATGTTATCTGAAAAGTTGAGCATAATCTACATCTTTGTTTCTCTATGGTTAAGGTGACTTTTTACCTCTGGATTCTTTTGGGATATTTTTCCTTATCTTTCATTTTCTGTAGTTTGAAAATAATGTGCCTAGGTATATGTGAGTTGTTTTTTGTGTGTAGGTGGGTAGGTTTTAAAAAATATTTATCATATTTGGTGTTCTCTGAACTTCCTGGATCTGTGGTTTAGTGTCTAGCATTAATTAGGGAAAATTCTAAGTTATTACTGTTTTAAACATATCTATTCCTTTCTCTCTTTCTTCTCCTTCTGGGACTTTCATTAGACTTTACCCCTTCTGTGGTTGTACCACAGTCATTTTATGTTTAGGTTAGCTTTGTTTTGTTTTATTTTGTTTTGTTTTCAGTCTTGTTCTCTATTTGGGGGTTTCTACTTAGTTATCTTCAAGCTCGGGACTCTTTGCTGGGTCATGGCCTATCTAACAAGCCCATCAGAGGCAGCCTTCATTTTGTAATACTACCCCCTTGTGGTGCAGCTGAAAAGGAGAACTGGAAGCAAGAGTCTCCATTAATTTCACTGTGTAACAGATGGGTCCTGTGTAACAGAGTGCCATCCTAACAGCACCAGATGAAGTGGGCCAAATCCTCACAATTGAGCCCCACCAGTGAATCCCATCATTCATTCATTGAAACTGCACACTACTCTACAAGGAAACCAAACAGCAGACTCTAGGAATTGGCTGTGCCATGCTAAGAACTCAAACACCATAGCATGTCACCATGTCAGAATGAGCCAGTGTGTACTGACCAGCCATAGGCCACAGCCACTGTGCTCACAGTGTACAGATAAACAAGACCCAGATCTAATCAGAAGGCCATTCATAAATGTAGAAATAAACAGTATGCAGCACTGTAAGTTAGCAAATGGCTGAGTGAACAGAAGAGACCCAGCAGTTTCTTTTAAAGGCTAGGTACACAAAGTTACACAGTTCCACTTCTCATGAGCACCAGCTCTGGGTGGAAGTTTTGAGGAATCCAGGGACATATGGGGAGCAACTGGATTATCTGGCTTTGGAGCAGGAACTCAGGGGTGGCTTTCTTGCAGACATGGGTGCTCACAGGTGCCATTGTCCCCCATCCCAGAGCTTATTGGCAACCATATCTGAGTTTCCATAAGCATGGCCCACACTGTTCATCCCACCCTAGTGATTCCCTGAAACCCTGCCTCATCCACCTTGCAGGCCCACCCAAGCTGTTCGCAGAGACTTTTCCATATGAATAGCCTGTCCTGGCTCAGGCTTCAGACTTTGCTAAATTTTTTCAAACAAACAGAAGGTGACATTAGCATGCCCCAATAAAAGGCCCAGGACTTGACACTAGCACCAGCCTGCCTTGCTTCACAGCTTCGCATCGCCTGGGCACTTTCACGCCCAATACAGGTAAGGGTCATCTGTAGATCTCTCTCTGTAGCTCCTGATGGGTAGCCCCAGACAGTGTCTGAATTTGTACTTCCCAGGAGGCCCTAGAGCTAGTGCACCCAGTGGGAAGCTTCAGACCACAACAGATTATAACTGTACACATCCATAAGCAACACACACAAGGAGAAGATTCAGTGAGCACCAAATCTCCACTGAAGCAAGTCCTGCTCCAAAAGGGTATCTCCTGCACAGTAGCTTTTCCACGTAGTCACAATTGGTCCTCACAGCCAACTGGCCTAGAGGTCAACTCCTCCCAGTGATGCCAACAGCAATAAAGGCTCAACTACAAGACTATGTGCACAGCCCACACAGGGGCACACCTACAGTGCCCAATTCAGGTGACTGGGAAGGCTGAGCTAATGGGCCCTACAGGACACCTACTACATAAGGCCACTCTACCAATTGCAGGAGACATAGTAGCTCTACCTAATACATATAAACAAACACAGGGAAGCAAACACAGGGAAACAAAATGAGGAGACAAATGAATGTGTCACAAATGGAAGAGCAGAAGAAATATCCAGAAAAATAAGTAAATGAAGAAAAAGCAAGCAAATTACTAGATACAGAGTTCAAAAACATGGTTATAAGGTTACTTAAGGACATTTGTGAGAGCTTTAGGGACTCGGTGAGGCTTTCAAGAATCTTAGTGAGAATTTCAGACATGAAAAAGAACCAGTCAGAAATTAACCATAGACTAACTAAAATAAAGAATAATTACAGGGACTCAACACTAGAGTACAGGATTCTGAGAATCAAATCAACAATTTGGAATATGAAGAAGCAAAAAAAAACCAACCAATCAGAACAGCAAAAATAAAAAGAATCCAAAAATATGAAGATAGTGTAAGGAGCCTCTGCGACAACTTCAAGTGTGCTAACATTTGATTATGGGGGTACCAGAAAGAGAAGAGAGAGAACAAGATATTTAAAACCTATTTGAAGTAATAATGACAGAAAACTCCCTCTACTGGTGAAAGAAATAGACTTGTAAGTCCAGGAAGCAAAGAGAGTCCCAAAAGTAACACAACATGACACATCATAATTAAAATGCCAAGGATTAAAGACAAAGAAAGAATCTTAAAAGCAGCAAGAGAAAAGCTGTTAGTTAGCTACAAGGGAGACCCCCATATGACTATCAACTGATTTCTCAACAGAAACTGCAGGCCAGAAGGGAGTGGCAAGAAATATCCATAGTGATGAATACAAGGACCTAAAACCAAGATTACTAAACCCAGCAAAGCTATCATTTAGAATTGAGGGTCAGATAAAGATCCTCACAGATAAGAAAAAGCTAAAGAAGCTCATCACCACCAAACCAGTATTAAATAAAATGTTGAGGGGTATTCATATATACGTATATATGTATATATGTATATATGTATATATGTATATATGTATATATGTATATACGTATATACGTATATACATATATACATATATCCTACCCAATAAAAGAGTAATATGCAAATTGACCATCACTCCAACACACAAGATGAGTGCTCCCATGTAGTCAAAGATCCTGCCCCCATGTGGACACAAGATGACCACCAGAAGATGCCCAGCAGGGGAGAGCACTTGTGAGGGATCAGTCCTACAAGTGAGGGCAGTTGGAGGTGATTAAGCCTGCAGAGGAGGGCAGTTAGGGGTGACCAGGCCAGCAGAGGAGGGAAGTTGGGGATGACCGGGCCTGCAGGGGAGAGTAGTTGGGAGAGACCAGGCCTGCAGGGGAGGGCAGGTAGGGGGAAATAGGTTGGCAGGGGAGTGGTTGGGGGTGATCAGGCTGGCAGGCAGAAGTGGGCAGGGGCAATCAGGAAGACAGGCAGGCAAGCGGTTAGGAGCCAGCAGTCTTGGATTGTGAAAGGGATGTCCAACTGCTCATTTAGGCTTAATCCCAATGGGCAGTCGGACATCCCTCTGACAATACAGGAATGCTGGCTCCCAACTGCTCACCTGTCTGCCTTCCTGATTGCCCCTAACTGCTTCTGCTTGCCAGCCTGATCACCCTCTAACCACTCCCCTGCCAGTCTGATTGTTGTCTAACTGCTCCCCTGTAGGCCTGGTCACCCCCAACTTCCCTCCTCTGCTGGCCTGGTCACCCCTAACTGCCCTCCCCTGCACATTTGATTGCCTTCAACAGCCCTCCCTTGCAGGCCTGGTCCCTCCCAACTCCCCTCCCCTGCTGGTCATCTTGTGGTGGCCATCTTGTGTCCACTTGAGTGGAGAATCTTTGAGCACATGGGACAGCCATCTTGTGTGTTGGAGTGATGGTCAATCTGCATATTACTCTTTTATGAAATAGGATAGATACCTGGTGCATGGGTGGGGGCCAGCTGGTTTGCCCTGAAGGGTGTCTGGATCAGGGTTGGGGTTCCCTTGGGGCATCAGGCAGCCTGGTTTAGGGGCCTGTGGTGGTTTGCAGGCCAGACATGCCCCCAAGCGACCCAAGTAGAGGCCCTGGTATCTGGGATTTATTTATATTCTACAATTGAAACTTTGTAGCCTAGAGCAGAGCCAAGCCTTCTGCTCTCTCCATGGCAGCAGCCATTTAGGTTGGATTTATCTATCTTTATAATTGAAACTTTGTAGCCTGGAGTGGAGACCTAGGCTGGCCAGGACTGCAGAAGCTTTGCTTTCTCCATCACCAGGGACAACCCTAGCTTCTGCTCTCTCCAGCTCCATGACTGCTGTTATTTCTGTTGGGATTTATGTATCTTCTATAATTGAAACTTTGTAGCATTGTTTGGAGGCCTGAGCCAGCAAGGGCAGGTGGAAAGCTTGGCTTCCTCCATTGCTGGGGAAACCCAAGCCTCTCTCCTGCTCTCAGTGGCCACAGCCATCTTGGCTGGGGTTTATTTCCATATTTGTTCCTGATTGACTGGTGGGTGTGGCTTGTGGGTATAGCAGAGGTATGGGCAATTTTCATACGACTCTTTTATTAGATAGGATATATATACCTACTAAAGGCCCACTGCATGAATTCGTGCATAGGTGGAGTCCAGCAGGCCCGGCTCCAACTGGGGTAGATCAGGGCCTAGCCTGTTGGGTGGCGGGAGGTTGGCTGTCTGGTCCTCCCTAATCAGGGCCAGGTAGGCTGTGGGGAGGGGCAGTGGGTGATTGGCTGGTGGGCCCCGCCCGATTGGGATGGAGTGGCCGATTTGGGGTGGGGCCACTGTGGGGAGACACTGTGGGAAGTTGGCTTGCCAGCCCCATACCCAATTGGTGGGAAGGGGGGGTGGCTGATCAGGGACAGAGCTGGCTGGGGGCAGGGGCTGCAGGCCAACCAGGGTGGTGGGGGCTGATTGAGGGTGGGGCCCACCATGGGGAGGGGCTGTGGGCAGTGGGTCTGCCAGCCCAACCTGAATGTGGTGACAGGACTGATTGGGGGCCACTGTCCTGGGGGAGGGGCCATAGGTGGTTGGCCAGCTGGCCCTGCCTCTGATTGGAGTGGGGGTACAACTGGGGGTGAAGCTGGCTGGGAGGAGGGGCCGCAAGCCAATGGGGTGATGGGAGCCCATCAGGACTGAGGCCAGCTGGGGGAGGGTCAAGAGGCAGTTGGTGAGCTGGTCCCAACCCCTATTGGGGTATGGGCATATCAGGAGCATGGCTGACCAGGGGGAGGGGTTATGGGCCAATTGGGGTGGTGGGCACCCATCTGGGGTGGGGCTGGGAGGCCAGCCTCCTTGCAGCCCCTCCCCCCAGCCAGCCCTACCCACTGTTAGGGTGGGGGGGTGATCAGAGGTGGGTCAGCTGTGGGGAGGGGCTGTAGGCCAATAGGGGTGGTGGGGACCATCAGGGGTTAGGCCAGCAGGGCAGGGACTGCAGAAGGTTGGCCGGCCAGCCCTGGCCCCTATTGGGGTTGGGGGGGCAACAAGGAGTGGAGTTGGCCAGGGGAGGGGCTATGGGCCAATGCGGATGGTAGGAGCCCATCAGAGGCGGGGATGGCCAGGGGGAGGAGGCCACAGGAGATTGACCAGCCGGCCCCACCCCCTGTTCATCAGATTTTTAATTCACTTGATTTTTAGATTCATTTGTTGATAGATGTGTATTTGTTGTTCATAGTTTTTATTTTTACCTTTTTCTTCTTCCTCTTCTTAAAGAATATCTTTCAGCATTTCATATAATATTGGTTTGGTGGTGATGAACTCCTTTAGCTTTTTCTTGTCTGCGAAGCACTTTATCTGACCTTCAATTCTGAATGATAGCTTTGCTGGATAGAGCAATCTTGGTTGTAGATTCTTGCTATTCATCACTTTGAATATTTCTTGCCACTCCTATTGGCCTGCATCGTTTCTGTTGAGAAATCCACTGACAATCATATGGGTGCTCCCTTATAGGTAACTAACTGTTTTTCTCTTGCTGCTTTTATATTCTCTCTTTATCTTTTGCTCTTGGCATTTTAATTATGATGTGTCTTGGTGTGTTCTTCTTTAGATTCCTATATTTTGGGGTTTTGTGCAATTCTTGGGTTTTTAGGTCAATTGGGGTTCTGTGCAATTCTTGGATTTTTAAGTCAATTTCTTTCATTAGGTGGGGAAAGTTTTCAGTCACTATTTCTTCAAGTAGATTTTCATTATCTTGCTCTCTCTCTTTTTCTGGCACCCCTATAATTCAGATGTTGGTATGCTTGAAGTTGTCCCAGAGGCCCCTTACACTATCTTCAATTATTTGGATTCTTTTGGCTTCTTGCTTTTCCTGGCTGAGTGGATTTTGCTTCTTTGTATTTCAAATCTTTGACTTGGTTCTTGCAGACGTCCAGACTGCTTTTAGGTCTTTGTATAATATTTTTTGTTTCAGTCAGTGTATGCATAATTTCTAGTTGGTCCTTTTTCATTTCCTCCTAGGTCTTGTTCATTTCCTTGTAGTTCTCATGAAGTTCATCGGCCTTTTCTAGGATCCTCCTGAAAAACCTTATTACTGTAGTTTTTAACTCTATGTCTAGTCATCTTTTTTCCTCCATTTTTTCCACACCTGATTTCTTTCCATGTCTCTGCATGGTGGCTGCTTTCTTGAGTTGGTCGATTAGCTTTGTGTGGTAGATTTCCTCTAAGGGACAGTGGCTCAGCCTCCCCAGTTACCTGAGGTGGATACTCTTACTGCAATCCTTTATGGGTTGTACAGTATTTTTGAAGTTAAGCCCAGCTTGTTGTTGTTAGCCCCAGAAGGGTTTGACCTCCAGGCCAATTGGCTGTGAAGGGAAACTGTGTTCAGGTTGAATGGGCAGAGTTTCCGAGCTGAGCAGGCAGCATCAGCATCAGCTACGCCCTATGCGGCATGCGGGTCTCTGTGTTAGGTGGTAATGGCTGCAGGCACCTCCAAGAGAAAGCAGCCACTGGTCTCCACCCATTGCCAGACAACTCTGCCTCTCCCCAAATGAGTCTGCACACCCAAAGTCTGGCCCATGGTTGTAAAACAAAGCTGTCCAGTGGTCTCCCGTAGGAGGGAGCAAGTCACGAGTCCTCTCTGTGCTGTCGCGCACTTCTGTTCAAGTTTACACGCAAACTGCTGTTCCAAGCTACGCGCACTCTCCTCAAACTGGGAGACCTCAGCCGCCTCTGGGTTTTAGCTTGTCTTTCCCGGACCCTGGACCTCACATGGAACTGGGGAATCAGTACAGTGGGATGTCTCCACCCTCCCCGTTGGAGAAAACCAGCTGGGTTTGCTGCCACTCGTCCCTGACCACTCGTGCCCGCAAGGCTCCGGACCTCTCTCCGCGTGTATCTTCAAGGCTGTGCACCACTGCTCTTCTGAGTCACAGTGTCCTATCTTTACTTTTATCTGTGGAATTTTCACTCAGCCAGCTTTCCGGTGATTCTGGATGATGTTTATTTTGTTGTTAAGTGGTAGTTTTGGAATTGTTGTGTGGGGCAGCAAAATAGGTGTTTACCTATGCTGCCATCTTGGTTCCTCTCGCAATAAAATATATTTAAAATAAATAAATAAATAAAACCTACCCAAGATTTGTCATAACTGTACCCTGGATTGATTTTGCCATTTTTCCTTTTTTCCCTGTGTTCACTTGGGTTTTGGTTTCATTTGTTCTGTTTACAGGAACTTTCTCACACATACACATCCCTTATGATTTGTGAATTGGTCTGTGGCTTTGTACACATGCACTCCTGGCGGGAGGGTTTGTAAAACGCTTCTTATGACTAAACTAGTGGCCTGGTGCATGAAATTCATGCACTGGGGATGGGTGGTCCCTCAGCCCAACCTGCCCCCTCTCACATACTGGGAACTCTTAGGGGATGTCCAACTGATGGCTCACCCCCAGCCTGCCCGAGGCTTAAGGCAGAGGCTTTAGGCTTGGGCACCCAGCCATCTCCCTGCTCAGCTCAGCCCCAGCTGTCTGTGACCACCTGGGCCCAGGGGCTGGGCACTCACCGCCGCTTTCATGCTCAGTGCCCGGGGCGCTCCCGTGCCACCACCCTTACCCCCCCCCCCCCCCCCCAGCCACTTCTACGCTCAAGCAGCCAGGCTCCCGCGCCACCGCCCCGCTCCCTAGCTGCTTCTGCGCTCAAGCGGTCGGGGGAACAGGTGCTCACCACCACTGTTACTTCATCTCCACCCCCGGGGCCCAGCCCTGGTGCCCCTAGGCCCTGCCCCTCAGACCCGCCCCCTGCTCCTGATTGGCTGGTAGCATAGCGGAGGTATGGTCAATTTGCATGTTACTCCTTTATTAGATAGGATGGAGAATAGACAGAACTTGTGGGCTTTAGTCAGGCCTACAGATGGGAACGCACTTATAAAACTGTGACTTATACACAAGTAACTATGACTCACACATAAAGCCTGATTAATCCATGGAATAGATGCTGGATCATAAGAAGGGCAGCTTCTCTCTCATCATTGTGTTTGCCATCCATTACTTCACAGGCTCCCAGACAACCAGGCTGTCCTCCAGGAAGGAGGGCTGCAGGAGCTCTGAATCTTTGCACCGCCACCTGCTGGCTGTCCAGGCCAGCACTCCACAGGGGCTTACCCAAGAGCATGCATAGCTGAGCTGTGGGGGACTTAATCACAAAGTGCCCTAGACTTTATGGGTTAAAGAAAAAGGGGAAGAGGACCACTGGCTGACTGAGTTCCCATCTCCCATCCCTCAGGCCCAGGGTGGGGCTCGGAACCTCTCCTCTGCTCAGCTCATCCAGGGACAGAGTCAGTCAGCTGCTTCCTTTGCACCTGCTAAGCTGGGCCTAACAGGGACTCACCACCCTCCTTACTTAGCTCCTGGAGCTGCAGAGTCAGGGAGTAACAGAGTTCTGGGACCAATGCTGCGGACCGTGCACAGCTGTGCCAGAAAGGACAAGTGGGCTCTCACACTGGCCGGGATTCTGCAATGTAATTTGTCATCATAAAACATTGGTTTCTTTTTTGTTGCTCAAGGGCTGCCACGTTTGAATTCTAAAATTTCATGAAGAATAAAGTCCAAGTTAGGACATGTAACCCGGGCATGTGGGCAGCCATGTCCATGTTATTCTCCATGCAAAGCAGGCACTTAAAGTAAACGATGCCATCTCAGAACAGGGACTCGGAAGATGGGTTCCACGCCTGCTTTCCTGTGCCCCTGCTCTTGTGAGCATTGTGAGGGTCTGGACAGGAAAGATTTAAATCTGTGTCTCTTCATGCACGTGAGCTGCATACAGGTCTTGGAGTATTCTAGTAATCTTTCTACCCAGTCAGGGGACCTGAAGCAGATTTATTACTTTACTCAAGGCCAAAATAGATCATGTCCATTCTGAGACAAGTATGCAGGGTGTGGCAAAGTAGGTTTATTTGTAAGGAAAATAATACAATCCTATTCAATAAGAAGGGAATATGTTAATTCATTGCCTCACTCTCAAACTTGACAGCGCTCAGTCTCCTCAGCCTTGCCGGGGCAGCAGGCATGCGGCAAGGGGGCGGGCCCAGGTGTGCTGTGTGCCTGCCTCCGGAGTACCCCCGTCCCCTCAGCCCCCCAGCCATCCAGGGCCACCTGAGGCTCAGGTAACCAGGGCCAGCCAAGGCTTGTGCTGCTGGCAGTGGCAGCAGCAGAGTGTGATGGGGAATCGCCTTCCCCTGATTGCCGGGCCACCTCCCACCCCTGAGGGCTCTCAGACTGTCAGAGGGAGAAGGCGGGCTGAGGAACCCCTTTGCCAGTGCATGAATTTTCATGCACCAGACCTCTATTAATTAATGTTAATACAAAAATAAGCTGTGTTTTGTGTACTCACAGCTGTAGACCTACTTTTGCCACACCCTGTATATCACAGTTAAAACCACATTTGTGGGGATGCTGGCTCCTTGGTTTCAGGGTCGCACTGAAGGTTTCAGGGTCGCACTGAAGGTTTCAGGGTCGCACTGAAGGTTTCAGGGTCGCACTGAAGGTTTCAGGGTCGCACTGAAGGTTTCAGGGTCGCACTGAAGGTTTCAGGGTCGCACTGAAGGTTTCAGGGTCGCACTGAAGGTTTCAGGGTCGCACTGAAGGTTTCAGGGTCGCACTGAAGGTTTCAGGGTCGCACTGAAGGTTTCAGGGTCGCACTGAAGGTTTCAGGGTCGCACTGAAGGTTTCAGGGTCGCACTGAAGGTTTCAGGGTCACACTGAAGGTTTCAGGGTCACACTGAAGGTTTCAGGGTCGCACTGAAGGTTTCAGGGTCACACTGAAGGTTTCAGGGTCACACTGAAGGTTTCAGGGTCGCACTGAAGGTTTCAGGGTCACACTGAAGGTTTCAGGGTCACACTGAAGGTTTCAGGGTCGCACTGAAGGTTTCAGGGTCGCACTGAAGGTTTCAGGGTCGCACTGAAGGTTTCAGGGTCACACTGAAGGTTTCAGGGTCGCACTGAAGGTTTCAGGGTCGCACTGAAGGTTTCAGGGTCGCACTGAAGGTTTCAGGGTCGCACTGAAGGTTTCAGGGTCACACTGAAGGTTTCAGGGTCGCACTGAAGGTTTCAGGGTCGCACTGAAGGTTTCAGGGTCACACTGAAGGTTTCAGGGTCGCACTGAAGGTTTCAGGGTCGCACTGAAGGTTTCAGGGTCACACTGAAGGTTTCAGGGTCGCACTGAAGGTTTCAGGGTCGCACTGAAGGTTTCAGGGTCGCACTGAAGGTTTCAGGGTCGCACTGAAGGTTTCAGGGTCACACTGAAGGTTTCAGGGTCGCACTGAAGGTTTCAGGGTCGCACTGAAGGTTTCAGGGTCGCACTGAAGGTTTCAGGGTCGCACTGAAGGTTTCAGGGTCGCACTGAAGGTTTCAGGGTCGCACTGAAGGTTTCAGGGTCGCACTGAAGGTTTCAGGGTCGCACTGAAGGTTTCAGGGTCGCACTGAAGGTTTCAGGGTCGCACTGAAGGTTTCAGGGTCGCACTGAAGGTTTCAGGGTCGCACTGAAGGTTTCAGGGTCGCACTGAAGGTTTCAGGGTCGCACTGAAGGTTTCAGGGATGAATAGCAGGCAGGGCCCAGATCCAGCCACCCAACTGAAACCTCCAGGCAGAGCGACAGCTGGTCTTGACCTCCAGGCAGCAGGGGAGCCCACCGGTGCCTTTCTGGAGCATTCTGTGAGAGAGGTCTGATCTGTTTCCTTCCTGCCCTCCCTCTTGCCTTCCTTCCTTTTTCCCATTCCGTAACTAAGAAAACATAAAATACTTTCCAGGCTCACACAGGGAGTGAATGGAGATCTAAATTCAAACTCCCTGTGTCTCTCTTCACACTGGAGCATTGGTGACTTAGATTTTCCAGGCACCGAGTACCTTGCCTGCACCACAGGCAGCAAGGCATCCCCCAGCACCCATCCTGACACACACCCATCTTGCCCACAGTCCTATCCTGCCCACATTCCCATCTGCCATGCACCCATCCTGCCCACATTCCCATCCTGCCATGCACCCACTCTGCTGAGGGTAGGTCCTGGGTGAAGAGCACTTTGCTCCAGGAGCAAGTTCATGTTTTTGCTTATACTAGTGGATGTGAGATCCCTTCTAAAGGCTTTACAGAAACCAAGATGGAAAAATAGGTAAACACCCAAATTGCTGCCTCACACAACAATATCAAAATTACAACTAAAGGACAAAACAGACACCATCCAGAAGCACAGGAAAGCTCGCTGAGTGGAAATTCTACAACTACAAGAAAAGAGGAAAGCACATTGAGACTCAGAAGAGCTGCAAAAGGCTGAAGTACAGAGATGTGCACGCGTAGAGGACAGGTGGCTATGTGAAGGGGTGGCTGAGTGCACAGTTGGCTTTCTAAAGCAGGAGGGAGACGGAAGCTCCTGACTGCACTGAACTCCATTCCCAGGCGAGATTCTGAGAAACCAGACTCCTTCGGGGGGAATCTGGACTGTCAGGAGAAGAGAAAGCACACTGAGACTTGGGAGCTGTGGAAGGCAGAGGTCTGGAGGTGTACATGCACAGAGAGGACTGCTGAATGCACAGGAGGCTGAGTTAATGTCTGGCTTTCTAATGAGGGAGGGAGAAGAAAGTTCCTGACTGCGCTCAACTCCAGTTCCGGGTGAGTTTCTGGGAACCCTGAGTCATTTGGGGATAAACTAGACTATCGGGCAGCTGGAAAAATTCGAGGGCGGCTTTCTCTCAGAGGTGCCTACAGCAATTACCATGGGACACTGACACCCAGAGGCCTCTTAGGGCAGGCTTATGGGAAACCAAGGCTGTCTGCTCTGCCCTGAAACTCCGCCCCATCTAAGCTGAGCACTGAGGGTTTTGAAAATTTGCAAGTCTTATATGCCAAAAGAACTTCTTTGATGATACTGCTCCTAGGGCAATGGAAGCGAAAGACACAATAAACAAATGGGACTACATCAAAATAAAAAGCTTTTGCACAGCTAAAGAAACCATCAACAAAACAACAAGAAAACCCACTGTATGGGAGAACATATTTGCCAATGTTATCAGTGATAAAGGTTTAATCTCAAGCATCTACAGGCAACTCACACAACTCAATAAAAGGAGGACGAATGATCCAATAAAAAAATGGGCAACAGACCTAAATAGAATCTTTTCTAAAGAAGACAAAAGGAAGGCCCAGAGACATAAGAAAACTTGCTCAAAGTCACTAATTATCTGAGAGATGCAAATCAAAACGACTATGCGGTACCATCTCACACCTGTCAGAATGGCTTACATCAACAAATCAACAAATGACAAGTGCTGGCGAGGATGCGGAGAAAAAGGAACTCCCCTGCACTGTTGGTGGGATTGTAGACTAGTGCAGCCACTATGGAGAACAGTATGGAGTTTCCTCAAAAAACTAAAAATGGAGCTCCCATTCGACCCAGTGATCCCACTTCTAGGAATATACCCCAAGAAACTAGAAATGCAAACTAGAAAGGATATATGTACCCCTATACTCATAGCAGCACAATTTACCATAGCTAAGATTTGGAAACAGCCTAAGTGCCCATCAGCAGATGAGTGGATTAAAAAACTATGGTACATTTACACAATGGAATACTACGCTGCGGTAAAAAAGAGAGCTCCTACCATTTGTAACAACATGGATGGAATTGGAGAGCATCATACTAAGTGAAATTAGCCAGGCAGAGAAAGACAAATATCACATGACAAATATCATCTCTTTGTAAAATTGCCCATCATGCAAAGAACCTAAAGCAGTCATATTTGTGTGCAAAAATTAAAATTTAAAATTACCAAGACTACAAGTTAAAATTTCCAAAAGTCCCCATTAATCAAAAAAGGGGAGGGGACAGTGGGGTAATATCATGTAAGGAAAAAAATATCGAGTAAGTAAAATACATGTAGAAAATTCTTACTCCAGAAAAGTAAATTCCATTTGTAAAATCAACTGCAGGACACCCATGAAAAAACACACATGGTGTCAAAATAAGCCAAAGGAAAATCATTTAGGCAAAAATAAAAAGAATCTCAAGTCTATTTTGCAGAGAGGATCCTTTTGTTAACTTTTGGTCGAAAATGTGTTTGTGTATTTTCAGAGAACAACTCCAAGACCATGTGGGTTCCTGCGACAGTGAGGAACTGACGGGCCTGTTCCATCCACGAGGACGGTCCAGAGAGGGGGGACACTGACGACATCTTGCCATGCTAACAGTTGGCAGCTGTGCATGGCTACAGGCAGCCCAGGACCATACCAGAGAGGATGGATCTTGCATTGCTACGATGTTTCCACCATCTGGATAACATTGCTGACATGTACACATAAAGAACTATTTGACACTGAAACTGGGACTCAGAACAGTTGGACATTGAAACTGAGACTGAAACATTTTTTGTTCTTATACATTTATTTCTAGTATGCAAAAGCAAGGTATTTTTGAAGAAAAGAAACAGGGGAGAGTGAGTGATATAGAGGCAGGGAGGCATTGAACAGGCTGTCAAGCTACAGGGGGAAGGCTTGGATGGATGGGAGGTGAATGCCAGGTGAGATCAACCGAAGAACTTGTATGCATGCATATGAGCATAATCAATGGATGAAAGACACTGGGGCGGGGAGGGAGGTGGGTGGGGACCTGTGCTGGGGGGTAGGGGAGGCTGGGGGGAGGATAATGGAGAGGGGGGAAAGGAAAACATGTACTACTATTAAATATAAGTTATATTGCAAAAAAATCAATGAAAAAAAGTAAAATTAAAAAAAAAAGAAAATTTGCAAGTCTTGTCTCATAAGAGTGTCTCCAATACAGAAGTTCTCCCAGCATAGACAGAGCTGATCCTCACAGCCAATTGCCCTGGAGGTCAATTCCTCCCAGTGATACCAACATCAATCAAGACTTAACTACAACAAGGCTGAGCACACACTACACAAAGGGGTGCACCAAGAGTGTCCATCTCAGGTAACTGGGGACGCTGAGCCACTGTGTCCTATAGGGCACCTACCACACAAAGCTACTCTAAAAACTCAGGGAAGCAGCAAAAATTTGAAGGCAAAGAAACAGATTACAAATAAAAGAAGTGGAGGAAAACAAACAACTGGATATAGAGTTCAAAACCACAGTTTCAAGGTTTTTCAAGAATTTCCTAGAAAAGGCTAATAAATTTAGTAAGACTCTCAAAGATACTAAAAAAGACCAACTGGAAATTAAACATACACTGACAGAAATAAAAATATATTATACAGAGACCAAACAGCAGACTAGAGGACCATGAGAATCAAGTCTAAGATTTGAAATACAAAAAAGTAAAAAACACTCAGCCAGAAAAGCAAAAAGAAAAAAGAATCCAAAAATTTGAAAATAGTGTAAGGAACCTCTGGAACAACCTCAAGCATACCAACATCCGAATAATGGGGGCGCCATAAGAAGAGAAAGAGCAAGATACTGAAAACATATTTGAATAAATAATGACTGAAAACTTCCCCCACTTGAAAGAAATAGACTTGCAAGTCCATGAAGTGCACAGAACCCCAAACAATAGGAATCCAAAGAGGACCACAGCAAGGCACATCATAATTAAAATGCCAAGAGCAAAAGACAGAGAAAATATTAAAAGCACCAAGAGAAAAACAGTTAATTACTTACAAGGGAGTACCCATACGATTGTCAGTTGATTTCTCAAACAGAAACTATGCAGGCCAGACAGGACTGGCAAGAAATATTCAAAGTGATGAACAGCAAGAACCTACAACCAAGATTATTCTATCCAGCAAAGTTATCATTCAGAATTGAAGGTCAGATAGAGCTTCACAGATAAGAAAAAGCTAAAGGAGTTCATCACCACCAAACCAGTATATATGAAATACTGAAAGGTATTCTTTAAGAAGAGGAAGAAGAAGAAAAAGGTAAAGGTAAAAAATTTTTTTTTTGGATTTTATTTTTTTTTATTGTTCAGTTTATTAATTACATTGTTTCCCCTTTTTTATCCCCCTATTTCTTCCCTCCACCCTGTACCTATCCCACCCTCCACCCTCACCTCCCCCTCTCCAATGTCCTCTCCCATTGTTGCAAGATTTTTGTCCAATCTCTTGCTGTACTTCCAACAACACTTTTCTCCCCAAGAATTGTCAGTCCATTCCCTCTCTATGTCCATGTTCCTGTTATAGTCACCAGTTTATCTTGTTCATCAGCCTATCAGTTCACTTGATTTTTATGTTCATTTGTTGATAGATGTGTATTTGTTGTTCATAATTTATATTTTTACCTTTTTCTTCTTCCTCTTCTTAAAGAATGTCTTTCAGCATTTCATATAATACTGGTTTGGTGGTGATGAACTCCTTTAGCTTTTTCTTATCTGCGAAGCACTTTATCTGATCCTCAATTCTGAATGATAGCTTTGCTGGATAGAGTAATCTTGGTTGTAGATTCTTGCTGTTCATCACTTTGAATATTTCTTGCCACTCGCGTCTGGCCTGCATCGTTTCTGTTGAGAAATCCGCTGACAATCGTATGGGTGCTCCCCTGTAGGTAACCAACTGTTTTTCTCTTGCTGCTTTTAATATTCTCTCTTTATCTTTTGCTCTTGGCATTTTAATTATGATATGTCTTGGTGTGGTCCTCTTTAGATTCCTATATTTTGGGGTTCTGTGTACTTCTTGGGCTTTTAAGTCAGTTTCTTTCACCAGGTGGGGGAAGTTTTCAGTCACTATTTCTTCAAGTAGGTTTTCATTAACTTGCTCTCTCTCTTTTTCTGGCACCCCAATAATTCGGATGTTGGCTTGCTTGAGGTTGTCCCAGAGGCCCCTTACGCTATCTTCAATTATCTGAATTCTTTTTGTTTCTTGCTTTTCCAGCTGAGTGGATTTTGGTTCTTTGTATTTCAAATCTTTGACTTGGTTCTTGTGGCCCTCTGGACTGCTTTTAGGACTTTGTGTAATATTTTTTATTTCAGTCTGTGTATGCTTGATTTCTAGTTGGTCCTTTTTTTTATCTGTGAGGGTCTGGTTCGTATCCTCAGAGGTCTTGTTCATTTCCCTGAGGGTCTCATTCATTTCCTTGTAAGTATCATTCATCTCCTTGTAATTCTCATTCATTTGCTGGTTGGTCTTGTTTATTTCCTGGTAATTCTCATTAAGTTGATCGGCCTTTTGTAGGAGCCTCTTGAAAAGCCTTATTACCGTGGTTTTGAACTCTATGTCTTGTTGTCTTTTCTCCTCCGTTTCTTTCACACCTGATTTCTTTCCATGTCTCTGCATGGTGGCTGCTTTATGTGGTGGATATCCTCAAAGGGACAGTGGCTCAGTCTCCCCGGTTACCTAAGGTGGGTACTCTTACTGCAATCCTTTATGGGTTGTATTCAGTATTTTTGAATTTAAACCCAGCTTGTTGTTGTTAGCCCTAGGAGGGTTTGACCTCCAGGCCAATTGGCTGAGAAGGGAGACTGTGTTCAGGTTGGATGGGCGGGGTCTCTGGGCTGCGCGCAGCGGCAGCGGTGGCGGCGGCAGCTGGGTCCTATGCGGCGCTCGCGCGAGCGGGTCTCTGTTGGATGGGGATGGCTGCAGACTCCTCCAAGAGAAAGCCGCTAGTCTCTTCCCCTTGCCAGACAACTCTGCCTTTCCCCAAATGTGCCTGCACACCAAAAGTCCAGCCCAGGGCTGTAAAATAGATGGTTTCCGGAACCAGGAGACAAGTTTCCAGGGGGCAAGACGCGGGTTTGCGCGACCCTTGGGACTAGGAGTCTCTGCCGCGCCCCGCTTAAATCCGGCCGGTCCCTGCTCCAGCCCCAGCCCGTGCGCGCGCGACCAGGGCAGCTCCTAACCTGTTTTCCGTCTGAAAGGCTGCGCTCCCGCCGGTCCTGAGTCTGTGTCCCACCTTTGCTCCTATTAGTGGAGTTTACATTCAGCCAGCTTTCTGGCGATTCTGGGTGCTTGTCTGTTCTGCTGTTATGTTGTAGTTCTTAAATCGTTGCGCGGGGCAGAACAATAGGTGTTTGCTTATGCCGCCATCTTGGTGTTCTTCAGAATGTCTTTGTCTTGAGGGCTTAATCAAAGGTAAAAATTATGAACAAGAAATACATATCTATCAACAAGTGAAACTAAAAATCAAGTGAAGGGAGAAGCAAAGATGGCGGCATAGGTGAACACCTATTGTTCTGCCCCGCGCAACGATTTAGGAACTACAACATAACAGCAGAACAGACAGCACCCAGAATCGCCAGAAAGCTGGCTGAATGTAAACTCCACTAACTGGAGTGGAGGTGGGACACTGAGACTCAGAAGCGGCGGGAGCGAAGTCTTTCAGACGGAAACAGGTTAGGAGCCGTCCTGGTCGAGCACGCACGGGCTGGGGCTGGAGCAGCAATGCCCGTCCCACCCCCCGGATTTCCCAGCACCAGGCGAGATCCGTCCCACTGTCCGGATCCCCCAGCGCCAGGCGAAGTCCGGCCGAGGTCCGTCCTACTGCCCAGATCCCCCAGCCCCCAGCGCCAGGCGAGGTCTGGCCGAGGTCCGGGGGACGAACCCTGGAAACAGGGTGCGGCAGAGGCTCCTGAACTGCGAGTTTCCGTGAAAGGGTTGCGCAAACCCGCGAATTGCCCCCTGGAAACTTGTCTCCTGGTTCCGGAAACCATTTATTTTACAATCCTGGGCTAGACTTTTGGTGTGCAGGCACATTTGGGGAAAGGCGGAGTGGTCTGGCAAGGGGAAGAGACTAGCGGCTTTCCCTTGGAGGTGTCTGCAGCCATCCCCATCCAACAGAGACCCGCGCGCGCGAGCGACGCATAGGACGCAGCTGATGCTGACGCTACCTGCGCAGCTCAGAGACTCCAGCCATCCAACCTTAACACAGTCTCCCTTCACAATTGGCCTGGAAGTCAAACCCTCCTAGGGCTAACAACAAAAAGCTGGGTTTAAATTCAAAAATACTGAATACAACCCATAAAGGATTGCAGTAAGAGCATCCACCTCAGGTAACTGGGGAGGCTGAGCCACTGTCCCTTTGAAGATATCCACCACATAAAGCAGCCACCATGCAGAGACATGGAAAGAAATCAGGTGTGAAAGAAATGGAGGAGAAAATACGGCAAGACATAGAGTTCAAAACCACGGTTATAAGGCTTTTCAAGAGGCTCCTACAAAAGGCCGATCAACTTAATGAGAATTACCAGGAAATAAACAAGACCAACCAGCAAATGAATGAGAATTACAAGGAAATGAATGAGAACCTCAAGCAAATGAATGAGACCCTCAAGGAAATGAACAAGGCCTCTGAGGATACGAACCAGACCCTCACGGATAAAAAAAAGGACCAACTAGAAATCAAGCTTACACAGACTGAAATAAAAAATAATACACAAAGTCCTAAAAGCAGTCCAGAGGGCCACAAGAACCAAGTCAAAAATTTGAAATACAAAGAAGCAAAATCCACTCAGCTGGAAAAGCAAGAAACAAAAAGAATTCAGATAATTGAAGATAGCGTAAGGGGCCTCTGGGACAACCTCAAGCATGCCAACATCCGAATTATTGGGGTGCCAGAAAAAGAGAGAGAGCAAGTTAATGAAAACCTACTTGAAGAAATAGTGACTGAAAACTTCCCCCACCTGGTGAAAGAAACTGACTTAAAAGCCCAAGAAGTACACAGAACCCCAAAATATAGGAATCTAAAGAGGACCACACCAAGACATATCATAATTAAAATGCCAAGAGCAAAAGATAAAGAGAGAATATTAAAAGCAGCAAGAGAAAAACAGTTGGTTACCTACAGGGTAGCACCCATACGATTGTCAGTGGATTTCTCAACAGAAACGATGCAGGCCAGACGCGAGTGGCAAGAAATATTCAAAATAATGAAGAGCAAGAATCTACAACCAAGATTACTCTATCCAGCAAAGCTATCATTCAGAATTGAGGATCAGATAAAGTGCTTCGCAGATAAGAAAAAGCTAAAGGAGTTCATCACCACCAAACCAGTATTATATGAAATGCTGAAAGATATTCTTTAAGAAGAGGAAGAAGAAAAAGGCAAAAATATAAATTATGAACAACGAATACACATCTATCAACAAATGAACATAAAAATCAAGTGAACTGATAGGCTGATGAACAAGATAAACTGGTGAATATAACAGAAACATGGACATAGAGAGGGAATGGACTGACAATTCTTAGGGAGAAAAGGGTTGTGGGAAATACAGCAAGAGATTGGACAAAAATCTTGCAACAATGGGAGAGGACATTGGGGAGGGGGAGGTGAGGGTGGAGGGTGGGATAGGTACAGGGTGGAGGGGAGATATAGGGGGATAAAAAAGGGGAAACAATGTAATTAATAAACTGAACAATAAAGAAAAAAAATAAAAAATCAAGTGAATAAAAAATCTGATGAACAGAATAAACTGGTGAATATAATAGAATCAGGGGCATAGAAAGAAAGTGGACTGACAATTCTTGGGGGAAAAGGGTGTGGGTGTGTGGTAAGAGACTGGACAAAAATCGCACACCTATGGATGAGGACAGTGAGGCAAAGGTAAGGGCAGAGGTTGGGGTTGGAACCAAGTGGAGGGGAGCCATGGGGAGGAAAAGAGGAACAATTGTAATAATCTGAACAATTAAGATTTATTAAATTTTAAAAAATAAAGGCTTTTCAGGGAGATCTGGGGAATTTGCCCCCTGGGTCACGTGGCCTTGGGTGTGGCCAACAGCACTGGCGCGGGAAGGCGTTTTTCAGCATGAACATCCGGGGAGAGGAGCCAGCAAAGCATGACCAAGTGTTTTCACAGTGGCCACAGGAGTGGGCGAACACCAAGATGAGGCCCTCACAGGGCCTCCCCGCACTTACCTTCTATGGTCCCGGTGGAGTTGAAGGCACTTCGATACCAAAGCACAATGTCGATCCTAAACCTTCTGGACACACACAGGATGAACACAGCCATGCCCACGACGGCCAGCAGCCCGCCCACCAGGTAAGCTCGCCTGTCCAGTGCTGAGAGGAGGCAGAGGAACAACAGGCCTGTCAGTCTTGTTTTCCTGCAGACCCTGCTGCACAGGCCACTGGTGTGCATCTATGTCAGTGAGGGGGAGCGAACTCCCCTTCCTCCTTCAGTCATAGCCTTGAGAGTAGAGGGCTCTGGCCTGACCCTGAGACTGAGGAGGGCAGTGCTGCGGCCCGTTGCATGAGGATGCACTCCCCACCCCCAGCCATGAAGATGCACCGGCCCCCAGGAGGACACGCCCCAGGAGGACGCTCTCCCCCATCACGAGGATGCTGCCCTGACATCCCACACGGCTGGCCCACTGTCAGCTTCCCGATGTGAAGCGAGCCCAGTGGTGGAAAGTCCCCCAGCTGGCACTGCCACACGCTCTTGATTATAATGTTGCTACAACTGCTACTCAAACTTGAGCAGCAGAACTCGTGCCATAAATAGAGACCCCAGTTGCCTCCAAAGCCATCTCTTTTGGCTCCTCAAGCCTGGCGTGGATCCAGTGCCCACCCCAGCCTGTGGGGCCAGCACCCCAGAGGGCGGGCATGCTGCACTGCTGAGAGCTCCCTGCAGAGTAATTATGGAAAAAGTTGTGGGCAGCACCTGACTGAGGAGCAGACCAGTTCCCCTGGATGCCGTGTGCACAGAGACATGCACCTTCCCATGTATCTGACAAGAGGAAGGGCCCCCTTTCTTCCTCACCACAGGCCAACCTTGTGCTGCCAAAGGAGGCGGCTCCCAGGACAGAATAAGAAAAAAGGAAGGAGGAGAGGGAGAGAAATTCTCCTCATTCTTGGGACCCACACACCACTTCTTCCACGGACACTTCTTGATCCTCCAGTCCCTAAAGAAGGATACAAGGGAGGGAGGAATTCACTACTCTGACTTTCCAGAGCACTTTTACTTTAAACCAGCCCTCGGCCACACCAGCTGCCAACATTCTGAGGCCAAGGCCCTTCGCAGCCACCACTGCAGGTCTTCCAGTGTGGGCCCAGGGAGGCAGTATCTGGAAATAGTCTGTGTCACCACAAGGGCGAACCACTAACTCCACACCCCCCTCCCCGAGCACGGGCGGTGGCTGGCTGGTGCCCAGCTGATCCCGACCACTCTTTGAGCCTCTACTTTCTCATATTTGATGCTGCTGCCTTCCTCCCATCCTCCACATCTTTGCCTTTTCCCAGCTCTTGGGACACTGAGGCGTGTCTCCCCCGCCCCCCCCCCCCCCCCTTTGGAAGGCTCTGTTCTGGGAACCCTGACTGTATAGCCAGGGGTCGCGATCCAGGGAATGGTCATGCTGAAGAGACCATGCTCACACAGCGTGTGAGGCTCGGAAGCCCTTGGTGAGCAGGCCGAGTGGCGCCTGAGGTCCTTGAGCCGGCCAGTCACTGCATTCAGGAGCAGTGGCCCCCTCTGCTTTGTAAATGAGCTAAAAGATGCTAGAGCTGGGAATGAAAAGCGCATGGCAGCTCAAAGGGAGCATTGCGCTTTGGAGCTGCAAGAAGTGGGAACTTCGCTGTTGAGACGCCAGGTGCCTGTTGAAGCCCATCAGGTGCTGCTAGCCATTGGGCCCATGTAGCTGCCACCAGCCTTTAACTAAGATGGTAGCTGAGATTAAGTGATTAAAGAAATTCACAGAAGGGTGCACCCAATCCAAACAACTTTCTAGTGACCACAGCTTCAGACTCAGATTCAATTGGGATGTGTCTTCAACAAAAATAAGGAAGTCAAATGGAGAAGCTGCAACCTTACCTCTGGCCCCAAGCACACCCATAAGAGGCTTGTATTTAAGAGGTAATATTTCTAAAAACTCAGGGAAAACAAAATGAAATGCACGTGTCCCGAAAGATACTGCACGTGAGATGTGAAGTATGGACAGGGACAAGATTTCTCAGCTGGCCTATAGCAAAAATGACAAATTTCCCTCTTTCCTCCTGCCTCACTGATCATAGCATGATTCCTGTGAGCCTGGACTTTGCCTCAGGATCCTTCTGAACACAGTGCTTCCAGGAGGCTCTGTGTGTACGTCAGTGCTGGCGTGACAGTCTGCACTGGAGGAGATGCCACAGTGGCTGCAGAGCAGCTGGAGCTCCATCCTCTTTCTCCCAGCCCCTGCCACACCTGCCGCTAAATTAGAGAGCAATCAGCTTGAAAAAGCAGTTGAAGTGTAGCTGATCTGAAATACTGTAACCAAGAAGCATGAAGGAAGACAGGGGGAGACTCTAGGGGTGTTAAGACACGGAGAGGGTGGACCACCTCATATAGCTGGTGGCCAGGAAGTGGGGGCAATGGGACATTGTGGCTTTGGAGCTCTCTTCTGGGAGCATGGGGTCTCAGCCCCATGCAAGGATCCCCAATCCACAGCAAAAGAGACAGGAAGGGGTTCCATGTAGCCTCAGATGTGGGAATCAGTGGGGGTCCTGTGCACCTGGGAGACTCAGGCAGCACCAGCTCAGGGAAGGAGCACTCTTATTGTTCTGCCACCAGCCTGGGAAGCTCCCTCCAGTCTGCCTGCTGGAGCATCCACAGGCCACACCATCTGGTCGAGGGTCTGCAGTGCACTCAGCAGTGACTTTGAGGGGCTCTCTGTTCTCTGGAAGGACAGAATAAGAGAGCCAGGCAGGGGCTAAACTATGTGGCATGGGAAGGAGGATGGGTCTCACCCTGAGTGCCGGGCAACACCACTCCCCGACCTGCTGAACTACTCAGTTAGCCTGTCCTGCTTTGTTCCACTGCTCAGGGGCCATTCTGCTCTGTGGTGAGACATGTGGAGAAATAAAAGTGCTGCTCAGAGATGATTTTCTTCCCTTGCTGTCCTGGCTCCACAGCATGGAGGTGCTGAGGAGACTGCAGAGCTAGCACTTAAAGACCGCGCCTCCAAGGGAGGCTTCTGTCTGCGCGCCAGGCAGGCCAGTGATAGGCTCTGGGGTTGCATTTAAAATTAAAAGTGAAATAAAGTGCTTTCCAAACAACAACAAAAGGTTAAAGAAGTTCATTACCACCAAACCAGGATTGCAAGAAATGGTAAAGGGAATGCAGTATGAAGAGAGAGAGAAACACAGCCATAAAGAAAAACAACTGCAATAAATAAATAGCAATCTACACTAATAAAAAAGAAAGATGCAAATTGACCATACCTCCACTATGTCCACCAACCAATCAGGAGTGAATATGCAAATTAACCTGAAAAGATGGAGGCTGCCTGCCCCTCAGCTGCTCTGAGCCTGTGGGAGTTGGAGAAGTCTAGCACAAGTACCTGAGGCTGGCTGAGGCCAGGGAGACCAAGAAGCTGCCTGTCCTGTGATCCCAGGCTGCAGCCAGCAGCAGAAGCCTCATGTCTGCCTGCCCCATATCCTGG
Organism: Antrozous pallidus; assembly: GCA_027563665.1. Taxonomy (NCBI): domain Eukaryota; kingdom Metazoa; phylum Chordata; class Mammalia; order Chiroptera; family Vespertilionidae; genus Antrozous; species Antrozous pallidus. Next base: position 1,679,189 of record CM050523.1, read on the forward strand.
GGGAGGAGAAACTGGGCCCCAGTACCTGAGGCTTGCTGCAGCCTGGGAGACAAAGAAGCCACCTACCCCATGATCTCAGGCCACAGCCAGCCAGAGAAGTCACCCACACTGTATCCCAGGGAAGATGGAGAAGCTGTCCACCTGTGGTCCAGGTGCCAGCACCTGCAGCTAGCTACAGTCTGGTAGATGGAGAAGCCACCCACCCCACATTCTCGGGCACCAGTACCTGGGGCTGGCTGAGGCCCAGAATGGAGATGCCACTCACCCCACAATCCTGGGTGCCAGCACTTACGGCTGCATCCTAGGCGAAGCCACCTGCCCACCATCTCCTGCAGCTGCAGCCAGCATGGGCACCTATGAATGACCAGAGGGAGGGAAGCCTGGATCCCAGGTGCCTGTTGTTGGCTGGAGAAGGGAATCCTGAGTTCTGGGTGTGGAGTGGAGGCAGAGGTGGTTAGGGGCAATCAGGCCAGCAGGGGAGCAGTTAGGAGCCAGCATTTCTGGATTGTAAGAGGGATGTCCGACTGCCAGTTATCCCCTGAGGGGTCCCAGATTTGAGAGGGTGTAGGCCAGGCTAAGGGACACCCCCCACTAATCCCCATCCTTGTGAACGAATTTTGTGCATCAGACCTCTAGTAAATAATAACCTTAAAAGTGAGTAGATTAAATCCTCTAATCAAAAAACATAGGATAACTGAATGGATAAGAAAATGTGATCCATATATATGCTGTCTACAAGAGACCCACCTCAGGACAAGAGACTCACACAGACTGAAAGTGAAGGGATAGAAAAAAAAATTCCATGCATGCTCTGGTCAGTATTACCCAGTGCTTAGAGTGTCAGCCCATGCAGCAATGACCACGGGTTTGATTCCCAGTCAAGGAAATGTACATGGGCTGCAGGTTTAATCCCAGTCAAGGAGTGTGCAGGAGGCAACCAATCAATGTATCTCTCTCACATTAATGTTTCCCTCTTCTCTCTCTCTCTCTCTCTCTCTCTCTCTCTCTCTCTCTCTCTCTCTCTCTCTCTTTCCCCTGCACTCTCTCTAAAAGTCAATATAAAAAAATATTCTCAGTTGAGGATTAAAAATAACAACAGAAATATTCCATGCAAATGGACCAAAAAAGTGAGATAGCAATGCTTATATCTAACAAAATAGACTTCAAAACAAAGGCCGTAAATAAGACAAAGGAAGCCACTATACAATACCAAAGGGATAAGTCCAACAAGAGGCTATAACCCTGGTAAACATATAGGCACACACACTCACACACACACACACACACATACACACACACCACTATTTTTTTAAGACAGCTCTTGGTGGACTTTAGAGGAGAGCAACAGCATTACTCTCTCCTTCTCATAAAAAAGGAGACTTTAACACCCCACTGACATCACTGGCTAGATCTTCCAGATAAAAAATCAACAAGGAAATAGAGGCCTTAAATTAGACACTAGATCAGATGGATTTAATTGAAATTTACAGAACATTTCACCCCAAAGCAACAGAATATACATTCTCCTCTAATTTACAATGAACATTCTCAAAGATAGGCCAAATATTTGACACAAAATAAATCTTAACAGATTCAAGAAGTTTGAAATCTTATTAAGCATCTTCTTGGATCACAGTGCTATGAAACTAGAAATCAACTACAATTTTAAAAACCCTCAAGAAATTTTTAAAAAATGGAGGCTAAATAGTGTGTTATTTAACAATTAGAGACCCTTTGCAGGAAGATTCCTGCAAGAATAGAGCTTTCTGAAGCCTGAGCAAAGCTCCCTTCCTTCTCTGCTGCCTCGCTCCCTTCTCCACTACCTCATTCTCTCCTGTCTCCTCTGCCTTGCTCCCCCCCCTTCCCCGCTGCCCCGCTTGCTTATTTCACTGCAGCTTTGCTCCCTTCCACAGGCTTGGCTTCCTTCTACACCAAATTCTGCGTGTGGATATGCAAATTAACTGTCATCTTGGCTGGGTTAATTTGCATAATAGAGCTAATTGGCTTGTGGGCATGGCTTGATCGGAGGTATGGTCAATTTGCATATTGTTCTTTTATTAGATAGGATGAGTGGGTTACCAATGAGATCAAGAAAGAAATAAAAAATTATCTGGAAATAAGTGAAAATGAACACACAGCAACCCAAAATCTATGGACACAATGAAAAGAGTCCTGAAAGGGAAGTTCACACCATTGAAGGCCTAGCTCAAGTTGCAATAAAAATCTAAAATAAATAACTCAGCCCTACACCTAAACTAGTGGTTGGCAAACTGTGGCTCGTGAGCCACATGCGGCTCTTTGGCTTCTTGAGTGTAGCTCTTCCACAAAATACCACAGCCTGGGTGAGTCTATTTTGAAGAAGTGGTGTTAGAAGAAGTTTAAGTTTAAAAAATCTGGCTCTCAAAATAAATTTCAATCATTTACTGTTGATATTTGGCTCTGTTGACTAATGAGTTTGCCGACCACTGACCTAAACTAACTAGGAAAAGAACAACAAACAAGGAGGAGAAGAAGTAGAATAAAGGAAATAATAAAGAAGAGAGTGGAAATAAATGACATAGAGACTACAAAAAAAAAAAAGAAAAAGAAAAAGATAAAAAAGAGATGGTTCCTTGGAAAGACAAATAAAGTTGATAAACCTTTAGCCAGATTCACCAAGAAGCAAAGAAAGGGGACCCAAATAAATAAAATCATAAATAAAAGAGGGGATGTAGCAACTGACACCATAGAAATACAAATAATTATAAGAAAATATGACAAAAATAATCTATGAAAAACATGCCAAAAAAATTGGACAATCTGGGCAAAAGGAACAAATTCCTAGAAGTATACAATCTTCCAAACTCATTCAGGAAGCATCAGAAAACCTGAATAGGGCAATAACAACTAATGAAATTGAAGCAGTAATAAAAAAATCTCCCAGGAAACAAAAGTCATGGACCAATGGCCTCACAGGGGAGCTTCATAAAGCACACAAGAAGAATTAACACCCATCCTCTTCAAACTATTCCAGAACATTCAAGAGGAGGAGAGACTTTCAAGCTCTTTTTACAAAGCCAACATTACCTTAATTCCAAAATCAGATGAAGATACTACAAAGAAAGAAAATCATAGGCCAATATTCCTGATGAACATAGATGCTAAAATCTTCAACAAAATATTAACAAATTGGATACAGCAATACATTGAGAAGATCATAGACCATATCAACTGAAATTTATTCCAGAGATGCAAGGTTGGTAAAATATTCACAATTCAATAAATATGATATATCATAAAAAACAAATGAAAGATAAAAACTACATAATCATATCAATAGGTACACACAAAAATTTTTGATAAAATATAGCACCCATTAATGATAAAAACTCTCAGCAAAGTGGGAATAGAGGAAACATACCTCAGTGCAATGAAGCCCACATATGACAAACACACAGCCAACATCATACTCAATGGGCAAAAACCGAACGTGTTTCCCTTAAGATCAGGAACAAGACAGGGATGTCTGCTTTCAGCACCTATTCACCATAGTCCTGGAAGTCTTGGGCACAGAAATAAAAGGTATCCATATTGGAAAGGAGGAAACAAAACTGTCATTATTCACCAATAACATGATATTGTGCTTAGAAAACCAGGAAGACTCCACCAAAAAACTGCTGAATCTAATATATGAATTCGGCAAAGTAGCAGGATACAAAATTAACACCCAGACCAGTGGCATCTTTATAAACTTATAATGAACCATTAGAAAGAGAAAATGCCCTAGCCAGTTTGGTTCAGTGAATAGAGCACCCGCTAGTGTGCTAAGGGGCCCTGGGTTCCATTCCGGTCAAGAGGGCATGCCCAGGCTGCAGGCTTGATTCTCTTAGAGCATGTGCAGAAGGCAGCTGGCTGATCAATGCTTCGGTCTCATCACTGATGTTTCTATCTTTCTTTTCCTCTTTATTACTCTCTGGAATCAATAAAAATGAGAAAGAGATACTAAGAAAACAATACCATTTACTATTGCAACAAAAAATAAGGTACCTAAAATAAACTTAACCAAGGAGGTAAAAGACCTATACTCAGAAAGCTATAGGACATTGAAAAAGGTGCTAGAGAATAGCTTTAGCAATTTTGAGAAAAAAAGAACAAAGTTGGAGGGATCATAATAGCTAATATCAAAGTATACGACAGAACCATTGTAATCAAAACTACCAAAAGAACAGACTTATAATAGGTCAGTGGAATAGGACAGTGAGCCCAGAAATCGACCCATGTATTTATAGTCAATTAATATTTGAAAAAGGAGAAAAGAACATACAATAGAGTAAAAACAGTCTCTTCAATAAATGGTGCTGGGATAATTGGACAGAAACATACAAAAAAAGAAAGAAACTAAACCACCAACTTATACCATACATAAGAATGAACTCAGAATGGATAAAAGACTTAACTGTAAGTCTCAAAACCATACAAACATTGGATGAAAACAAAGGCAGTTAAGTCTTGGACATCTTTGCATAGCAATATTTTTGCCAATATGTTTCCTAGGACAAGGGAAACAAAGGAAAAAGTAAAACAAATGGGACTACATCAAACTAAAAGGCTTTAGCATAGCAAAATAAACCCTCAACAAAGGGAAAAGGGAACCCACTGCATGGGAGAACGTATTCCCAATGATGTGTGTGATAAGGGCTGATGTGCAAAATATATAAAGAACTCACACAACTCAACACCAGGAAGACAGACGATCCGATTAAAAATGGCAAACGCCCTGGACAGACACCTCTCCAAAGAGTACACACAGAGGGCCAATCGTATATTAAATAATGCTCAGCATCTCTAATCATCAGAAAGGTGCAAATTAAAACAACAATGAAGTATCACCTCACACCTGTCAGAACAGCTACCATCAGCAATCAACAAATGACAAGTGCTGGGGAGGATGTGGAGAAAGGAAACCCTAGTACAATGTTAGTGAGGATGCAGACTGGTGCAGCCACTGTGGTAAAACAGTACAGAGTTTCCTCACAAAAATTAAAAATGGAACTCCCTTTTAATCTCACTTCTGGGAATATATCCAGGGAGTCCCCAAACACCAATCAGAAAGAAGATACACACTCCTATGTTCATAGAAGCAATATGTACAACTAGAGGCCTGGGTGCACGAAAGTCATGCAGGTTAAAAGAGGGAGGGGTTGGAGGGAGGGAGAGTCCCTCAGCTCAGCCTGTACCCTCTTGCAATCTGGAACTGCTGGCTCCTAACCACTGGCCTGCCTTCCTGCCTGATTGCCCCTAAGCACTCTGCCTGCCTCATCATCCCTAACCCCTAACCCCTCTGCCTACTTGCCTAATTGCCCCTAACCACCTCTGCCTGCCTGCCTGATCACCCCTAACCATCTCTGCCTGCCAAACTGATGCCCCTAACTGCTCCCCTGATCATCCCTAACCACTCTCCCCTGCCAGCCTGATTGCCCCTAACTACTCCGCCTGCCTAACCACCTCTGCCTCGGCCCTAACACCGTGGCCTTGTTCAGAAGGATGTCCAGAAGACATTTGGTCTATGGGTCTAATTGGCATATTACCCTTTTATTAGTATATGTAACCACAATCTGGAAATAGCCCAAGTGCCCATCAGTAGATGAGTGGGTAAAAAAAATCTGTGGAACATTTGCACCATGAAATACTATGCAGCAGTAAAAAAGAAGGAGCTCTTAGCCTTTGAGACATGATGGAAGGACCTGGAGAGTATCATGCTAAGTGACAAAAGCCAGTCAGAGAAAGACAAACACCATATGACCTCACTAATACGTGGAATCTCATGCAGAGTGAGTTCCCTAGACCTAAGGAGCAACACTGAAAAAAACATATGACATCATTCTCTTTCACAAAGTTCAGAATCAGCCCAGCAAGCAGCTGGCAATGCAGGCCACCACCTGGGAGGTGGGAAGGAGAGTGTGGCCGGGCATGCGGGCTGCACCTGCACAGAGATGACACTGAAGCCCTGAGAGTGGGGAGACTGTCAGGGATGACGATGCAGAAAGGCGCGCACTGTGCCACTGAATCACTCAGGTGTGCCACCGAGAGAGACAGGTGCACGAGATTATTGGGGGAAACCATCAAAAATTACTTTCTGCCCAGCCAGCAGGACTCAGTGGTTGAGCGTTGACCTATGAACCAGGAGATCAGGCTTGATTCCCTGGTCAGGGCACATGCCTGGGTTGCAGCTCAATCCCCAGTGTGGGGCTTGCAGGAAGCAGCTGATCAGTGATTCTGTCTCATCATTGATGTTCCTATCTCCCTCTCCCTTTCTCTCTGAAATCAATAAAAATATTTTAAAATTTTACTTTCTATTACAAGAGAAAGCCCTTGTGAAGAGTAAAATGAACAATGGTGGCTGATGAGCCCAAGGTTTCTTCTACTTGTTGCAACCCAGAGAGTTCCCATGGGCCCAGGTAAGGAGAGAAGGTGCTGGGCACTCCCTCCAGTGGAAGCAGCTCGTGGCAGAGTGACTATGGCCTCCAGGCCATGCGTGTGCTTCAGGACTGCCAGTTGCTGTGGGCGTATCCCTACTCATTGTCATTGGAAGGGAGGCGATGGACGCTCAGGAGGCCAGGAGCCAAGGCACATGCGATAGCTCCAATAGCATCCACTGAACTCACGTTTGTGTTAAATTCCAGAAACTCCTCTCCAACAGGACTTTAGCTAGACACATGCAAGCACGGTTAAACTGATCACGTGTTTCATGATCCCTCGTGTTGACATGTGTTAACATGGCACTCCCCACATATCCCATGTCTGATAACATGGCACTCCACATGCATCCCACGTGTGTTAACATGGCATTCCCCACACATCCCATGTCTGATAACATGGCACTCCACATGCATTCCATACCTGTTAACATGGCACACTCTACACATTCCACACACGTTAACATGACACTCCCCACATATTCCACATATGTTTATATGGCACTCTCCATGCACCCCACACTGGAGTCGCAGAGCCTGGAGAGCCTTTTCCGACTCACCCTCGTCCTCATGCTGGATTTGTCTGTGTCCCCCCACCCTGCTGTCTCCTGCCTGCATTTCATGCCACTTGTCTTCTGAGTGTGTCCTTGCCACCATTTGAGCCCTCTGAGCAATACCTCGCCCACGGGACATTACCTGGGGGCTTTAGCATGAAGTATGTTGCAGACACACCAGCATGGCAGGTGAAGGGATGGCCGTAATCTTCCATTTTTACTTCTAAAAAGGTTATGCTAACTGTGTAAACAGCATGTTCCTTTAAAGTAACGAGGGTTCTGTGGAAGAGGAGTCAATCATTAATACCTGAGTCATATCTTCCCCAACATGTTTCATGATCCCTGTCTGGAGAACCAGTTTCTTTCCTAGACACACTCCAGAAGTGTACCTATGAACACTTCCCTGAACAGCTCAGTAAGGTGTGTGCACGGGGTAGTTCTAAACTTGCATTCTCTTGGGGACAGTGTGACAAGGAAGTTGGTTCTGTTCACTGTAGACTCTATCCTCCGCCCTAGAGGACTTCCCCTCTCCCTCTCCACTTGCCCTAACTTATTGACCCTGCAAGGCCCAACACACGTTCCCTGCCCTCTGACTTCATGAGTCTTGTTCCACACCATGTGATTCATACCATCGTAAATCGGGCTCATGTCCTCAATCACCTAATGACATGCACTGCTCCCCAAGGGTCCCTGTATTGCCACGTGTTTTGCTGCTTAAGGCTGAAGGCATCTGGTCCATCAGGTGCCTGAGACTGGTTTTCAGTAGCAGCTGACAGAAACTGATCTTATTCTAGTAGGCCATGCCTCCCGTTCATCTCATGTGGAACGAGGACGAGGGAGAGTGATAATCTTTGAACAGTTGCTTGCTCACACATAGCACTGAGATCTTCGAGAGACAAAGCCAAAGGGAGCAACTAGAAGGCAGCAGTACTCATCCAATCACTGAACTGGAGAAAGTGCTCCTGGCTTGCAGAGAAGCCAGGACAACAAATCACTTACTCGTTTCCTTCTCGGACTCTCTTGGACTCTTGGTAGTACACGTCCACCAAAGTGCTGCCAACCCTCCAGCAGCGCAGGTTGGTGTTGTCCCTTGAGTCTGTGATGGTGCAGTTCACAGTAAGGGTGGAGCCTGAAACCACATTCACAAACACTCCTTAAAAATCCTACCCCAAGTGACCTGCTTAACAAATACACTCTGGTTTGAGCCTGACTACCTTCTCATCACCAAAACTCGCTCCTGTGGTCAGTGCTGATTACTTTACCAGGCAGAGGGCACAAGGGGCATGGGAGCCTGTGTCTTTGTTTTCCATCTATAGCGCCATCTACACTTTTATGCTAGTTTAATTTTTGATCTTCTGTGATTTCTTCCACTGATTTTATTTTTCAAAGTACATCATTCTGGCATTAAATTTTTAAAAAATGTCTTTAGTTTTTAATGTAACTTTTGTGGTTTTATTTATCTACTAGTGGCCTGGTGCACGGGTTCATGCACATCAAAAAGAAATTAATTAGAAGAAATATTTTAATATTGCTATTCACTCTTTCTCTATAATAGAAGTGTCAGAGATGAAAGAAAATTAGTAAAATGTAAATGAAAAATATATATAAATTGATAATAAATAATAACAACATGATACAACAAAGATATGATACAAAAACATGAGATATAAAAACAATGACTGATAAACTGATTAAACTTATTCTAATATCACCCTGTATACCACATTAAGAGTAAAAATACTGAGAGTGCTTGACTAATTTTCCTTGTGATGAGGTATTTATAACTTTAACTTTAACGTCATTTGCTCTTTGAACTCAAGAGAAAGCAACATGTAACTGACCATGTCTGAAAATGGGTTCAGGTACAAATATTTCTACTCTGTCTAGAGTTTATCCCTGTGATTTATTAATAGTCATGGTAAATGCTGGCAGCACAGGTAACTGTCTTCGAATTAATTTAAATGGGAGGCCAGTATCAGACGGGGACAAATATCGCTGATGTGTAAAACAATGTTTATTTTTAAACTAGAGGCCCAATGCATAAAGTTCATGTAAGGGGCTTGGCCCTCGCAGCCATGGAGGCTTTCCTCAGCCCTTGTAGCCCTGGCTTCATCCAGAAGATGATCAGGAAAGACGTCTGGAAGGTTGTTCAGCTGTTTGGTCTAATTAGCATATTACACTTCCATTATTATAGATTAGAGGCCCAGTGCACGAAACTTGTCCACAGGGAGTCCCCTCAGCCCAGCATGCACCCTCTCCAATCCAGGATCCCTTAGGGGATGTCTGACTGCTGGTTTAGGCCCAATCCTGCTGGTCTGGTCACCACCAACTGCCTCCTCTGTATGTGTAGTCACCCCCACTGCCCCCCACCTGCTGGCCTAATGGCCCTCCCTGCTGCCCCTGCCAACCTGGTTGCCCCTCATTGCCCCCTTCTGCCAGCCTGGTCACCCCTCACTGCCCTCTTTGCTGGTCTGGTCACACCCAACTGCCGCCCCTGTGGCTGTGGGTCCGGTAGTCCCATGCAGCCTGCTGCTTGGTCATGTGGTCATCCCTCACTAACACCTCTGCTGGCCTGATCACCCCAGGCAGCCTGCTGCTCAGTCGTTTGGTCATCCCTCACCAATACTCCTGCCAGACTGGTTACCCCACACATCCCATTTGGTCATCCATTTGATTGTTTCAGATGCAATGGTCGCTTAGCCTTTTATATATAACTAGAGGCCCAGTGCTGAAATTCGTGTATGGGGGAAAGGGTGTCCCTCAGCCCAGCCTGAACACACTCCAATCTGGGACCCCTCGAGGGGTGTCCAACTGCCCGTTTAGGCCCGATCCTACCAAGATCAGGCCTAAAAGGGCAGTGGGACATCCCTATCACAATCCAGGACTGCTGGCTCCAAACTGCTCACCTGTCTGCCTTTCTGATTGCCCATAACTGCTTCTGTCTGCCAGCCTGATCACCCCCTAAACACTCCCCTGCCAGCTTGATTGATGTCTAATTGCTCTCCTGCCAGCCTGTTTGCCCCCATCTTCCGTCCTCTGGTGGCTTGGTCACCCATATCTGCCCTCCTCTACAGGCTTAATTGCCCCCAACTGCCCTCCCTTGCAGGCCTGGTCCTTCCCAACTGCCCTCCCTTGCAGGCCTGGTCCCTCCCAACTTCCCTCCTTTGCTGGCCTGGTCATCCCTAACTGCCCTACCCTGCAGGCTTGATCTCCCCCAACTTCCCTTCCTTGCAGGCCTGGTCTTCCAAACTGCCCTCCCATGCTGAACATCTGGTGGTGACCATCTTGTGTCCACATGGGGGCAGGATCTTTAACCACATGGGGGCAGCCTTCTTGTGTGTTGGAGTGATGGTCAATCTGAATATTACTTTTATTAGATAAGATAGATGCCTGGTGCATGGGAGGGGCCAGCTGGTTTGCCCTAAAAGGTATCCTGGATCAGGGTGGGGGTTCCTTGGGGCATGGGGCAGCCTGGAAGAGGAGCCTGTGGTGGTTTGCAGGCTGGCCATGCCACGCGGCAACCCAAGGGGAGGCCCTAGTATCTGGGATTTATTTATTTTCTACAATTAAACCTTTGTAGCCTGGAGCAGAGCCAAGCCTTCTGCTTGCTTTGTCATGGCAGCCATTTCTGTTGGGATTTATCTTCTATAATTAAAACTTTGTAGCCTGGAATGGGGGCCTAGGCCAGCCAGGGCTGAAGAAGCTTGGTTTTCTCCATCGCCGGGGGCAATCTTAGCCTACTGCTCTCTCCAGCTCCATGGGTTTTATTTATCTTTTATAATTGAAACTTTGTAGCATTGAGTGGAGTCCTAGGCTGGCAAGGGCAGGTGGAAAGCTTGGCTTCCTCCATTGCTGGGGAAACCCAAGCCTCTCTGCTGCTCTCAGTGGCTGCAATAATCTTGGTTGGGTTTATTTGCATATTCACTCCTGATTGGCTAATGGGCATGGCTTGTGGGTATAGCAGAGGTATGGTCAATTTGTATATTGCTCTTTTATTAGATAGGATTGCCGTTGCACGTCATATGTACCAGCTTGTAAGTCAGTCAGACGCATGGTTTCTTAGCCTTTTATATACATAGATATTTAATTCATCATAAATGTATTTGTGTCTGTTATAAGGTAAGGAATAAACTACAGGAACCAATATGGCGGCATAGATAAAACACCTATCTTGCCGTCATATACAACAATTTTAAAACTACAACTTAACGAAAGAACAAACACCTTCCAGAATCACCAGAAAGCTGGCCGAGTGAAAATTCCACAAATAAAAGTGAAGATAAGACACTGTGACTTGGAGAAACGGCTGAGCAGCGCGTTGAAAATACGTGTGGAGAGAGGTTTGGAGGAGCCGCGCACGCCAGCGGATAGGCCGGGCAGCTGAAAACCGGCCAGTTTTCTCGAACGGGGGAGAAAAAGACGTCCCACTGGACTGATTCTCCAGCTCTGGGCAAAGTCCAGGGAACCCACTATCATACGGGGTGAAAACTGGACAGTGGGAGGGCACGCCAGAGCTCGGGTGCTGCAGGGGTCTGCCGGCTTGTGGAGAAGGCGAGCTTGCGCAGGAACTTAGGAACAGCTCAGCTGCGTTACCGCGCAGAGAGCGCTCTGCGACTCGCTCTCTCATTCGGGAAACCGTCAAACTGCTTTGTTTTACGACCCTGCGTGAGACGTTGGGGGTGCAGACTCATTTGGGGAGAGTCTGAATTCCCCAGCAGCTGGAGGAGCTTGGCAGCGGCTCTCTCTCAGAGGTGCTGGTGGCCATTGCCCCCAGCACAGAGTCCCTGGGCCGCATAGGGCAGAGCTAACACTGTCTGCTTGGCCCGGAGACTCCGCCCATCTAACCTGAGCACAGCTGAACTTCACAGGCAATTGGTCTGGAGGTCAACCCCTACAAGTGCTAACAACGATTAACTTGAGCTTAACTTCAGCAAGACTGTGCAACCCATATCCACCTCAGGTAACTGGGGAGGCTGAGCCACTGTCCCTTGTAGGAAGTCTACCACACAAAGCTAATTGACCAACTCAGGGAAGCAGCCACCATGCAGAGACATGGAAAGAAATCAGATGTGAAAGAAATGGGGGGGAAAAAACGACTGGACATGGAATTCAAAAACCACGGTTATAGGGCTTCTCAAGAGGCTCCTAGAAAAGGTCGAGACCTATAAGGAAATAAGCAAGACCTACAAGGAAATGAACGAGACCCTCAAGGATATGAACAAGCCCTGCAAGGAGATGACCAAGACCAATGTGGAAATGATCAAGACCAACGTGGAAATGAATGAGTCCTACAAGGAAATGAACGAGACCCTCAAGGATATGAAGGAGACACTCAAGGATATGAAAAAGGACCAACCGGTTAAGTATACACTGAGTGAAATTAAAAATATTATACAAAGACCTAAAAGTGCTCTGGAGCACCCCAAGAACCAAGTTAAAGATTGAAATACAAAGAGATAAAATCCACTCAGCTGAAAAAGCAAGAAACCAAAAGAATCCAAAAAATTGAAGATAGCATAAGGGGCCTCTGGGACAACATCCAAATTATAGGGGTGCCAGAAAAAGAGAGAGACCAAGACAATGAAAACCTATTTGAAGAAATAGTGACTGAAAACTTCCCACACCTGGTGAAAGAAATTGACTTAGGAGTCCAAGAAGCACACTGAACCCCAAAATATAGGAACCCTAAGAGGACCACACCAAGGCATATCATAATTAAAATGCCAAGAGCAAAAGACAAAGAGAGAATATTAAAAGCAGCAAGAGAAAAACAGTTAGTTACTTATAAGGGAGCACCCATACGATTGTCAGCGGATTTCTCAACAGAAAGGATGCAGGCCAGATGGCAGTGGCAAGGAATATTCAAAGTGATGAATAGCAAGGATCTACAACCAAGATTACTCTATCCAGCAAAGCTATCATTCAGAATTGAAGGTCATATAAAGTGCTTCGCAGATAAGAAAAAGCTAAAGGAGTTCCTCACCACCAAACCAATATTATATGAAATGCTGAAAGATATTCTTTAAGAAGAGGAAGAAGAAAAAGATAAAAGTGTAAATTAGGAACAACAAATACACATCTATCAACAAATGAATCTAAAAATCAAGTGATTTAATAAGCTGATGAATAGGCTAAACTGGTGAATGTAACAGCATCACGGACATAGAGAGGGAATGGACTGACAACTCTTGGGGATAAAGGGGGTGTGGGAAGTGCAGCAAGAGATGGGACAAAAATCATGCAACTATGGGAGAGGACAGTGGAGGCGGGTGAGGGCGGAGGGTGGGATGGGTATCAGGTGGAGGGGAACTATAGGGGGGGAAAAGGGAACAATGTAATTAATATACTGAACAATAAAGTTAAAAAAAGAATAAACTACATAGTCTTCAAATTTAACAAATAACATTAACTTCACATTCTATTTAATAAGAGTAATATGCAAATTGATCATCACTCCAACACACAAGATGGTGGCCCCCATGTGGTCAGAGATGGCTGCCCCACTCTTGTGGTCACAAGATGGCTGCCACAAGATCGCCTGGGGTGGAGGGCAGTTGGGAGGGACCATGCCTGCAAGGGACAACAGGTATGGGCAATCAGGCCAGGAAAGAGAGCAGGTGGGGGACCAAGCATGCAGGAAAGAGCAGTTTTGGGGACCAGGCCTACAGGAAAAGGCAGTTGATGGGGAGCAGGCCTGCACAAGAAGGCAGATGAGGGGGACCAGGCCTGCAGGGTAGGGAAGTTAGGGGCAATCAGGCTGGCAGGGGAGCAGTTAGACATCAGTAAGGCTGGCAGGGGAGTGGTTAGGGCTGTGATGGCGAACCTATGACATGCGTGTCAGCACTGACACACAGCCATTATTTATGACAGGCGGCCACAGGCAGTCACATATAGAGAACTATGGGGCCACATGCCGAGAAGGACATTTCATCCTTGGCTACTGAGGATGAAACATTTGCTGTAGTGTAGTGTAGAGGATGAAACATTGGCTGTAGTGTAGTGTAGACACTCTGTGCCAGAGGTCTGTAGACCAAAACAACAAGAACTCTGGCACAGAGCGTCTAGTTCTGGGACTTCCGGTTTACCATTAGGGGATCTTTGATCTCACTTCAGGACTGTGGAGCAGGGAGCAGCGGAATGCCATGGGGGATGCATATCTGGAGGCCCTGTGATCGCCATTACCAGCAACCACATAACCACAGCAACCATCATCCAATCTACTGTTCTGGGGTGTTGTGGATTTCTAATTGACTAGCATTACTGAGATAAGTGAGGGGGAGGCTGGAAGAGGCAAGGGCCTGGCTATGGGTGCCATTTCCCACCATTAGAAATAGTGGCAGCCATCTTAATTTCTATAAGGAACGTCATTTTGCAGCATAGTGCAGACTCCATTTCACCACTATTATTGTTGTGCGTCCTTATTAACCCCTATTTCTGTTTATTAACTCTGCCCTTTCCTAAAAGACAGTTACATGTGCCATCTTGTGGTCAGTTAGGCTAGTTAACCCCTAATTGCCTGCAGGGTTAACAGGCTATCTATAGTTCTATCTTCTGTCACTGCTCTCCCTGATGGAGAACACCCAAAAAATAAAAAACCAAGGTTAAGTAAAGGAAGTGGTAGAGACATGGACCGAGATGTATGGCATTATAGAAAAAAATGGCAGATCATTTTGCGTTCTATGTACTGAAATGGTAGTAAGCAGAATGTGGAATATAAATAGACATTTTTAAAATAATCATTCCCAGCTCTTGAAAAAAAGGTGAGGATGAAAGGAAAGAATACATTTCCATGCAGCTACACCTTTATAAGAGTGAATCTAATTCCTTCCTTAAATTAATAAAAGGCTTTACAAACTTAACATCTGCAAATTTGAGCATTGCTCACTCCATAGCTCAGCATGGAAAAGCACTCAGTAAGGGTGAATTTATTAAAGAAACTCTCCTAAGATGTGCACCAGTTCTATTTCACGATATGCAGAATAAAGATGCAATTATTAAGAGAATATCTGAGTTACCACTCAGTAGAAATATCATAAAAGACTGAATAATGAGACTGAACACAAACGTACAACATCAATTGAAGAGAGACATGAGTAATTGTAAATATTTTTCGACTTCTCTTGATGAAACTACTGATGTCACATCACATGCTCAGTTGGCCATTATTGGTCGATATTCTGATGGTCTCACAATGAGAGAAGAGTTGATAAAGTTAGTATCAATGCCAACAAGTGCATCAGGAAGCGAAATATGTAAGGTTGTTATACAAACATTCCATGATCTAAGCATTGATATCTCTAAAGTTGTGTCAGTGATGACAGATGGGGCACCAAACATGGTGGGGGAAAAAAGTCGGATTTGTCAAATTGTTTGTGAAAGCTATTGGACATCCGATTGTGCCTTTTCATTGTATTATCCATCAGGCAGTTTATGTGCCAAGGCAGGATTCACTGACTTAAACAACTTAATGTCAGTTGTTACAAAAATAGTTAATTTAATAGCTGCTCGCCCCCTTCACAAGTGATAATTTTCTGCACTTTTACTGGAGGTTGATTCCACCTACAGTGGACTGCTGATATACAATAATGTAAGATGGCTGAGCTGAGGCAAAGTTCTTGAGTGCTTTGTGGGTGCTTTGAAGAAATTAAGGTATTTCTTGAGGATAAGGATCTGGGAAACTTTTCTCAGCTCAATGATGATAAGTGGGTCAACACCCTGGTATTTTTTACTGATCTCTCTGTTTATATTAATGAACTGAACTTAAAGTTACAAGGTTTTGGCAAAAGTATTGATGTTATGTTTGGGTACATAAAAGCTTTTGAAAGTAAACTTAACATTTTCAAGCAAGATGTAGAAACTAAAACTTATAAGTATTTTCCTCCAGTAACAAAGTATTTTGAGAAGGCCAGTGCAGCTGTACAAAATGAAATGGGACCCTTGCATATAAAGTACCAGCATGTTTTAGACTCATTACTTGACCAGTTCAGTGATAGGTTTAATCAATTTAGAAGCCGAGAACAACCCATAAAAGTAATTAAGTATCCTGATGTAGTAGTCTATGGTAGTTTGGAATTAAATGGTTTCCAATGGATGCAAATTGATGATTTGGAGATGCAACTTGCAGAATTTCAAGACAGCATCTGGGATCAGGTGTTTGTCTACTTGAGGTCAAAACTTGAGAATCTGGAAAGGTGCCACTTGGAGAATCAAGAGGAGTGCCAGTAGGAACAGGAAATTTGGAGTGCCTGGAACCAATTACCAGACACTTTTAGCCCCTGAAAAATATAGCAATGGCTTTAGTCATAATTTTTTTCCTCCATGTACTTTTGTGAGACCTTATTCTCAGTGTTAAATAATATCAAAACCAACAAAAGAAACAGATTGACAGATGAAGTTAGTAGCATTTGCTTGGGCTTGAAGTGTACAAAATACCAACCCTCAGTTGAAGGCTTAGCCAATGAAATTCAGCAACAAAAAAAGTCACTAATAGGCAGATTAAAGAATTTTCCCTCCCCCTCACTTATCTTAGTTCATGGCACCCCACACAAGTTATATAATATCAAGACCAACAAAAGAAACCGACTGACAGATGAACAAAAACTCACTAAGCAAGTAAGTTAAATAATTAGCTTTTGGTTTATTAAATACAGTTATATATTACAATTATACATTTTTGTTATTTAAACTATCAATAGTGTGAAATTATGTGTGTGTTTTTTTCTCAAAGTGACACACTACCCGAGATGCTAGGTTTTTTGGTGAATTTTGACACACCAAGCTCAAAGGGTTGTCCATTACTGGTTTAGAGGGTGATCAGGCTGGCAGGCAGAAGTGGTTAGGGGGAATCAGGAAGGCAGGCAGGGGAGCAGTTAGAAGCTGGCAGTCCTGGATTGTGAGAGCTCTTTCCAACTTCCTGTTTAGGCCCGATCTTGGTAGGATTGAGCCTAAACAGGCAGTCGGACATCCCTTGAGGGGTCCCAGATTGGAGAGGGTTCAGGCTGGGCTGAGGGACACTCTGCCCCGTGCATGAATTTCATGCACTGGGCCTCTAGTATATACTATATTTCTCTTTCCCTACACATTTCATATACCCCAAATCTGTTTTACTGAATTCCTATATAGTCCAGCATCTGTTTATTGTTTTATGTTACTTTAACCTATTGGTATGCAAATATCAATATTTATTATTCTATTTAATAAAGTCAGAATATGCAAAATGACCATCACTCTGCAACAAAGATGGAAGTGCCCATGCCAATAAGGAGGGGATATGCAAATTGACATAACAAATATGGTGGCAGCTGGGCCAGGACACCTGCTATGAGGGGTGCGGGTGGAGGGAACCAAAGGAGGGTGGCAGGGCAGGAGCAAAGATAGAAGGCAGTGGCCAAAGTGAAGGCCTGGGTCCCGAGTGCCAGAGGGAAGTCGGTGGCACCCGCCAGGGGAAGGAAGGCTTATACTTGCACAAATATTTGTGCATCCGGCCTCTAATAACTTTATAATGTACTTCAATATATAGGACTAGAGGCCCGGTGCATGGAATTCGTGCACAGGGGATGGGGGATGTCCCTTAGTCCAGCCTGCACCCTCTCCAATCTGGGACCCCTCAAGGGATGTCCAACTGACTGTCTCCTAGTAGGATTGGGCCTAGATAGGCAATCGGACATCCTTCTCACAATCCAGGACTGCTGGCTCCAAACTGCTCACCTACCTGCCTCCCTGTTTGTCCCTAACTGCTTCTGCCTACCAGCCTGGTCACCCGCTAACCACTACCCTGTCAGCCTAATTGATGTCTAACTGCTCCCCTGCCAGCCTGTTTGCCCCCAAATTCCCTCCTCTGCTGGCCTGGTCACCCCTAACTGCCCTCCCCTGCAGGCTTGATCACCCTCAACTGCCCTCCCTTGCAGGCTTGGTCCCTCCCAACTGCCCTCCCCTGCTGGCTTGATCGCCCACAACTGCCCTCCCTTGCAGGACCAGGAACCTCCAACGGCCCTCCCTTACTGGGCATCTTGTGTCCACATGGGGGCAGCCCTCTTGTGTGTTGGAGTGATGGTCAATCTGCAAATTACTCTTTTATTAGATAGAGACCTGGTGGGGGACAGCTGGTTTGCTCTGAAGAGTGTCCCAGATCAGGGTGGGCATTCCCTTGGGGTGAGGGGTGGCCTGGGCAAGGGGCCTGTGGAGGTTTGCAGTTCAGTCATGCTCCCCAGCGACCCAAGCGGAGGCCCTGGGATCTGGGATTAATCTATGTCTACAATTGAAACTTTGTAGTCTGGAGCTGAGCCAAACCTACTGGCTCTGTGGTGGCAGCCATTTCTGTTTGAAACTTTGTAGCCTAGAGTGGAGGCCTAGGCCAGCAATGGCAGGCTGAAAGCTTGGCTTCCTCCATTGCCAGGAAAACCCAAGCCTCTGTTCTCTCCAGCTCAGTGGCTGCCGCCATTTCTGTATCTTTCATAATTGAAACTTTGTAGCATTGAGTGGAGACCTAGGCAGGCGGAAAGCTTGGCTTCCTCTGTTGCTGGGGAAACCCAAGTCTTCCTCCTGCTCTCAGTGGTGGCAGCCATTTTGGTTTGGGTTTATTTGCATATTTTGCTCCTGATTGGCTGGTGGGTATGGCTGTGGGCATGGCTTTTGGCTGTGGCGAAGGTACGGTCAAATTTGCATGTTACTCTTCTATTAGATAGGATATTTCTTCTATTTTATTATTTCTTTGCTGACTTTTGCCAGCATGTTTTGACATGACTTTTAGAAAAGCTTTGTCAAGTTTCAGGAAATTCAGTGGCATTTAATTGGTTAGCTATTAAATACCTATATTAATCTGGGAGAAATAACCTACTTTGATACTGAATGCTCCATTTGAAACCATGCTAAGGAATCACTAACACTTGTCTTTTTTAATGTCCTTACCTAAAATGTTCATTTTTTTAATGCAAGGTTTCCTCTTCTGAGACATTCCAAATTTCCTGTTCTTTTTATTTCTTAATATTTTGCTATTTTCTTGCAAATTTGAATGCCATTTATCTAATTACATAATATATGATTATTTCAGGCATAAAAAAATTCTATTAGTGTCGAAACTGGTTTGTCTCAGTGACGAGAGCCTGTGAACTGGAAGGTCCCAGGTTCAATTCCAGTCAAGGGCATGTACCGTGGTTGCAGGCACATCTCCAGTAGGGTGTATGCAAGAGGCAGCTGATCGCTGTTTCTCTCTCATCGATGTTTCTGACTTTCTATCCCTCTCCCTTCCTCTCTGTAAAAAAATCAATAAAATATATTTTTTAAAAATTCTATTAGCTTTGAAAGTTCATTTTATATTAGAATTTCTTATGGAAGAGTTGTGAGTGATCATAGTTTTTTAGAGAATTTTCTTATAATTTCCAAGTATATAACCATAGGTAATTTAAAATAATTATATGTTTATCCCCTTCCTCTTTCACAGCAGTTTACATCTCTTTTCTTTTTAGTGTCTAAACACATTGGCTAGAATTTTCAAAGACAAGAAGGGGAGGCAGAGTTAATTAAGAGAGTCAATAACAGATATACTCATCTTTTCTGGATATTTAAGAAATCCACTGGTGAAGTCACATGGTGATACTGTAGATAAATATCCTGTTATGAGCTTTATTATTTCCTTGAAAGTTTACAAGACCTTTATTAAAATATGTATTTAGGCCCTAAGCTTTTTAAAAATTTTTATTTCCTTTCCACTATTGCTTGATAAGCTTTCTCATTTCTTTTATATTTGAGTTTCTCTACCTTTGGGGGGTTACATTTACTGGAAGTTCTCTATTTTCTCTTTTTATCTCCCCCACCCCACTTCACCATGAGCCCTTCTATCTGATTAGAACCAACTCTGGAACTTATCCTATCTAATAAAAGGTAATATGCAAATTGACCATCACTCTAAGACACAAGATGGCTGCCCCCATGTGAACACAAGATGACTACCACAAGATGACCTGCAGGAGAGGGCAGTTGCGGGTGATCAGGCCAGCAGGGAGGGCAGTTAGGGGTGATGAGACAAGCATAAGAAGACAGTTGGGGGAGTCTAGGCCATCAGGGGAGGTTAGTTGGGAGGGACCAGGCCAGCAGGGAAGGACAGTTGAGGGATGCCAGGCCTGCAGAGGAGGGCAGTTGGGGGTGATCAGGCCAGCAGGGAAGGGCAGTTGAGGGATACCAGGCCAGCAAGGAAGCACAGTTAGGAGCAATCAGGACAGCCAGGGAGCAGTTTGGAGTTGATCAGGGTGGCAGGGGAGTGGTTAAGGATGATCAGGCTGGCAGGCAGAAGCAGTTAGGGGCAATGAGGCAGAGATAGGCAAGCAGTTGGGAGCCAGCAGTACTGGATTATGTGAGGGATGTCCGACTACCTGTTTAGAGTGGTTGGACATCCCTTAAGGGTCCCAGATTGGAGAGGGTGCAGGCTGGGCCGAGAGACATCCCCACCCCCCATGCATAAATTTCGTGCACTGGGCCTCTAGTCATTTAATAAAGTCATCATCTTTTTACTTTTACCTTGGTTATTTTTTGCCATGGGTTATTTTGTTGCCCCATTTTATAAAGTTAAATGATTAGTTTATGCATTTTTATTATTTCTGCACTTCTATTGATAATGATGATATTAATAGCTTGTTTAGATTCAGTGTTGGTCACATTCCATGAAGTCTGACATGTGTGTTTTTATAGCTTGACATGTTTTCACTGCCATTATTTTCTAAGTAATCTGCTACTATGACTGAGTCAAATTTAACCAGCATAGCAAATAAATGGAAGATAAAAGTTGTTGATTTTCTCTTCTGGGGCTCTGAGTTTTTCATAATTTGTATTAGTCTGATTTATTTAATACATTATTCTTATCATGTTACTATAATTTTTCAGATCCTGATTTGACTAACAAATTAGTCACATCCAGACTATGTTAAAATCTCCTGCTACAATTGAAATAACTGTATTGTCTTATCATATTGCTTTTGTATATCCAAGAGTTTTAACTTCAAATATTCTGATGCACTGTTATTTAACACATAACTTTTTTTGGGGGGGGAGGGGTGGAGGGAAGGGGTAATTATAATTTTATTAATATCAAATGATTCAAATTGTCATTTAATTTTTTGCTTTGAAAGACATTTATCAGATTAAAAGATTCATATTGCCATCCTGATTTCTTTGTGTTAACTTATACAAGGCATATGAATATATATTTAATCTTCTAGGTCTTGTATTTTAGAACTATGTCTTTTAAAAATAGCATGTAACCGCATTTTAATATTTGATTCAACCTCACCATTTATCTTTTAATAATAATTTAATTTACTTTTTTCTTCAGAAAGTATTCAACTAGTATTTTATCAGTAATTACCTTTATATTTTTAAAATTTATTTGAGCTTCTTTTTCTTCACTTAGATCATAAACTGAGGCAGTTTACTGGCTCCTTCCTAAGTAAAGCAAGGAAAATAACATGATAACTCTCTCTACTGCTATAAAATAATTTCCAATGTCAGATTATATCATTCAAAATTCTTGACCAACATTATATTAGTAGTTTTATCATCTCTTTCAGGGATTATATTTACATTTTCATTGCTTTTGCATAAGCAGATTTACAATAATGATTTTGACAAGTGATTTCCAATCTTTTTTGATGCATGGCACACATAAACTAATTACTGAAATTTGTAGCACACTGAAAAATATATTTTTTGCCGATCTGACAAAAAATAGGTTATAATTTTGATTTGTTCACCCTGGGTGGCTGTTTTTGTGTTGGCTGCTATTAGTTTTTAATCTGACAGTCTTAGAGAAGAGGTCATTGCCTCTGACTATACATCAGGTAGTGCAGGTTGTGAAATGCCTGAGGCCAGCGGGTTGAAATTCACTCCCTTAGATGGCCATGCTCACTGCCAGGCCTTTGATACCACCACTGCCCAGGACTCAGCTCCCTGGGTTTGCTATATCGTGCTTCTCCTGAGGAGCTCAGGTACCTCCATGCTGGAAAACAGGATGTGTGTGAAATTTTCTTCATCCTTGAAATTCAACAAATTCAAGGGCTGTTGATTTCTGCCCTTAGTGATTTCAATGGCTTTCATAACTTTACTCACCAAGTTGTGCTTCAATTGTATTGTTTATTGGATACGTTATTTTAGGGATTCTTCCTTCATGTCCAACATTTTCTGCTAAGAAATCACACATAAAATTGCATTAGAGTCATATACAATACATTCCCAATTACTTTAATGTGATAATAGCATTAAAAAACTTGTAGACCCTCAAAAAACATTTGTCAAGAAAAATCAGAACTCATGCTGTGACAAAGTGTCACTCTATAAATGCATATTTTTAAACCAAAAATAGTTGAATTGCTAAGGAAAAAACCTAAAAGCTGGCCTACCAAGAGAGTTTGCTTTGCCATTATTCTAGCTAATAAAGAGGAAATATGCTAATTGACCCTCACGCCCTCACAAAGATGGCGGCTCCCACAGCCAATAAGGAGGGAATGTGCTAATTGACTGCCATGCTCTCAAAGATGGCAGCAATCACAGCCACAAGATGGAGGTGCACAGTTCCCTCAGTCCTGCTGGGGTGGCAGGCATGTGGGATGGCCAGGCCTGCCCCCAGGCAGTACGGCCATGCTGCATACCTGCCCCCAGAGTCCCTTAATCCCCTCAGTCCCCAGGCACGCAGGGCCGGCCCGAGGTGCAGGCAAACCTTGAATGGCAGCTGCCCAGCTGCCCAGGCCTGCCCAAGCCTCAGGTAACCAGGGCCGGCCAAGGCTTGTGCTGCCAGCAGTGGCAACAGCAGAGGTGTGATGGGGGTATCACCTTCCCCTGATTTCCAGGTCACCTTCTGCCCCTGAGAGCTCCTGGACTGTGAGAGGAGGCAGGCTAGACTGAGGGGAACCCCACCCCCTTTCCAATGCATCAATTTTCATGCACCGGACCTCTAGTATTCTATATAATAAAAAGCTAATATGCAAATTTCCCCCTTGACTGGGAGTTTGACCAGGGGGTGGGGCCAGCTGGCCAACCTCCCACATCCCCTCCCCCAAGCCAGCCCAGCCCAATTGGCCCTGATCAGGGCAGGCTGGCCAGACCCCATCCATGCACAAATTCATGCACCAGGCCTCTAGTATTTGCATACTTGGTATAAATATAAATTGAAGAGATCTCTATTTATAAAACCCTAATATGCAAATAGACTGAATGGTGGAACAACCAAACACCTGAATAACTGGTCACTGTGACATGCGCTAACCACCAAGGGACATGTATGGAACATGATGGGTATCGGCCATGGTGGGATGGTGGAGCAGGTGAGCATGAGCACCAGGCCAACATGGGGCACTGGTCCCTCTCATCCAGGGAAGCCTCTGGTGATTTCTGAGAATTCTTTAATCCCATGTGTCCCAGTCCTGTCCAGCGTTTGCACCTGCTGCAGGTGCTGGTCCCACTTGCACCCACTGCTGGTGCCCAACACTGGTCCTGATCACTCAGCACTGTCAGTAGGTGTGAGCACCACTGCTGGCCGCAATTGTCCCCGAGGGCTTTCTACCTCCCCCTGTTCCTGAGAGGCAATCAGGGCAGCAGCCACCACTCACACCTGCTGACGGTGCCAGCCCCGCTTGCACCCACTGCTGGCTCTGGCCCCAATCTCTCCACACTGTTAGCAGGCACAAGCAGGGCCTGTGCCATCAGCATATGGGAGCAGCAGCAGCGGCAGGAGTGGGGCTGCCAGCAGATGGGATGGGGGCCACCGTGGGAGGGGACAGGCAGGGGCACAGAAGATGACTCGAGACCCAACCCGGTGCCCACTGCAGCCTCATGACCCACAGTTTTTTCAAGGTGCACAAATTTGTGCACTGAGCCTCTAGTTATATAATAAAAATCTCTGATAATCTCAATATACCCTAAAGCATTGGTTAATATTAAAGCTCTGGCCTAGGTCCTACATAGAAAAAATGACCCTAATGTTTTGTCTTTAGTATCATTCCTCCATCCCTCAACCCCGCTTTTTCATGTCTTTTCCCTCCTGCTTTTCTTTAGCTCTTTCATTCCTGTACCCCACTTTATAATTGCTTACCTTTTATGAAATGGACTCCCTCACCCTTCCATCTTTCTGTACTTCTTCCCTTTCTCATTTGTCTACCAAAATTTAACTCTCTTAGACCCATATTCTTCCTATCCATTTGGTGGGATGTGGAAAGTTATAAAAAAGGAAAATGCAAAAACATGCATCCTTTATGATGGCAATAATATTTGCATCTTCTAAAACTATTCAAATTCAGTACATCCCAAACAAAAGTCATCACCAGCTAGGTAATGTGCTGCCTTCCACATGAACACACACATCTAAAATCTGAAAGTCATTCTAGGCAACAGCTTTTCCTTTACCTTCTTCAAGTGACTAGTCACCAAGTCAAACTAATTTTACCTCTTAACATTTCTCAGTCTGTGACTATTTACTCCTAAACCCTCTATTTTCTGCTCTCTACTCTACCTAGGCACTCTCGTTTACATCCAGCTCTTCAATTACCATCTCAAGGCCAGTGACCGTGTAAGCTGTACTATCTCCAGTTCTTTCTCTAAGACCCAGGCGCACAGAGGCCACAGCCTACTCAATGTCTTCACTGGAGCAACTCAGAAGCACCACGTACTCACTTTATCTATGTACTCACTTTATCCGTGTACTCACGTTATCCATGTACACATTTTATTCATTTACTCACATTATCCATGTACTCACTTTATTCATGTACTCACATTATTCACACATTATCCATGTACTCCTGTTATCCATGTACTCACTTTATCCATGTAGTCACTTTATTCATGTACTCACATTATCCACACATTACTCATGTACTCACTTTATCCATGTACTCACTTTATCCATCTACTCACTTTATCCGTGTATTCACGTTATCCATACACTCACATTATCCATGTACTCGCTTTATCCGTGTAGTCACTTTATTCATGTACTCACATTATCCACACATTACTCATGTACTCACTTTATCCTTGTACTCACTTTATCCGTGTATTCACGTTATCCATACACTCACATTATCCATGTACTCGCTTTATCCGTGTACTCATGTTATCCTTGTACTCATTTTATCCATGTACTCACTTTATCTGTGTACTCCCTTTATCCATGTACTCACTTTATCCATGTGCTCACTCTATGTGTGTACTCATGTTATCCATGTACTCACTTTACCCATGTACTCACTTTATCCATGACCAAACTCATGATCACATTCTTCACCCCAGTTTTCCTCTAAAAACTGGCCCAAATCACTTGTGTATGACCAAAAGCCTAGCTTCCTTGATCTTGCCACATCCCTCACTTCACATTCAATCCAACACTAAGACCTGTGTATTTTACCTCCTAAAATGCCTCTAATCCATCTCATCACATCCCTCCACCTGCAGGGCCATCATGTTGCCTATACCTACTTGACATCTCACTTGCATTTCTTCACCTGCCTACTAATTGCCATTCCTGTTTCTGTAGGGATCATCCTATGCACAGCAGCTACAGTGAGCTTTCAGCAATGTGAGTCATACCAGCTAGCCTGTTCTCAACCTCTCTGCCATTGCTCTTAAGATAAATCCATGCTCCCCCGCTTTAGAGTGCATATTCCCACCGAATCTTGGCTCCTGACTATTTCTCCAACTTTATAACCCACTATGATTTCCCTCACTCACCATAGCTCCAGCCAACCTATCTGCTTTCCACCCTTCAGACATGCCATTGTCTGTTTTGTTATAGGGCCTTCACTTGGCTGCACCGTCAGTCTCAAAAATACTAGCCCATTCCATCACTGTGTGAATGCTCCCGACCATTGCATTACTACTATCAGGAAGCTTTCCTTGACTTTTCAATAGGTCCCTGTCTGTTTGATCTATCTTCCTTCCTTCATTGCATTCATCGACTTTGTTATTATCATTAGTTACACTATCTGATAAATGTCTCCCTCCCTCCCTGCTCAGGCTTCAAAGTCCTATCAGAACAGTGGTCCTGGTTGTTTCCTCACCATCTTGTTCTTGCTGTTTAGCACAAGACCTGGCTTGTTAGGGACTGAGCGAAGAGTCGCTGAATGAGTGCCTGAGAAGAAGCCCTACCACTTCCATCCAAGTCTAGATGATCAACAATCTTCTGAACATTGAAGAAGCATTATAAATGGTCCAGGCCTCCAGACCCTCTTCAATTCCTGCCCAAACCATCTCAAAATGTTCACCATTTCAAACACAGCCTTGTCGCTCTGTACTTGCACCCAACCCAGGGCTCTTTAGAAGCAACATGATACATCCTGCATGTAACCGGTCCCCTTGACCTTCACCATTTGACTCTATGGCCTCCTCACCTGTACTTACATTTGCTCTAACAAGATTAGTTTTACATCCAACATAATCTACAATGGCAGACACTGTATGCTTTGCCTTATACTCCCTCTGGCCTTCCTCACTCTTCTGTATTTCCACAAACCCTACCCATCCTTCATAGTTCAGCTCAGATGACATTTCTTTTCTGTAGCCTTCCAGGCCATTTACTTGCCCCCATGGGGCGACTTCTGAGTCTTTTTCTGCTCCCTCAGTCTATAAAACTGTCCTCACTACATAATTCGAAATGTTATCTAGCTCTGCTACCACTAGGCTGAGAGCTTAACAGATAAGAAAGATAAAGACCTTTTTCTCAACAGAAAAAAACAGTGTAGTTTTTAAAATTTGTTGTTTATCAGATTTTAACAATCTGAGTTATACAGTAGATCAAAAATAAATGTTTACTTCAATTACATAAAATTAGACTCTTGGACTCAGTGACCTCTGACTTATTCTTCAGATGCCTTTGAAAGTTTGCCTTTCAAAGAGTTCCCTCTGCTATAGATAAAACTAAAGTATAGGAGTAGCCAATCATTCAATTCAGACATAGATCTGTGTCTAACATGAGCCAGGCACTGGGTTCAACGTTAGGGATTCAACTGTGAACAACACAAAGAGCCTACTTTCAGAGCTGTATCACTTAGCATAAAACCCAAAACTTAAAAATCATAACAACTAATGCAATTAATTTTCATAATTAAGGGGCTCCAGGTGGGAAGCAGGAAGCCACTCAAGCTGGACACACCTCCGCAGACATCTACACCATCAAGAAATCTCTAAGCATCCCCAGGACGTGAAGGCTGACAGAAATCAGGGACAAACATGAAGAGGCAAGACAAAGACATACATACAGACATGTGCTATATGGAATTGTTTGCCTGCAGGTTACATAATGTTATTAACCAATGTTACCCAATAAATTTAATGTTAAAATAAAGATGTATTAGCCTTCAGTTCTTCCCATTTAGTGGAGTAAATATAGAAAACAACTCTCTAGGGAAAAAGCCAAGGCAGCTGAGTGTTGGAGGGAACTGCTGCCCAGCCCTGCAGCTGGGTTTGGGCCTGTGGCCACCACTAACCACTCTGAAGGGCAGGAAGCCATTCTCTTCCCAGACCTCTGCAAACTGAATGGCTCGAGCAACATTGCTAGTTTGGGTTTCTTCTACCCCTAAGATTCGGCTTCAAAATATTCAGGGCATATGTTTAAGAAATACAGCACAACGCTTGAAGTTGTCCCAGAAGCTCCTTACACTATCTTCATATCTTTTTTCTTTTCCATTTGGGTGTTTTTTACTTCTTTGTATTTCAAATCTTTGACTTGATTCTTGCGATTGTCTAGTCTGCTGTTGGATCTCTGTATATTATTTTTTATTTCAGTCAGTGCATGCTTAATTTCTAGTTGGTCCTTTTTCATATCTTTGAGGGTCTCACTAAATTTATTGGCCTTTTCTAGGAAATTCTTGAAAAACTTTATGACCATGGTTTTAAACTCTATATCCATTCATTTGCTCTCTTCTATTTCATTTGTGATCTGTTTCTTCATCTCCATATTTTGGCTGCTTTCCTGAGTTGATAGAGTGGCTTTGTGTGCTAGGTATCCTATAGAGCCCAGTGGCTCAGCCTCCCCAGTTTCCTGAGGTGGACACTCTTGATGCACCCCTTTGTGGGCTGTGTGCACAGTCTTGTTGTAGTTAAGCCTTGATTGTTGTTGGTATCACTGGGAGGAATTGACCTCCAGGCCAATTGGCTGTGAGGATCATCTGTGTCTATGTTGAAACTATTTCTGTGCTGGAGACACCCTTATGAGACAAGACTTGCAAAAGCCTCTAGGCTCAGCTTGGATGGGGTGGAGTCTCAGGGTGGAGCAGACAGCAAAGCCCTATCCTAAGAGGCCGCTTGGACTCAGTGTCCTGCAGTAATCACTGCAAGCATCTCAGAGAAAGCTGCCCTCAATTTTTGTCTGCTGCCAGACAGTCCAGTTTCTCCCTGAATGAGTCTGTGTCCCCAGAATCTCACCCAGAATTGAAGTTCAGAGCCATAGGAACTTTTGTCTCCCTTCCGGTTGAGAAAGCCAGCCACATACTCAGCTTCCAGCCCTCTCTGCGCACAGACTTCAGTATCTCTGCCTTCCACAGTTCCTCTGAGTCTTACTGTGCTTTTCTCTTTCCTGACAGTCCAATTTCTCCCCAAATGAGTCTGAGTCCCCAGAGTCTCACCCAGAATTGGAGTTCAGAGCTGTCGGGAGCTTTTGTCTCCCTGCCAGTTGAGAAAGCCAGCTGCATACTCAATTGTCAGCTCTCTCTGCATGCATGCTCTAGTACCTCTACCTTCCACAGCTCCTCTGAGTCTCAGTGTGCTTTTCACTTTCCTTCTACTTGTAGAATTTCCACTCAGCCAGCCTTCCTGTGATTCTGGATGATGTCCGTTTTGTCTTTTACTTGTAGTTTTTTGAAATTGTTGTGCGAGGCAGCAGTTTAGGTGTTCACCTATCCCGCCATCTTGGCTTGTCAGAAACAGAATATTTTTCACAATATCCACCACTCACTAAATCCCTATTCTTGGCCAGGCATCCCAGTAGCTACTCTACATACAGAATGGGTGTGTGTTTAAATTACAGTGGACCAAGGGTTTTGAGCATTCTGTTTTCTCAGATGAGGAAATTAAACTGTATGGGCTTAATTCTTTCTACCCTCTGATTCTAATAGTGACATATGAGAGCCTGCTAACCTTCAGGAGAACCAATCACTCATCTCAAAGTCAGAGCACCATCTCCCACAGAGCTGTGGGTTCAGGCAGCAGCCATGAGCATACTTACTGATATTCACAGCAATTCTCCGGGACACAGTGAACTGCCTTTCTGCACATGTCAGGTTGGCTTCGCAGGCATAGCTCCCCCTGTCTTCTGCCGAGACATTGTTCACTAACAGTTTTATTCTCCAAGAAGTAAACAGCCCTTCTTTAATCTCTTTACAGTCCTAAATAAAAAAAAAATTCAACTCAAAGAGCATTTTTGAGATCAGTTACATTCCTAGTTGGCAGCATTCTACAAACTGTGGGGAGATACAAGAAACTGTGGCCCTTAGACGTTAGGTAGTTTACAACCCACTGAAGACTGTATAGCCCTCTCCAGGAAGAGCTGACAGAGAGCGTTCAACAGGCTGAAATGAGTGTTACAAATATTCAGGCTAATGAGAGTAGATGGAAAGAGACCTATGCAGGCTGGAGGAATACTTCCATGGAGGAAGACAGGCTGGTCCATACATGCTTTCAGTGGGAGGATGTGGACAGGCAGAGAGTCCTCCACCCTCAGGGCCTTCTCTCCCAATGGGGCACCATCTGATGGCACCATGCTCCTTGGCCAAGGATTGCTTCACTGTGTTACAGGCCCTATTGTACCTGCACTTATCAAGGGTTGGACTTTACAGAGGTCAAAAATAACTCAATACCAACATTTTATTTGGACCATAGTCAACGTATGCTGACGAGGTTTATGAACAGCAGACATCATGCCACTTCTCACACCCTCTGCTTCCACTGCATCCATGAAAACACCCTCACCCACCCCAAACCCACTGAAGGCTGGTTAGTCCCAAGATGTCTTTCTCACCTGTCATCCTCAGCAGCTACCCAGAGGGCGAGTCTCACACCCATCTGTCCTCCAAGAAGCTCACATTCTATGCTAATTACTACTTCTCCATCTCTCACACCCACTTCTGAATGCTCAGATCTTTCCCCATCTTCAGGAAGCTCCACTCTACAAAGTGACTTCTTGGATAAGGGAGCCCATTTTCAGCATTTAAGTTCCTGCTCTGTGAGAGGCAGGAGGAAGTCGCAGCCCTGCTCCAGAAAGATAACCCTCCTGATGACAGAGAAGACAAACATTCAAACCCTTAACTTACAGATAAAGATTTCACTGCCCAAATTTTGGACCTCATTCTCTGCCTTCGGAGAAGTGTGAACAAATCTATCTCAGAAGGTGAAATGCAATAATGCCAGGACAAGCATTCACTTACTTACCATCTAAACTACAACTTCCTAAAAATCTTCCATTATCCTATATAATAAAAGGCTAATATGCATATTGTCCCCTATACCAGGAGTTCAACCAGCAGGCAAGCCAGCCAACCACTCATGTCCCCTCCCCCTGGCCAGGCTAGCCAGACCCCAATCATGCACGCATTCATACACACACACACACCCACACACACACACACACTGAGTGGCCAGATTATTATGCATACAGAGATCATAATAATTTGGCCACTCAGTATATATACTTACTGATTTCAGAGAGGAAGGGTGAGGGAGAGAGAGAAACATCAGTGATGAGAGAGAATCATTGATCAGCTGTCTCCTGCACACCCCACACTGGGGATCGAGCCCCAAACTTGGGTAGTGGGGCTGTTGCTGTTTTTGATCAAAGCACCTGTATGCTTTGGAGGCACCTGTAGTCTTTTCTGTCCATACTGAGGCCTTTCATGGAGTCCCACCAGTCTGTGCCATGTTCCAAACAAATGGTCATTGCTGCTCATGATAGCCTCACAGGAAGCACTTCTTTGTTTTCTCTTCCTTTAGATCTGGGAGTGCCGTGTTGCTCTATAAACATCTCATGGGAAACTAAGCTGTAACTGGACAATGACTTACCCATGGGGTGGGAATGGATGAGAGTCAGAGAAGGGAAAGTATCAGACTCTGATAGTGTGATGTCACCTTTTTCGAGGAGAAGCAAAAAAAGCTGGAATCTCTGGTCTGTAGAAACCTCTTCCCTACCTTAGAGAGGTACAGTGCCTGACCTCGCTTTCTATGTTTCCATAGCTGAGCCACCCCCTTTGCAATGGGCTCGTTTTTTCTTTCAGGATGCACAAATATTTAACCATATTGAAGTTTAGCCTTGCTAGCTTAAGAGCCATTCTGTCCTTATATGGTAACCAGGATGGCATCTAATATAAAGCATTAGAGTCTAAATTCTCATAAGGCTTTAATTTTTATTTAACAATTCTTGGATGATAGCTCTCTAATTAGATTTAAAATTAAAAAATTAAAAAATTCATTTGAATGTGTTTCATATTTCAAGCGCTAAAAAGTACACGCCTGGCCCAGTATGTACAATGGTTCTGAGGCATAAAATAGCCCAGAGCTCTGACTGAGATGTTGTTTTGAAGCATAATAAACTCTCCTTTAGAAAAACTCTGTTTGAAATTCTATGCTATTTTTAGATAGTCGCTTGCTCTGTAAGTCAATTATGTTATTTTTAGAAAGTCTCTTATTCTGTAAAATATAACTTTGTTTTTTAGCTTGAATAATAGAAAAGATAAACTTAACTGTCTGACCTTGCAAGCTAGCCACATAATATAAGGAGCTAAGACACTGATGCTAATGCCAGCTGTCTGTATAGATATTGTATAGATATGTACTCAAGGTTACAGGTGTCTTTATAGATATGATATGTACTCAAAGCTTACAAGTTGTCTGTATAGATATGACAGGTATTTGTTAGATATGATATGTTCTCAAGGTTATAAGCTGTCTGCAAAAATAACTTACACAAAGACCTAGAAGGATATAAAGAGGGGATACTCCTTCCTGTGTTTTTTCAGAATTTGACAGACGTATTCTGCTCTGAACCTGCAATACAGATGACTCCTACCTGACTGGCTCATTAAGGGGTCCTGTCCAGCTCGCTGACTGACAACACAACAGTGGCTGTGGGAGAGTGTGGAGACGAAACCAGCGGGACAGGCAGGGACTGTCATCGAAAACCATGGAAAGGGCTGCACTTTGGAAGCCTTCTAAACAAGGGAATAAGGTTATTACACTTGTGTTTGAGAGTAATCTATCTGGTTGTGTGGGGAAGGGTTAAAGAGGGATGATCAAAAAATTAGAAAAATTTTAGAAAGTTATTTCCATAAACTAAGGCTAAACAGCATGAACTAAGGCAGTACAGTAACGACAGCAAGGAGAGAACATAAAAAACAATGATTTTAAGCAACTCCAATCCACAGAATTCAGTGACAAATTTTGAATATGGAGAGAGAACATGATTTTCATGACCCCATTTTGGTTAGGCAAAGGTGTTGTTAAATAGGAGAGAGAATGTAAAGAAAATACAAAAGAATGATCATATTTGGGGGTGAGACAAAAGTGGCTCTAAATATGGTGGCAATAGTTGAGTTATGGATAGAAATGACTAGGAGAAATACATGTTAGGCCACTGGACAATGTATCTGGAGGCTGAGAGAAAGATCAAAGTGGGAGAAAGAGTTGGGAGCTCTCTGTGTATGAATGGTTCCATGAGCCATTCCCATTTGAATGCAATCAAGGCAATAATAGAAGATGACTGTGGCTGAAACTGAAACCCCAAAATCATGTCCTTAGAGGATGAGAATCCAGTGATGGTTCCTAAGGAAAGAATGGGGGTGTGTGGGAGAGCAGAGATAAAAAACAACAACGAGTCTCAGGTAGAAAAGAAGAGAGAGTTCTTAGCTGGCAAGAATGCCCAGCAATGATGAATTCTACTAGGATGTTAAGCTTAGGACTGAAAATAAATGTTAGATTTGGCAGCGGGAAATCCAGCAGTATCCTCACATTACAGATTCCACAGAATGGTGAAGGGGACATTGTATTGAGGAGTAATTTGGAACCGAAAAAAAAAAAAGGGAGATATACTGCTTTTCCAAGTGTAAGCCCTTCTCTATCTATTTATAAGAATGGGTGTTTTAATGTCCAAACTTACTCCCCATAACCCCTGCAATTTCTTTTTTTTAAAAAATATATTTTATTGATTTTTCACAGAGAGGAAGGGAGAGGGATAGAAAGTCAGAAACATCGATGAGAGAGAAACATCAATTAGCTGCCTCCTGCACACCCCGTACTGGGATGTGCCCACAGCCAAGGTACATGCCCTTGACTGGAATCGAACCTGGGACCTTTCAGTCCGCAGGCAGACGCTCTATCCACTGAGCCAAATCGGTTTCGGCACCCCTTCAATTTCAAAGACAACCTTTATACCTCCCAGGCTTCAGTTCTCCCAGCCACAACTTGAACTTTGTCTTTGTCTATAACTACTATGTCTCTAAACTCTTAAAAAATTTATATACCATTCTGATTATAATTTTTAGTATGCCACCTCTTCATCCCTTCATTTTTACTAAATAACTAGAGGCCTGCTGCATGAAATTCATGCACAGAGGCCAGCAGGAGAGGAGGGGTTCCTCAGTCCAACCTGCACCCTCTCCAATCTGAGATCCCTCAAGAGATGTCCAACTGCCTGTTTAGGCCCAACTTCCCTCTCACAATCCAAGACTGCTGGCTCCCAACTGCTCACCTGCCTGCCTTTCTGACTGCCCCTAACCGCTTCTGCCTGCCAGCCTAATCACCCCTAATCACTCCCCTACCAGTCTGATTTATGCCAAACTGCAAGCTTGATTGTCCCTAACTGGCCTCCCCTGCAAGCCTGATTGCCCCTAACTGGCCTCTCATGCAGGCCTGGTCATTCCTACCCTCTCCTACAGGCCTGGTCACCCCTAAATTCTCTGCCCTACAGGCCTGATTCCCCCCAACTGCCCTTCCCTGCAGGCCCAGATGCCCCAACTTCCATCCTCTGCCAGCCTGGTCACCCCTAACTGCCCTCCCCTGAAGGCTTGATTGCCCCCAACTGCCTTCCCTTGCAGACCTGGTCCCTCCCTACTGCCCTCCCCTGCTAGCCATCTTGTGGTGGCCATCTTGTGTCCACATGGGGGCAGTTATCTTTGAGCACATTGGAGAAGCTATCTTGTGTGTTCAAGTGATGGTAAATTTGCATATAAGTCTTTTATTAAAGGCCTGGTGCATGGATGGGGGCTGGCTGGTTTGCCCTGAATGGTGTCCCGGATCAGGGTGGGGGTTCCCTTTGGGCATGGGGCAGCCCGGGGGAGGGGCCTGTGATGGTTTTCAGCTATCCATGCCCCCATGACCCAAGCGGAGGCCCTGATATCTGGGATTTATCTTCTACCATTTAAACTTTATAACCTTGAGTAGAGCCAAGCCTCCTGCTTATTCCGTGGCTGCAGCATTTTTGTTGGAATTTATTTATCTCCTATAGTTGAAACTTTGTAGCCCTAGGCAGAGGCCAGGACTGTTGAAACTTTGCTTCCTTCATCATTGGGGCAAACCCAAGCCTACTGCTCTCTCCAGTTCCATGGCTGCCACCATTTTCGTTGGGATTTATTTATCTTATATAATTGAAATTTTGCAGCCTTGAGTAGAGGCCTGAGCCCACCAGGGTATGCGGAAAGCTTGGCTTCCTCCATTGTTGAGGAAACCTAAGTCTCCTGCTCTCTCTGTGGCTGCAGCCATCTTGGTTGAGTTAATTTGCATACTCACTCCTGATTGGCTGATGGGTGTGGCTTGTGTATGTAGCAGAGGTACAGTCAATTTGCATATTACTTTTATTAGATAGACTAGTGGCCCGGTACACGAAATTCATGCACTCAGGGTTTGGGGGGGGGGGGGTTGTCTCTCAATCCGGCCTGCAATCTGAGACCTCTCCAATCTGAGACCCCTGTGGGATCGGGCCTAAACTGGCACTTGGACAACCCCCTCACAATCTGTTCCTAACCGCTCGCCTGCCTGACTGCTTGATCACCCCTAACCACTCTGCTTGCTAACCACTCTGCAACTGGTCCCCTCTTCCAGCCTGCTTGGCCCCAACTGCCCCCCACCATCAGCCTGATCACCCTCAATTGCCCACCCCTCCTGGCCTGATCACCCCCAAATGCCTTCCCCTCCTGGCCTGATCACCCTTAATGGCCTCTGCCTTGGCCCCTCCACCATGGTGATCTAGGACCCCTGTGCGCACATGCCCTTCACGAACTGGGACCCCTGGTGCCCGCAGCGAAGCATGGCGATAGCTGGTCTTCCCCCTGGCCTCCCGTGGCCCCGCCCTTTGCGCTTGTGCCGGCGATCTGGGATCCCTGTGCACACACGCCTTTCACGATCTGGGACCCCAGGTGCCCACGGCAAAGCACAGTGGTGGCCGGCCTTCCTGCCGTGCCTCCGTGCGGCCTGGGGAACTGGCACCGTGGGCTTGCCAGGACCACTAGCGCAGCGACTGCTCCCCAGGCCCGTGGTGCTTGTTCCCCAGGTTGTGTGGAGGTGGCGGGAGAGGCAGGATCGCGCACTGTGCGGCCCCGCTCCCCGCTCCTGATTGGCTGGTAGCATAGCCAATCAGGAGCCAAGGTATGGTCACATTTGCATGTTACTCTTTTATTAGCTAGGATGTTTGTTAAAGTAATTACTATGTGTCCACAGTGAACTAAATGCTTAGTAGATAGGTTATTTTATTTAATCTTTAAAACACTCTGAGGTCCTAGCTCTCAGACTGGACTTAGTTGCAAGAAACAAAAAGCTTTCTGGCTATTTTAGGATTCAATACAGGATATTAGGCACTTACAAAATATTAAGAACTACTCAGGGAATTAGGTCTACTCCAGCACTGCACTATAGAACCAGCTCATACAATAGCTGCCACAATCATGACGATGGGACCCAGATTGGAAACACATGCAAGTCAGAGACCAGGAGCAGCTACTCTGCCACTGTCCTGTGTGAAATCGTGTCACATCTGGTGGAGCCAGCCCAACAAGTAACTCAGGAGACACATGCACAGCCTCCGCCCCACTGCTGCGCAGCCCGGAGCAGCCGCAGGAAACTTGCCACCCTCACGACAGTGTCCAGAGAAACCAGGGACACATGCGTCACATCAAGGACCGCAGCTGCAGGCACCCTGAGAGGTGTAGGGGTGTTGGTTGTTCTGTCTTACTTTCAGCTTTCTGGTCTCTGTGGTGGAAAGAGGCTCACCATGGATGGAGAGTGTTTGCCACCATATCTGCTATATTTCCTACCTGAATTTTCTATGCAACTAATCCAATTTTTTATCTTAATTTGAATCAGTCCCCTTAACCCTTTATTTTCTCCTAATTTCTAGTTTCCTTCTGGCATTATTTCCTTTCTAAACCAACCTAGACTCCTGGTGACTACGACTTTAATCACTGCCCTTTCAGTCATTGAACTCTGTAGCCCTTTGCCTGCCAGTGTATCCACCCTGCAAACCCATACCAGGTCAGTCCTGTGGTCCCTGCCCACAGTCGGCTGAGCACTGTGGGAGAGCATCCCTGTGGGAGGGAAGTATGGGCCACTACAGATGCAGGTCTTCACTACAACACTCACCACTCACCCTGCTGCCTTTTCTAATCTGGATCACACCTCCCAGTGAGCAGAGAAAACTGAGGCTTCACAATGAGTGACCTCCGCTCACCCTGCCTTTCCTGCATTCCACCATTTCCACTTCGTACACTTTTTAAAATGATCCCCATTTTTTATCAAATTCTGAAATAGCCGAAATAATCAACATGCCGCCATCAAGTCCTTCCTATTTATTCACGATAGTGTCCACACAAAGACTTCCCTCAAATGCAAAATTGATCATGTCACTATCTCAGTGGTGTGTTTCACTGTTAAAATACTATGAGTGAGAAAGGCTGTGTGTAAGTTAGAATGCAAGGTCTCCTACTCCTAATACTACCTTAGCCCATGCTTTCATGTACCCAAAACTCTAATCAATGTCCCAAATCATCCCCTTTCTCACTGATACCTTTTTACATACTGTTCCCTTGAATTCCCATCTTCCCTTCCTTTCCCCCCAGGATAGCTGTCAATCCTTCTGTAAACACAGCTCAGCAGCCACCACTCCCAGAAGCATTTCCTCAGAAAGTCCTGTGACTGATTTACATTGCCTCCTTTGTGCTCACTTCATGCTATAATGAAAACTGTTCAGTTTGCTTGTCTGCCCTTCTGGTAAACTATAACTACTGGAAGGCGAGGGCTCTCTCTCATCATTACAATCATTACATCTCCAGTTCCTGGCATGACACCAGGCAGATAATAAGCTCTAAATATTTTCATAACTTATTTTATTTTACAGATGAAAACACTGCGGCCCAAGGTTGACCCAAGGTAGTTAGTTAATGGCAAAAACAGAGCCATAACTGAGATTGCTGGGTCTGCACAGGTTGACAGTGGAGAATGGTCCCTCCTTATATTATCTGCCTCCTAGCTTCCTCCTGTCTTCTCAGGCTGAGTGGTTATTTCAAAATGAAATATGTCTGAGTCTGCCTCGTGCATAACCTAGTTTGGTAGCAGAGAAAGAGGCCAAGCACCTGCTTTTTAAAAAGACTAATAGGTTAAAGGTTGATGCCCACATTGGAACAATCATCAAGCTCTGGGTTTGTCTCCATGTGTTACAGAAACTGACATTCATTTTAAGCAGTGGTAAGGATTATAACACTGTTTAAACTGCTAACTATCGCCCAGCTCCTCTAAATCTGATCACACGGGAGTGGGAGAGAATAGGTTTTGCCCTCAGGTTGGTGGCCGTAGGATTTGAAAAGCCTTCTGAAATCATGTGGTCCAAACTCTCATTTTTTAAGTGAGAAATTAAGGTGCAGTGCATCTGCATTTTGACACTGGAGTAGCGGCACAGTTGATGCTAAAAAAAATCTGCCTCTCAAATGTCAATGCTTTCGCGTCTATAATCTCAGCAGGTACAGGTCAAGCTGCAGTCCTCTGTGAGGCCCCTACCCAGTCATACTGGTGCCAGGAGGTGCTGCGAGGCAGCAGTGGAGGCCAGAGGCCTAAGGAGCAGTCTAGGGAGCCACGAGAGGGAAGTGGACACTAGTTCCTGAGAAGTTGGGCTGGGCTTCAGAAGTGGGTGAGCCACACTCCAAAACCTACACCCACCAAGGGTTACTTCTGCATCTCTTTCTAAGTAACTAAAAGAAGAAGGCGGGAAGTGCGTTGCAGACATGAATAACAGAATCAACAAGCCCAAACTGCAGCACTCTCATTCTTCTGAATAAGCCTGAGGCATTTACAAACGTGGAACTTGAAGGCAGTCTCACCAAATTTCAAACTATTTACAACATATAGAGTAGATTCTCTGCCACAGTGCAATTAAGCTTACTACCACAAACAGAAAAGCAACTTTTTAAAAATCCAATATATTGCCCTGGCTGGTGTGGTAAGTAGCTAGAGCATCAGCCCACACAACAAAGGGTCATGGGTTTGAGTCCCAGTCAAGGGCACAAACCTGGGTTGTAGGTTCACTCCCTGCCCCTGTTGGGGCATGTGAGAAGCAACCAGTCAGTGTGGCCCTCTCACCCGACGTTTCCATCTCCCTCTCTCCCTTCCATCCTCTGGTAAAGCAATGGAAAACATATCCTTAGGAGAGGATTAACAACAACTAAAATCCATTATATTTGCAAATTAGGCAATTCTTAAAAATAATACAGAGTTCCAAGAAGAACATTAGAAATTAGAAAATACTTTTAACTGGAAAAAAATGGCGGCGGAACGGAGGGATTCAATCTGAATCTGCTCGCAGGGCAGAGGGAGGGAGCAGCTGAAAGTCGCACAGGGAATGTTTGTTGGCGACTAGGGGGACAGCTGTGCTCCAGGAGAAGATAGAGGACTGCTGGGCTGGCCTCCCCAGCCTGAGCGGCCCCAGTACTGCTGGGTTCTCTCCCTGAGCCAACTGCGCG
The DNA here is from genome assembly GCA_027563665.1 of Antrozous pallidus. NCBI lineage: Eukaryota > Metazoa > Chordata > Mammalia > Chiroptera > Vespertilionidae > Antrozous > Antrozous pallidus. Next base: position 1,718,156 of record CM050523.1, read on the forward strand.
AGGAGGCGCGCGGAGGCGGATCACGAAATCTTGAACGAGAGAAGCCGGAAAACATACAGCTGCCGTTCGCGGTACCGGCGGGACCTCTGGGGCTCCCGGAGCACCGGCGACCAGGTGGCACGGAGGCTCACAGAGCCCAGGGAGCGCTAAACTCCAGCTCGGAAAGGTCAGATTTCCCTGGGGGTACTTTGGGCGCGAAACTGAGGGGGCTGGCAGTCTGGGAGATCTGCACCTTGGAACTCAAAACCTGGAGATCTGCACCTGAAATAGAATCTGTGGCTGTTGAAGCTGGTGAACATGGGAGAGGGCCCTTGGAGCTGGTGGCAGAGTTGATCCCTGGAGCGCAATCGGTTTGGACCTGACAGAGGGGGGAAGCCCAGAAGATTTTGGGAGGGTTCTGGCTGCTAAAACAGCAGTCACCATTAGAGAGGCAGTATTGTTTAGTTCAGGATAGAGAGGACCAATAGACCCTGAAGTCAATCTAGAAACACTGCCACCCAGGGGCCAAATCACAAATTGACTCTTATGTGACAGGGAATTGATTATATTTTCTCTTCGACCTTGGGAATACAGTCTATTTTCATCTACACTTTAGTATCTTTTACTCTACCTCAACTTCACCTTTATACCACCACTCTCTGGCTAACCTTTCCCTATTTAGTGCCTTGTTTCCCTTACACTTTTCCCGCTTTAGATTTACCTAATTCTTTCCCCTTACCCCCTGTTAAAATTTCACCCCACTGATATATCTAATCTCTAACCACCTAATCCAAGTGCATATATACCTCTAACTTCTCTGACTTCACTATCTTAAAGTGTTTTTAGCCCTGTCCTGTTGTTGTTGTTTACTTGACTGTTGATTATATTGATTTTTTAAGCAGGTTTATGAGATTGATTTGCTTATTCTGTTATTTTGGTTTGTCTTGTAGGGGGGGTTATTTTTATTTTTGGTGTTGTTTCTTGTTTTGTTTTCCTCATCTGCATTGTTTTTGAGATAGATTTTTGCTTCTGTGTTCCCTCACCTCTCTTGATATTAGTAGTTGTATGTAATTTGTATCAATCTCCAAGTACTTGTTGCAGGTTTGGTTCGGATTAAGGGCTGTCCTATAGGAGTTTTCACCCCACATTTATAATTTACTCCTTTTATTTCTTTTTTTTTCTTCTCCCCCTTTTCCCATTATCATTTTGGCATTCCTGTCTTTCTTTTTTGTGAGTGTATGTGTGTGGGAGGGTCTCTTTCTTTTTTGTGTGAGTGTCTGTGTGGGTCTGGGGGAGGTTCTCTTTCTTTTTTCCCACCTATCACCGAATTTGCCTTTCTCTGGCGGTCACCTTTATTTGGAATTACAATTACTTTGACTACATTCTGGTTCAGTGCCTGGTGCGTGGCACCTGGTTGTGTTGTATTTTGTGCCTTTAAATCAACGCAGGAGAGTGAGAACTACATAACCACATACACAGAGAAGAGAGACCATGGGAAGACAAAGAAATAGCCCACATATGAAAGAAAAGCAAGGCTCACCAGAAAAGGAGGTAAACGAAATGGAAGTTAACAACCTGTCAGAGAAAGAATTCAGAGAAATGGTCATAAGGTGGCTGAAAAGAATGGAAGACAAATTTGATAATATGAGTAAGAACCAAGAGGAAATGAGGAAGACCCAGGAAGAAATGATGAAGAGCCATGAAGAAATGAAAAGTGACATTGCTGAAGTAAAGAACTCAATAGAAAGTATTAAGAGTAGACTAGAAGAAGCAGAGGATCGCATCAGTGAGTTAGAAGACCAGGTAGGAAAAAATAACCAAGTAGAGCAGCTACTAGAAAAAAAAATTAAAAAGCAGGAGGAGAGCCTAAGAGAACTTTGGGACAACATGAAACAAAACAACATCCGTATAATTGGGCTTCCAGAAGGACAGGAAACTGAGCAAGGAATAGAAAACCTGTTGGAAGAAATAATGACAGAAAACTTTCCTGGTATAGGAAAGGAAAAACCCACACAAATCCAAGAAGCTCAGAGAGTCCCAAGCAAAATAAACCCCAAAAGACCTACGCCAAGGCACATTATAATTAAATTGGCAAACACCAATGACAAAGTAAGAATCTTAAAAGCTGCCAGAGAGAGACAAAAAGTCACCTACAAAGGAACACCCATCAGACTAACAAGTGATCTCTCAACAGAAACCTATCAGGCCAGAAGGCAGTGGAATGAAATCTACAAAGTCATGCAAAGGAAGGGTCTGAATCCTAGAATACTGTACCCAGCAAGGCTCTCAATCAAAATTGAAGGTCAAATCAGGAGCTTCACAGATAAAAAAGGACTAAGGGAATTCGTCACCACCAAACCAGCAATGCAAGAAATGCTAAAGGATCTGCTGTAAAAAGAAATAGGAAGCGAAGAAGGATCACAGGGGCAAAGAACAAAAATGGCAACATATAAGCACCTATCAATAATAACTTTAAATGTAAACGGGTTAAATGCTCCAATCAAAAGACATAGGGTAATAGACTGGATAAGAAAACACAACCCATGTATCTGCTGTCTACAAGAAACCCACCTCCGAAAAAAAGACACACACAGACTGAGGATGAAAGGTTGGAAAAAAGTTATTCAGGCGAATGGAAATGAAAAAAAAGCTGGGGTAGCCATACTTATATCTGACAAATTAGATCTCAAAGTGAAGGACATAACAAGAGATAAAGAAGGCCACTTCATAATACTAAAGGGAGCAATTCAACAAGAAGAAATAACTCTTGTAAACATATACGCACCCAATACAGGAGCACCCAAATATATACAAAAACTCCTAGAGGACATCAAGGGAGAGATAGACAGCAATACAATCATAGTAGGAGACTTTAATACCCCATTATCACCATTGGACAGATCCTCTAAACAAAAAATCAGTAAAGAAACATCAATTCTCAATGACTCACTGGACCAGATGGAATTAATTGACATCTTCAGATCATTTCACCCCAAAGCCACAGAATATACATTCTTTTCAAGTGCCCATGGGTCATTCTCAAAGATAGACCATGTATTAGGTCATAGGCAAAGTCTCTCCAAATTCAAGAACATAGAAATCATATCAAGTATATTCTCAGATCACAGTGGCATAAAGCTGGAAATCAACTACAATAGAAACAATCCAAAGAAATCGAACACATGGAGACTAAACAGCATGCTATTAAACTATGACTGGGTTACTAGAGAGATTAAGGAAGAGATAGAAAACATCATGGAAACAAATGACAATGATAGCACAACAATCCAAAATCTATGGGACACAGTGAAAGCAGTTCTGAGAGGGAAGTTCATAGCTCTACAATCCTACTGCAAAAAACTAGGAACAGCGGCAATAAATTATCTAACCCAACAACTCAAAGAGTTAGAAAGAAAGCAACAAGAAAAGCCCAGTGTAAGCAGAAGGAAGGAAATAGTAAAGATCAGAGCAGAAATAAAGGACATAGAGACCAAAGAAACAATACAGAAGATCAACGAAACCAAGAGCTGGTTCTTTGAAAGGATAAACAAGATTGATGAACCTCTAGCCAGACTCACCAAGAAGCAAAGAGAGAGGACCCTAATAAATGAAATCAGAAATGAAAGAGGTGAAATAACAACAGACCCCATTGAAATACAAAGAATTGTTAAAAAATACTATGAACAACTCTACTCCAACAAACTGGACAATCTGGAGGAAATGGATATGTTTTGAGAAAAATATAACCTCCCAAAACTCAATCAAGAAGAATCTAAACAACTCAATAGACCAATAACTGTGGAAGAAATTGAAGCAGTCATCATAAAGCTTCCAGCAAACAAAAGCCCAGGGCCAGACGGCTTCACAGGGGAGTTTTACCGAACATTCAAGGAAGAACTAAAACCTATACTCCTCAGACTATTCCAGAAAATTCAAGAGGATGGAAAACTTCCAAACTCCTTCTATGAAGCTAGCATCACCCTAATACCAAAACCAGATAAAGACGACACAATGAAAGAGAATTACAGGCCAATATCCCTCATGAATATAGATGCCAAAATCCTCAATAAAATTCTAGCAAATCGGATCCAGCAGTACATCAGAAAGATCATACACCACGACCAAGTAGGATTTATCCCAGGAATGCAAGGATGGTACAATATCCGCAAATCAATAAATGTGATACATCACATAAACAAATTGAGAGATAAAAATCACATAGTCATATCAATTGATGCAGAAAAAGCATTTGACAAAATCCAACATCCTTTCTTAATAAAAACTCTCAATAAGGTAGGAATAGAAGGATCATACCTCAACATAATAAAAGCCATATACGATAAACCCACAGCATACATCATACTCAATGGGCAAAAACTACAACCATTTCCCCTAAGAACAGGAACAAGACAGGGTTGCCCACTTTCACCACTCCTGTTCAACATAGTACTGGAAGTATTAGCCATTGCAATTAGACAAGAAGAAGAAATAAAAGGCATCCATATTGGAAAAGAAGAAGTTAAGCTATCCTTATTTGCAGATGACATGATATTGTACATAAAAAACCCGAAAGACTCCATAAAAAATTTAGTAGACTTAATAAATGAGTTCAGCAATGTAGCAGGCTACAAAATTAATGCCAAGAAATCTATGGCATTTCTATACACTAATAGTGAACTTACAGAAAGAGAGACTAAAAAAGCAATCCCATTTACAATCACACCAAAAAAATTAAGATACCTAGGAATAAACTTAACTAAGCAGGTAAAAGATCTATTCGTGGAAAACTACAGGACACTGAAAAAAGAGATAGAGGAAGATGTAAACAGGTGGAAGAACATTCCATGTTCATGGATTGGGAAAATCAACATAATTAAAATGTCCATACTACCCAAAGCAATCTATAAATTTAATGCACTCCCCATTAAAATACCAATGGCATATTTCACAGAGCTAGAAAGAACTCTCCAAAAATTCATCTGGAACAAAAAAAGGCCCCGAATAGCCACAGCAATCCTGAGAAAGAAGCACAAAGTCGGTGGAATTTCCATACCAGATTTCAAGCTGTATTACAAGGCTACTGTTCTTAAAACAGCCTGGTACTGGCACAAGAACAGACATATAGATCAATGGAATAGAATAGAGAATCCGGATATCAACCCAATCCACTATGCTCAATTAATATTTGACAAAGGAGGCAGGAACATAAAATGGAGTCAAGACAGTCTCTTCAATAAATGGTGTTGGGAAAATTGGACAGATACATGCAAAAAAATGAAACTAGAGCACCAACTTACACCATACACAAAAATAAACTCAAAATGGATACAGGACTTAAACGTAAGACAGGAAACCATAAAAATATTAGAGGAATCTACAGGAAGAAAAATCTCAGACATATGCCAAAAGAACTTCTTTGATGATACCGCTCCGGGGGCAATGGAAGCTAAAGAGAAAATAAACAAATGGGACTACATCAAAATCAAAAGCTTTTGCACAGCTAAAGAAACCATCAACAAAACAACAAGAAAACCCACTGTATGTGAGAACATATTTGCAAATGTTATTAGTGATAAAGGTTTAATCTCAAGCATCTACAGGCAACTCACCCAACTCAATAAAAGGAGGACAAATGATCCAATAAAAACATGGGCAACAGACCTAAATAGAATCTTCACGAAAGAAGACAAAAGGAAGGCCCAGAGACACATGAAAACTTGCTCAAGGTCACTAATTATCCGATAGATGCAAATCAAAACGACTATGCGGTACCATCTCACACCTATCAGAATGGCTTACATCAACAAATCAACAAACGACAAGTGCTGGCGAGGATGCAGAGAAAAAGGAACTCTTGTGCACTGCTGGTAGGATTGTAGACTAGTACAGCCACTGTGGAGAACAGTATGGAGATTCCTCAAAAAACTAAAAATGGAGCTCCCATTCAACCCAGTGATCCCACTTCTAGGAATATACCCCAAGAAATTAGAAAGGCGAATTAGAAAGGATATATGTACGCCTATGTTCATAGCAGCACAATTTACCATAGCTAAGATTTGGAAACAGCCTAAGTGCCCATCAGCAGATGAGTGGATCAAAAAACTATGGTACATTTACACAATGGTATACTACGCCGCGGAAAAAAAGAAGGAGCTCCTACCATTTGTAACAACATGGATGGATTTGGAGAGCATTATGCTAAGTGAAATTAGCCAGGCAGAGAAAGACAAATATCACATGATCTCACTCATTTGAGGAATACAATCAATGACATAGACTGATGAACAAGAATAGATCCAGAGACTGAGAAAAGTCCATCAGAATGTCAAACCTCAGGGTAAGTGGCAGGTGGTGAGAGTAAGTGGAAAAGTCAATATACTTGAACTCTTGAACTGAGGTAAGTGATTTTTGTTTTTACATCCCTGACAAAGTTTATATAAAATTATAAAAAAATGGCAGCTAGTCTGACATTGAATTGACATGGCCTAGAGCTTGTCATATCCTATGGAGACCAGTCCTTAGGCTAGGCCCTGCTTAACCTCCCATGACACCATAATACCCTTACATGATATTATTCTACAATGTCATTATAATATTTGATATTTGACAACAGCATATTATACAATTATCCCAAATAAACTTACAAACTAATTCTTTGAATGTTGGGCAGCAACTTAAAAAAGAATAGGAAAGAAATTAATCCCTTTCAGAAGGAATTAAGGCACTGGGAAGGCATCCGAGCATTCTATATTGGCCCTTCTTGCCCTTTCTGCCAAGAGGGACCTTCTTGTTACTATCCAAATACACACAGATGATGCCAGAGTTTTCAGTTCGAGCTGTGGCTGAAGCCTTTGGGCAGCTGGCACCATGGATCTGTATCTCGACCAATGGTGTGAGCTGGGCCCTCTCTGGAGAAGAAACCTGGGTCCCCCGAGATATGTGATCAGTACCGGGACCCTGCCAGCAGGCGAGGGGACCCCAAGGCAGGTACTGGACGTGGAGGCCACAGGGGGGCATAGACTACAAAGGAGACAGAACTGAACCTCACATCACCCTGTTTGGCCACGGAGGATGGCTGGTTAGCCAGAGACGGGTAAGATTCCTCAGGGAAGGAACAACCTAAGACAGGCACAGTCGCAGAGGGGCCAACAGGAGAGAACTAAAAGGTCAACAGAGGTGGGGCACAGACCCTCATCCACAAACCTTGCAGGGGTTTGAATTCTCAACCCTCCTAAGGGAGGTCTCCTACCCCCATGGCTGCTTCGCCTCCCACACACAACTCATACGGGGACCCAGGCGGCAGACAGAGACTCGGCCAGCAATAGCTGCTCTATATCTAAATTCAGTCTATTACCAGGAATGCTCGGGACCTACTCAAAATTGCAAATATTCCTTTCCACTAGTATTCACAGGGTAAACTAAGATTTCTGCTTGAGTATTAAAATTGACAGGAAAATAGTAATCAAGTTTTCAGATTAATTTAAATTGGCCAAGTGAAATACGAGAATACTCAAGAAAATTATAGTGTACTGGACAAAAAGCTTTTCCTAAAACATTAACTGAAAAATCTATTAGTAGTTCATCTCTCTGTAAAATTGCCTAACATCCAAAGAACCTAAAGCAGTCACTTTGTGTGCAAAAATTAAAATTTAAAATTATCAAGACTGCAATAGAAAATTTCCAAAAGTCCCCATTAATCAAAAAAGGGGAGGGGATAGCGGGGTAATATCATGAAAGGGACAAAAAAAAAATATCGAGTAAGTAAAATACATCTAGAAAATTCTTACTCCAGTAAAGTAAATTCCATTTGTAAAAACAATGGCAGGACACCCATGAAAAAACACACATGGTGTCAAAATAAGCCAAAGGAAAATCATTTAGGCCAAAATTAAAAAGAATCCCAAGTCTATTTTGCATAGAGGATCCCTTTGTTAACTTTTGGTCGAGAATGTGTTTGTGTGTTTTCAGAGAACAACTCCAAGACCATGTGGGTTCCTGCGACGGTGAGGAACTGATGGATCTGTTCCAGTCATGAGGACGGTCCAGAGATGGGGGACACTGACGACACCTTGCCATACTAGCAGTCAGCAGCAGTGCATGTCTGCAGGCAGCCCAGGACCAAACCAGAGAGGATGGATCATGCATTGACACAATATGTCCACCATCTGGATACCATTGCTGACTTATACACATAATGAATTATTTGACACTGAAACTGGGACTCAGAAAAGTTGGACATTGAAACCGAGACTGAAACAGTTTTTGTTCTTATACATTTATTTCTAGTATGCAGAGGCAAGATATTTTTGAAGAAAAGAAACAGGGGAGAGTGATTGATATAGAGGCAGGATGGCCTTGAACAGGCTGTCAAGCTACAGGGGGAGGCTTGGGTGGATGGGAGGCAGATGCGGGGGGAGATCAACGGAAGGACTTGTATGCATGCATATGAACATAACCAATGAATGAAAGACACTGGGGCGGGGAGGGGGGAAGCTGGGGATATGTGCTGGGGGGTGGGGGAGGCTGGGGGGAGGATAAGGGGGAGGGGGAAAGGAAAACATGTACTACTATTATACTGCAAAAATCAATAAAAAATAATTTAAAAAAATACTTTTAACTGAATGGTAAGAATATACTATATATATCAAAAGTGTAGAAAGCAGCTAAAAATGAGATTAAAGAAAAATGAGTTTAAATGCAGATAGTAGAAAAGAAGAAAGGCTTATAATTAACTACAGGCCCAGCGCATGAAATTGGTGCAAGAGGCTCAGGCCTCACAGCCCAGGCTGCCTCAGCCGGTCCTCACAGCTCTGGCTTCATCTGGATGGTAATTCACTTAACTTCACTTAAACACTAAAAGCATGTAACAGAAGAAATAAAATCAATCTTAAACATTCCAGAAGAAAGTAAAGATTACTTCCCAAGTTATTTTCCAAGGTCAGCATATCCTTTACACCAAAATTTGACAAGGACAAAGCAGGCAACAAAACTTACAAATCAACTGCTTTATGATTTAGATGAAAAAAAATTTAGCTAATCAGGTGACAAATATGGCAACACATAAAAGGGTTACACACCAATTTAGAATATTCCAGTAACGCAATATTGGTATAACATTCACAAATCAGTTCCTGTTATTCAGTACAGTAACAAAGTAAAAAGAAAAGAATCCTATCTAATAAAGAAGGAATATGCTAATTGACTGCCCCACCCTAAAAGATGACAGTACCCACAGTCACAAGATAGTGGCACCCAGTCCCCTCAGCCCTGCCAGGGCAGCACATGTGCAGCAAGGGGATGGGCCTGGCCATGCTGCACACCTGCCTCTGGGGTACTATAGTCCCCTCAGCCGCCCCACCACTCAGCTGCCCAGGGCCGCCCAAGGCTCAGGTAACCAGAGCTGGATGAGACTTGTGCTGCCAGCAATAGCAGCAGCAGAGGTGTGATGGGGCATTGTCTTCCCCTGATCTCCGGGTCGCCTCCTGCCCCTGAGGGCTCCTGGACTGTGAGAAGGGGAAGGCCAGGTTGAGGGACCACCCCCTACAGTGCATGAATTTTCATGCACTGGGCCTCTAGTATCCAATAATTAGGAAAGACAGATAAAATTTAACATCCATTCATAATATGATTTCAAACAAACTAGAACTTCCTTAATCTGATAAAGGCCATTTAACTCCAACATAAATATCATACTTAATGGGACTAATGAGAGTAGCCCCTTGGAAAAAAAGATGGCTGCCGATGGGAAGGCAGACTGCAAGATACTGTGTGAGGGAGAAAACAAAGGGAGAGTGTGTGGGTGCATGGGATGTGCTTATTGATGACATGAGGAACTGCTATACTCCAGGAGACTGTGGGAAAACTGCTGTATGGGGCTTCCCTGACCAGGAAGGCCCCATTACTGCTAGGTTCCCTCCCGGAGCAACCGACTTGGACATGGAGACCACACCATCTTGAAGGGGAAAGTGGATGTTATCAGAAGCCTGAAAATCTACAAATATGGCACCAACCAAAGAGCTGCGAATCCGAGAACATCAGTCCCCAATTGGCGCAAACACGCAGATTCAGAGGAGCTCTACACTCCACAACGGAAAGGAGAGGGAGAACTACAGACCCAGACACCCAGAGAAGAGAGACCATGGGGAGACAAAGAAACAGATCACATATGAAAGAAAAGTAGGCATTATCAGAAAAGGAAGTAAATAAAATGAAGGCAAGCAACCTGTCAGAGAAAAATTACAGAGAAATGGTCATAAGATGACTGAAAAAAATGGATGACAAATTTGACAATATAAGTAAGAACCAAGAGGAAATGAAGAACCAAAAAGAAATGAAAAGTGACATTGCTGCTATAAAGAACACAATAGAAAGCATCAAGAGTAGACTAGAAGAAGCAGAAGACAGTATCAGTAAGTTAGAAGACAAGATAGGAAAAAATACACAAGTAGAGCAGCTTCTAACAAAAATAAATAAATAAACAAACAAACAAACAAATAAATAAATAAATAAATAAATAAATAAATAAATAAATAAATAAAATAAAAAAGCAAGAGGAGAGCCTAAGGGAGCTTTGGGATAACATGAAACAAAACAACATCCACATAATATGAATTCCAGAAGGAGAGGATACTGAGCAAGGAATAGAAAACCTGTTTGAAAAAATAATGACAGAAAACTTCCCTGATATAGGAAAGAAAAAACCCACACACAAATCCAAGAAACTCAGAGTCCCAAGCAAAATGAATCCTAAAAAACTGATGCCAAGACATGTTACAATTAAATTGGCAAACATCAACAACAAAGTAAGAATAAAAGCAGCCAGAGAGAGACAGAAAGTTACCTACAAAGAATCCCTCATCAGACTAGCAACAGATTTCTCAACAGAAACTGATGAATCTAGAAGGGATTAAAATGAAATATACAAAGTCTTGCAAAGGAAGGGTCTGAATTGAAGAATACTGTACCCAGCAAGGCTATCAATCAAAATTGAAAGTGAAATCAGGAGCTTCAGAGACAAAAAAAAGAACTAAGGAAATTTATTATCACCAAACCAGTAATGCAAGAAATGCTAAAGGGTCTGCTGTAGAAAAAAAATAGGAAGTAAAGAAGAAACACAGAGGTAAAGAATAAAAATGGCGACAAATAAGTACCTATCAATAATAACTTTAAATATAAATAGATTAAATGCCCTAATCAAAAGACATAAAGTAACAGATTGGATAAGAAAAAACAACCCATATATCTGTTGTTTACAAGAAACCCACCTCAGAAAAAAAGATGCACACAATCTGAGGGTGAAGGGATGGAAAAAGGTTTTTCAGGAAAATGGAAATGAAAACAAACCTGGGGTAGCAATACTTATATCTGAGAAATTAGATCTCAAAGTGAAGGACATAACAAGAGATAAGGAAGGCCATCTCATAATACTAAAAGGAGCAATCCAACAAGAAGAAATAACCCCGGTAAACATATATGCATCCAATACAGGAGCACCCAATTACATTAAAAAAAAAAACTCCTGGAGGATATCAAGGGAGAGATTGACAGAATACAATCATAGTAGGAGACTTTAATGCCTCACTATCACCATTGGACAAATCCTCTAAACAAAAAAATCAGCAAAGAAACAGCAATCCTAAATGACTCATTAGACCAGATGGAATTAATTGACATCTTCAGAACATTTCACCCCAAAGCCACAGAATATACATTCTTCTCAAGTGCACATGGGTCATTTTCAAAGATAGACCATATATTGGGTCACAGGCAAAGTCTCTTGAAATTCAATAGGATAGAAATCAAATCAAGCATCTTCTCAGGTCACAGTGGCTAAAACTGGAAATCAACTACAATAAAAACAATTCAAAAAATCAAACACATGGAGACTAAACAGCATGCTATTAAACTATGACTGGGTTACTAGAGAGATCAAAGGAGAAATAAAAAACATCATGGCAACAAACGACAATGAAAACAACAATCCAAAAATCTATGGGACGCAGCAAAATCAATCTTGAGAGGGAGGTTCATAGCTCTACAAGCCTGCTGTAAAAATAAGAAACAATGGTAATAAATTACCTAACCCTACAACTCAAAGAGTTAGAAAGAGAGCAACAAGAAAAGCCCAGTGTAAGCAGAAGGAAAGAAATAGTAAAAATCATAGCAGAGATAAATGACATAGAGACCAAAGAAACAATACAAAAGGTCAACAAAACCAAGAGCTGGTTCTTTGAAGAAATAAACAAGATTGATGAACCTCCAGCTAGGCTCACCAAGAAGCAAAGACAGAGGACCCAAATAAACAAAATCAGAAATGAAAGAGGATAAATAATAACAGATCCCACCAAAATAGAAAGGGTTGTTAAAAAAAATACTATGAACAACTCTACTCCAACAAACTGGACAACCTGGAGGAAATGGACATATTCCTAGAAAAATACAACCTTCCAAAACTCAATCAGGAAGAATCTAAACAGCTCAATAGGCCAATAATTATGGAAGAAATTGAAGCAGTCATCAAAAAGCTCCCAGCAAACAAAATCCCAGAGCCAGATGGCTACGCAGGGGAGTTTTACCAAATTTTCAAGGAAGAACTAAAACCTTCTCAGCCTATTCCAGAAAATTCAAGAGGACGGAACACTTCCAAGCTCCTTCTATGAAGCCAGCATCACCCTAATACCAAAACTAGATAAAGACAACACAATGAAAGAGAATTACAGGCCAATATTCCTCATGAACATAGATCCCAAAATCCTCAACAAAATTCTAGCAAATCAGATCCAGCAGTACATCAGAAAGATCATACACCGTAACAAAGTAGGATTTATCCCGGGGATGCAAAGATGGTACAATATCCACAAATCAATAAATGTGAAACATCACATAAACAAATTGAGAGATAAAAATCACATAGTCATATCAATTGATGCAGAAAAAGCATTTGAAAACATCCAACCCACTTTCTTGATTTAAAAAAAAAAACTCTCAACAAGGTGGGAATAGAAGGATCATACCTCAACATAATAAAAGCCATATATGATAAGCCCACAGCTAACATCAACTCAATGGACAAAAACTAAAACCATTTCTCCTAAGAACAGGAAGAAGACAGGGATGCCCATTCTTACCACTCCTGTTCGACATAGTACTAGAAGTATTAGCCATAGCAATTAGAGAAGAAGAAGAAATAAAAGGCATCCAAATTGGAAAAGAAGAAGTAAAGCTGTGCTTATTTGCAGATGACATGATAGTGTACATAAAAACCCCAAACACTCCATCAAAAAACCATTAGACTTACTAAATGAATTTGGCAATGTAGGAGGATACAAAATTAACACCAAGAACTTTATGACATTTTTATACACCAATAATGAACTTACAGGAAGAGAGACTAAAAAAGCAATCCCATTTACCATTGCATCAAAAAAATTAAGATACTGACAGAGAACCAAGATGGCGGCATAGGTAAAACACCTATCTTGCCTCCATACACAGCAATTTTAAAGCTACAACTTAATGAAGGAACAAACACCATCCAGAATCACCGGAAAGCTGGCCGAGTGAAAATTCCACAAATAAAAGTGAAGATAAGACACTGTGACTCGGAGGAGCGGCTGAGGACAGCGTTGGAGATACGTGCGGAGAGAGGTTTGGAGCGCGCGCCAGTGGAGAGGGCGGGCGGCTGAAAACCGGCCAGTTTTCTCCAATGGGGAGACAAAGACGTCCCACTGGACTGATTCTCCAGCTCTGAGAGAAGTCCAGGGAACCCACTATCATACGGGGTAAAAACTGGACAGTGGGAGGGCACGCCGAAGCTCGGGTGCTGCAGGGGTCTGCCAGCTTGTGGAGAAGGCGAGCTTGTGCAGAGTGTGCGTGAACTTGGGAACAGCTCAGCTGCCTGACCGCGCAGAGAGCACTCGTGACTTGCTCTTTCATTCGGGAAACTGTCAGACTGCATTGTTTTGCAGCCCTGGGTGAGACGTTGGGTGTACAGACTCATTTGGGGAGAGTCTGAATTCTCCGGCAGCTGGTGGAGCACTGCAGCGGCTCTCTCTCAGAGGTGCTGGCGGCCATTGCCCCCAGCACAGAGTCCCTGGGGCCGCATAGGGTGGAGCTAACGCTATTTGCTTGGCCCGGAGACTCTGCCCATCCAACCTGAGAACAGCTGAACTTCACAGACAATTGGCCTGGAGGTCAACCCCTCCAAGTGCTAACAATGATTAACCTGAGCTTAACTTCAGCAAGACTGTGCAACCCATATCCACCTCAGGTAACTGGGGAGGCTGAGCCACTGTCCCTTGTAGGAAGTCTACCACACAAAGCTAATTGACCAACTCAGGGAAGCAGCCACCATGCAGAGACATGGAAAGAAATCAGATGTGAAAGAAACGGAGGGGAAAAAAACGACTGGACATGGAATTCAAAACCACGGTTATGGGGCTTTTCAAGAGGCTCCTAGAAAAGGTTGAGACCTATAAAGAAATAAGCAAGACCTACAAGGAAAGGAACAAGACCCTCAAGTATATGAATGAGACCTGCAAAGAAATGATTAAGACCAACGTGGAAATGAATGAGTCCTACAAGGAAATGAACGAGACCCTCAAGGATATGAAGGAGACTCTCAAGGATATGAAAAAGGACCAACCAGAAATTAAGCATACACTGACTGAAATAAAAAATAGTATACAAAGACCTAAAAGTGCTCTGGAGCACCCCAAGAACCAAGTTAAAGATTTGAAATACAAAGAGGTAAAATCCACTCAGCTGAGAAAGCAAGAAACCAAAAGAATCCAAAAAATTGAAGATAGTGTAATGGGCCTCTGGGACAACCTCAAGCATACCAACATCCGAATTATATGGGGTGCCAGAAAAAGAGAGAGAGCAAGACAATGAAAACCTATTTGAAGAAATAGTGACTGAAAACTTCCCACACCTGTTGAAAGAAATTGACTTAGGAGTCCAAGAAGCGCACCGAACCCCAATATATAGGAACCCTAAGAGGACCACACCAAGGCACATTATAATTAAAATGCCAAGAGCAAAAGACAAAGAGAGAATATTAAAAGCAGCAAGAGACAAACAGTTAGTTACCTATAAGGGAGCACCCATACAATTGTCAGCGGATTTCTCAACAGAAACGATGCAGGCCAGACGGCAGTGGCAAGAAATATTCAAAGTGATGAACAGCAAGAATCTACAACCAGCAAAGCTATCATTCAGAATTGAAGGTCATATAAAGTGCTTCGCAGATAAGAAAAAGCTAAAGGAGTTCCTCACCACCAAACCAATATTATATGAAATGCTGAAAGATATTCTTTAATAAGAGGAAGAAGAAAAAGATAAAAGTATAAATTATGAACAACAAATACACATCTATCAACAAATGAATCTAAAAATCAAGTGATTTAATAAGCTGATGAATAGGCTAAACTGGTGAATGTAACAGAATCACAGACATAGAGAGGGAATGGACTGACAACTCTTGGGGAGAAAAGGGGTGTGGGAAGTGCAGGAAGAGACTGGTCAAAAATCATGCAACTATGGGAGAGGACAGTGGAGGGTGGTGAGGGCAGAGGGTGGGATGGGTACCAGGTGGAGGGGAGCTATAGGGGGAAAGAAAAGGGAACAATATAATTAGTAAACTGAACAATAAAGTTTTTTTTTTTTTAAATTAAGATACCTAGGAATAAACTTAACTAAGGAGATAAAAGATCTGTATGTGGAAAACTATAGGGCACTTAAAAAAAAAAGATAAAGAAAGATGTAAACAGATGGAAAAAACATACCACATTCATGGATTGGTAGAATCAACATCATTAAAATGTCCATACTACCCAAAGCAATCTATAGATTCAGTGCATTACCCATTAAAATACCAATGGTATATTTCACAGACCTAGAAAGAACTCTCCAAAAAGTCATCTGGAATAAAAAAAAAAAGACACCAAATAGCCACAACAATCCTGAGAAAGAAGAACAAAGTTAGTGGGATCTCAATACCAGATTTCAAGCTGTATTACAAAGCCACTGTTCTCAAAACAGACATATAGACCAAAGGCATAGAATAGAGAACCAGATATCGACCCAAACCACTATGCCCAATTAATATTTGACAAAGGAAGCATGAACATACAATGAAGTCAAGACAGTCTCTTCGATAAATGGTGTTGGGAAAACTGGACAGATATGTGCAAAAAAAATGAAACTAGTCTATCAATTAATACCATACACAAAAATAAACTCAAACTGGATACCGTACTTAAACATAAGACAGGAATCCATAAAAATACTAGAGGAATCCACAGGCAGAGAAATCTCAGACATATCCCAAAACAAATTCTTCATCAATACCGCTCCTAGGCAATGGAAACTAAAGAGAAAATTAACAAATGAGACTACATCAAAATTAAAAACTTTTGCACAGCAAAAGAAATCATAAACAAAATAACAAGAAAACCCACTGTATGGGCGATCATATTTGCAAGTGTTATCACTGATAAAGGTTTAATCTCCAACATCTACAGAGAATTTATGCAACTTAATAAAAGAAGATAAATGACCCAATAAAAAAGTGATCAATGGACCTAAGTAGAATCTTTTCGAAAGAAGACAGAAGGAAGGCCAAGAGGCATATGAAAACCTGCTCAAAGTCACTAATTATCTGAGAGATGCAAATCAAAACAACAATGTGGTACCATCTCACACCTGTTAGAATGTCAATCATCAATAAATCAACAAACGACAAGTGCTGGCGAGGATGCTAAGAAAAAGGAACCCTCGTGCACTGCTGGTGGAAATGCAGACTGGTGCAGCCACTGTGAAGAACAGTATGGAGTTTCCTCAAAAAACTAAAAATGAAACTCTCGTTTGACCCAGTGATCCCACTTCTAGGAATATATCCCAAGAAAGTAGAAACACGAATCAGAAAGGATATATGCACCCCTATGTTCATAGCAGCACAGTTCACCATAGCTAAGATTTGGAAACAGCCCAAACGCCCATCAGCAGATGAGTGGATTAGAAAACTACGGTACATCTACACAATGGGATACTATGCTGTTATATAAAAGAAGGAATTCTTACCATTTGCAATAGCATGGATGGACCTGGAGAACACTATGTTAAGTGAAATAAGCCAGGCAATGAAAGAAAAATACCACATGATTTTACTCATTTATGGAAAATAAAGAATATTATAACCTGATAAACAAAAAGATAGGTACAGAGGCAATAAAGCACCGAACACATTGTCAAATTACAGTGGGAAAGCAGGGGAGTGTTGGGGAGGGAGGAAAGAGATCAACCAAAGGACTTGTATGCATGCATATAAGCACAACAAATGGACGCAAGACAATGGGGGCATGAGATGAGGGCATACAACTGGGGGTAAGGGAGGCTGGGGGAAGGTCAATGGGGAAAAAAAGGAGATATATGTACTACATGTAATACTTTAAACAATAAAAAAATATTTTTAAAAAAAAGAGTAGCCACTTGTTTGGGGAGGGGTCATGGGCCCAGGGCACACATGGATCAGGAGTGGGAAGGAGACTCAGGGGGTTATGCTGTGTGATTATTGCCTCATGTGCATGTGGGGGTCCATTAAAACAAATGAATTAATTAATCTGTTAGAAAAGACAAATAGCCAAGCATAGTCTGAAAAGTAAGGATGGTAGGGGGAAGGTGAAAGATATAAATAATAAAATATTACAAAGCTATAATAACCATAAGTTTAAACATAAATAATTAGCAGATAAGACTGGCAATAGTAACTAGCCAACAAATCTGAGATACACAATCTCTACTTATTTTACCTTAAAAATACAACTTAAATTAAAAAAAAAAAAAAGGTCTTAAAGAAGAGAAAGTATTAATAGAATTTTTTTTTTTTTTTTTTTTTTTTTTTACCTTATACCACTTTACTGAGTCCACGACACAACTCTTCGGGAAATTCAGATGACACGTCAGGCTGTCATCTTTCCCAACATGCAATATTTGTTCGTGCCCATCTGGTAAACTCATTTCACTGTTTCTGGAAATGTGACACCCATGTTTTTCAAACACAGTCAGGTTTACATGTACTTGGCGACAGATGTCTGTATCACTGTAAGACAATAACAGAGCGGACACTCATGAAACAATCCCAGAGCCAAATGACGCTGGTCATCTGCAGATGTGTGCAAATCTTCCATGAGGCACAGTGCCAACGCACCGGCTCCAGGAGGACAAGCGCAGCACACGGGCCATTGGACACCCAGGGGAAGTGCTGACACACAGAAACACTGGGAGCACCCAACCCGGTGACCAGCATGGACAAGGCCGGGCCGGCACACAGGAACCGCTGAGCGTGGTCTAAGAGGACAGACCCCTGTCAGTGTTCCAACCTGGGAGGCTGTGGAGAAGGAACCCAAATTAGAGGTTAATATAAAACAAGTTCCTGTGCTCCTTGAAAATGTCAGTGTCGTGAAGAACAGCCTGAGGACCTGTTCCAGGGAAAAGAGCAAAAGCACATGGCAACCAAAGGCAGGGCGTGTTCTTGCCCAGATAGCTGCTAAAAGAAACACTGCGAGGACTGGCAGAAGTAGAACGCGGATCGAGGGTTTGATCAAAACCCTGCACAACAGTAAAATTTCCTAAATGTGTGATCTGTGATTAGTAAGAACATATTTTATTGATAGAAAATACACATTGACATAGTAAAGGGTCAAGGGTCATAATGCCTACAGCTCACATGATTTGGGAAGAATGATTTATCATGTGTGATGTAAAAATATATGGAGAGAGAATAATTAGGTAAATGTGGCAAAATATCAAATAATGGGAAATCTAGTTAAAGGATAGGTTAGGGTTCTTTATACTTTAATCTTGCAAATTTTATGTGAATTTGAAAGTATTTCAAATATACAGTTTACTAAATATGTATCATGTCTATATACGTATATGCTAAAATTTTGTGAAAATTCTTGTTTATTTTCTTCTATTACAGACAATATCCATTTCCTTTCTATGAATGATGATTTTCTCTTTCCCAGTTCAGCCTAGATTTCACAATGAATTGGTGTGACATACAATCTCCACCTCTAGTCAGTGTACAGCCGAGAGTGACCATGGGAAAGCAAACCTCCCAGCACGATGGCATGGTGAATGGAACTGAGGAAAGAGGCCAGACACATGGGCTACCAGCCACTTCTGCTTTTGTACCACTGAGTGGTTTTTGTCCCGTAGGTCGATCTGACATATGAAAATGAGGAATCTGGCATGAATCAGAGCCGGGCACAGAAAAGGGACCAGCAGATGCCACAGAAACAGAATAAGAGGAAATGCAGCTTCCTTTCAGAGGTGCCTACTTTCCATGACCTCAGCTCACTTC